>SJYT01018482.1:224042-290023 GCA_006410635.1 Cephalophus harveyi
GGGACGCCAGAGGGACTCCGGCTTCGGGAGTGTCCTCTACCGCTTTTCCTTGAGAAAGGCTTTTCTTAAAAGTAATGGCACTGCTAATGAACATTGATTTTTCTTTCCAACAGTTTACTTTCCAGAGAACAAACGCAGAGAATTCTTAAGCATATGTGCTGATGGTCGAGAACAGAGGCACAGAGGAACGGCACCTGTGCTGTGGGGAGCAGCAAGCTGGTGCTGGTCTCAGGGCAGGGGTTGGTGGGCAACTTCATTTAGCCTGAGAGGCAGTGGGAAGGGTCCTCCGGGCGGTCAGCCTGCTTCTTCTCTCTCCTCCACAAGACCTGTGCCCACAGCTGCCGGAGCGCTCATCACATCGCATGCTATAAAGCTGCCAGTTATCTCTCCGCTTCCAGAATAGCAACCCTCTGAAGGCTAAGGCATCCCACGTTTATTGTAAGGCTCACTCTGCACCCGGCACAGTGCCAGGCCTGCTCTGAATTAACTCACCGCGTCCTCACTGTGACCCTCTGGGGCAGTGGTGAGGTGTCCCCATTTTTCAGATGAAAGAACCAAACCGTGGAGATGTTTATCCATCAACAGGCAAAGCTGGAAGCTTTGAATATTTACGATTTGGGGGAAGGGTGTCTAAGCAGTGTAGCACTTGAGTGATTTAATTTTTGCTGCAGCCATTTTATGGAACTACATATTATACATTAGAGTGTAAATTGCATATTTTTAACATTTTTAGTGCTGTCCTGAGTTGTTTACACAGATCACGTGTATGTAACTTATGGGTGATTTAAGGAATGTTCAGGGCAGTTAGAGACCAAATGGTCTTTCAGGTTTTGCTTTGAGGTTCTCAACAAAATCAACACCACCCATTTGCCAGATACCAATTTTTAAATTTTGTTTCCTTTTCTTAAACAAAAGCAAGCACCCGTGAACGTGTACATCACTCTTGGGGCACGTGTGGGATTGAATCCTGTAAATGAACTTGGTGTATCACAAGACATGCACATCTTAAATAAGGATAGGTATTGTCAAATTTACCTCCCCCAAACTCTCCGCCAGTTTATATTTGAGCCCACAGTGTGGGGAGAACCCACTTTTCCACACCCTGACACTGGGTTTTTAAAGGGGGGTGTGTGTGTTTGCCAGACTAACAGAAAGATGCAGTATCTCGTTGTTGATTTTTAATTGAGATGAAATTCACAGGACCGAAGATTTACCCGTTTTGAAGAGTACAGTTCGGTGGCATTTTGTCCATTCATGATGCTCGCTTCCACCGCCTCTGTCCACTCCTGAGTCTTTCCATCCTCCCCAGAGGAAACCTGGTAACCCTCAAGCAGGCATGTCCTCTCCTTCCTCCCCCCAGCCCCTGGCAACCACTGATCTGTCGGCATCTCTGTGGATTTACCTGTTAATGGAGATTTCACATACACGGAATCATACAATGTGTGACTTTCTGTATCCGTGTCTTCTTTGACTTAGCACTTTATCATCAAGGTTCATTAATGTTGTAACAGCCACTAGTACCCATCCCTCTTTATGTCCGTGTGTTATTCCGTCATATGTACGCACGATAGTTTCTTAGTCCATTCATCCCACGTTGGTTGTTTGGGTTGTTTCCATCCTCTGACTGGTGTGAACAGCTCTGATGTGAATGTTCTCTACATTATCTGTCTGAGTACCTATTTTCAGTTCCTTGGGGTTTGTATTGTCACGTGGCAATTCTATGCTTAACTTTCTGATGGACTATGAGACCATTTTCCACAGCTGGTATACCATTTTACATTCCCACTGTTACTGTAAGGTAGAGTCCATTTCTCCTTATTCTCTGCTTTTCTGTTTTTCTGTTTGTTTGTTTTGTGTTCTTTTAGATTTGATTATACTCATCCTGGTGAATACGGTGCAGCCCTTCACTGTGGTTCTGGTTTGCATCTATTTAATGGTTCATATGTGGAGCATCTTTTTAATGTGCTTGTTGGCCATTTATATGGCTTTTTTGGTGAAATGTCGGTTTGAGTTCTTTGCCCATTTTTAAAATGAGTTGCTTGTCTTTTTGTTGCTGAGTTGTAAGAGTTCCTTATATATTTTGGAGTCTAGATCTTACCTGATAAATGATTTGCGAATATTTCCTCCTGTTTTTTAGATTTCACTTACTTGATAATATCATTTGCTACACAAGGTATTGCCTTATTTTATTTAAAAGTTGTTGTTTTAACTTATAGCGTCCCAGTTGCTAAAGAGCCCTATCATCTTTTCAATGTATCTTATGCTATTGTATTTATTTTTCTATGAAATCCGTGTTCAGAGCATTTATTTGCTTTTCTAAAGTGTTTTCTTCTAATATAATCATAAGAGTTACTTTTATGAGGTTAAAGTGTCTGCCTGGAATGCAGGAGACCAGTGTTTGATCCCTGGGTCAGGAAGATCCCCTGGAGAAGGAAATGGCAACCCACTCCAGTACTCTTGCCTGGAGAATCCCATGGAGGAAGGAGCCTGGTAGGCTACAGTCTGTGGGGTCGCAAAGAGTTGGACACGACTGAGCGACCTCACTTTCACTTTCACTAACATCTTTAATATTTTCCTTCAGTCTGTTGCTTGTCTTTTAATTTATAGGTAATAACATTTGTCATATAAAAGTTACTCATTATTTTATAGTTCAGTGGTTAATCTTTTATGGCCTCTGAATATTTGTCTTCTTTAAGAAGACTTCCACTGTTATGAAGAATATTATTCTATTGTTATTTTTTAATTTCACTTTTTGATGTTTACACCTTTAATCCATTTTAAATTTAGCTTTGTGTATGGCTTTAAATATGTACCACAATGTTATTATTTTATCCTCAATTGTATTACTAATTTTATATGCTATCCCAGTCTCTGATCCAAAATGTCTTCTTCACAAATTCCCAAATGTACGTGGATGTCTTACTCTCTGCGTGTGTGCTAAGTTGCTTTAGTCATGTCTTACTCTTTGTGACCCTATGGGCTGTAGCCCTCCAGGCTCCTCTGTCCATGGGATTCTCCAGGCAAGAATACTGGAGTGGGTTGGCATGCCCTCCTCCAGGGCGTCTTCCCAACCAGGGATCGAACCTGTCTCATACATCCCTTGTGTTGGCTGGCAGGCGGGTTCTTTACCACTAGCACCATCTGGGAAGCCCGTGTTACTCTCTATTTTATCTATCTTTTCCTTCCCTGAGACCAGGCTGCTTTAATTAATACAGTATTAGAATATCCCACTCCCATTGTGCATTATTAAAATTGTCTTGGGTATTCTTATGCATTCTCCCCCTTCCATGTGCATTTATGAATCCAATTGTCAATTTTTAGTTTATTGCCAGTTTTTAGTTAAATATGGAACTTATAAACTAATTAAGGCACAATTGACTCTGCAGTTTGATTTTTTCATCCAGAATCGTGTCATGCCTCCCCATTCACTTTGTATTTCTTTCATTTACTCCAGTATTAGGTTTATGACTTTCTAAATGTGGCTATTTCCTATTTCATGGTAGATGTGTTCCTGGCTATATTATGATTTTCTTGTCATGGTTAACTTTTTTCTCCTGATTTTTTTTAATTGATTAGTTCCCCTCTTTATGAAAGTGATTCTCAGAAATTGCTTTTGATTGTGATTAATCACTCAGCTCTCCCAGCAGTTGTAAAAGTTTTCAGCTGAAATCCTTGGGTTTCTAGGCAGAGAGTCATATGATCTGAAATGATCAGTGTTGTCTCTTCCATTTCAGCGTCACGCCTCTTCCTTCTTCGTCTTCCCCTGTCAGCAGCGCCCCTGTGGCCTTGGGCATCTGTGCTCGCCCCTAGTTTGAAAGTCGCTTTATTTGGCATTTTGTGTTTTGTTGTAGTCAGTCTCATGATTTGCATGGTATCAAGAAGTCAATTTTCACAACACTGATTCTTCCTACCCAGGAACATGGGCTGTCTGTCCATCGGTTTATTATGTCATCTTTGATTTCTTTCGTCAGTGTCTTATAATTTTCTATATACAGTTCTTGTGTCTCCCTAGGTATAGTCCTAGATATTCTTTTCATTGCAATGGTGAATGAGATTGATTCCTTAATTTCTCTTTTTGATTTTTCATTGTTAGTATATAGAAATGCAAGTGATTTCTGTGTATTGATTTTGTATCCTGCAACTTTGCTAAATTCACTGATTAGCTCTAGTAATTTTCTGATACTATCTTAGGGTTTTCTATGTAAAGTATCATGTCATCTGCAAACAGTGAGAGTTTTGCTTCTTTTCCGATCTGGATTCCTTTTATTTCTTTTTCTTCTCTGATTGCTGTAGCTAGGCCTTCCAAAACTATGTTGAATAATAGTGGTGAGAGTGGGCACCCTTGTCTTGTTCCTGATGTTAGGGGGAATGCTTTCAGTTTTTCACCATTGAGAATAATCTTTGCTGGGGGCTTATCATACATGGCCTTTTCTATGTTGAGATAGAACCACTATATGACCCAGCAATCCCACTCCTAGGCAGATGCCCTGATGAAACCAAACCTGAAAAAGACACATGTGCCCCAGTATTCACTGCAGCACTGTTTACAATAGCTAGAACATGAAAGCAACCTAGACATCCATTGACAGATGAATGGATAGAGAAGTTGTGGTATTTATACACAATGGAATATTACTCAGCCATAAAAAGGAACACCTTTGAGTCTGCCGTAATGAGGTAGATGAACCTAGAGCCTATTCTATAGAGTGAAGTAAGTCAAAAAGAGAAAGATAAATGTTGTATACTAATGCATATATAGAGAATCTAGAAAGATGGTACTGAAGAATTTATTCGCAAAGCAGCAATGGAGAAACAGACATAGAGAGCAGACTTATGGACACGGGGAGAGGGGAGGAGAGGGTGAGCTGTATGGAGAGAGTAACACGGAAGCTTACATTACTGTATTAAAATAGAGAGCCAATGGGAATTTGCTGTATGTCTCAGGGAACTCAAACAGGTGTTCTGTATCCACCTAGAGGGGTGGGATGGGGAGGGAGGTGGGAGGGAGGTTCAAGAGGGAGGGGATGTATGTATACCTATGGCTGATTCATGTTGATGTTTGACAGAAAACAACAAAGTTCCGTAAAGCAATTATCCTTCAATAAAAAATAAACTTTAAAAAATTGCAAGGAAAAAAAAAGATGATGGGAAGATACAGTTTTGAAAGGTGTTATCACCCAATAGTAACATGTAGGATCTTTTTTTTTTTTTAAAGGATTTTTATACTATATTAAAAAAACACAAAATAAAAAAGGAATCAGTCAACATATATCTTAGAAGTCTTGCAGAGTCTCTGCACCCACAGCCATGAAGGCCCCTGGCGCCTTGCTCTCCTCTGCTCAGTCTGCAGCTCGCTGAAGGATCGCTGGAGATGACTCCGGCTCTAGTTTTTAAAATCAAACTTGTTCTGCCAAATCCAGGACCCTGAATTTATCCAAATTGTAGAAACATGCTTTGACCACCCGTCCACCAAAATACCTCCCATTCAGATCAATAGCAGCTTTAATTGCTGACTCAACCCTCTCAAATTCTAAAAATATTCGTACTGCTTCATCATCAGGGGCACCAGGAATTTCAAATATCACACATTTTCCAACTTTGCCATATTTCTCACACTCTTCTTTGGTTTCTACTTCCAAGTCTTCATCCACCTCTCCTGCACCAACCATGTTCCTGAGTAGGACCACTTTGGTAGGACACTTAAGTATTTCAGTTAATGGATGTGAATCTGACTTCTTGGCTGCGTCTTTCTCGGTGACATCGCCCACGGTGATCTTGCCGCCCCGCTTGCTGGTCTTCACCGACAGCGCCGAGCTCAGGCCCTGCTCATGCTTCCCAAGATCCTGGCCTTCCCGGAAGCCATACTTCTGCATGATTTTATGTGCTACCGTGCCCCCCATATTGGCGAGGAAGGAGTTGCCAGGGCCGGTTGGGGATCGGGGTCTGTCTTGTTCCTCGTACACTGGGGGAGGGATAGCAGCTTTGGAAGACTGTGAGCGAGGTCGTGAATCCTCTTCATAAGGGAAGTCTCAGGGTAACTCTGTCCTTCTCCACAAGAGACGTGGGAGGTGCCATGGCAGCTCCGCCCATACTTCTTTTCCTCCTCTCTCGCTCATAATCTTCATCTTCATCAGAATCTGGATCGGGTCGCCTGGAAAACCCGATCCTACATGTAGCCCGACGATCCCGGGCTGCGGCGGCGCACCGAGGGCGACGCGCCGCTGACACCGTGGGCTGGGCGCTCGCAACATGTAGGATCTTGTAGGATCGGGTTTTACATGTAGCTTCATGTCTGTCTTTACGCCTCTTTTCTCTCTCTTCTATTTCCTTCTGTCTTTCCAGCTCCCGCTGCCTCTGTCGCTCCTCTCTTTGGCGCTTCGCTACTTTCTCATAATCGTTAGGAAACATGGGATCATATTCATCAGCTAAGGGGATCAAAACTTCTCCTGCAGAAAACCCGCTGGGAACAGGGTCCTTGAGGCCTGCAGCCACATGCGGTGGAGTGTCCACGATCTGCCGCTCATCTGAAGAGCCGCCTCGCTTTAGGTCGATTACTGGAGCAAGGACTGTACTTTGTTTTGTCCTCTGGCTCTTGGCCTGAGTGAGGGCTGCCTTCTTCACCTGAAGCTGAGACTGCAGGAGTTGGAAGTTTTTGGACCAGCCTTCTGTTTTTGAGTCACTGGTCTCCACTCCCAGGTCATCATACAGGGACATCTTCTCAGTTCAGTGCATGAGTGTCTGCAGGTCCCCTGCAGAGCTGTGGGTTGGCAGTGGCCCGCTAGGGACGGGACACTGGTAGTAGCAGTACTGGGAGATGCATCTCGGCTCGGTGTAAGTCTTCTGGGAGGTGCCAAAGCCCTATTGTAGGGCCTGTGGGCTTCCCTGGTGGCTCAGAGGGTAAAGCGTCTGTCCGGCCCGTCCGGCCGACGATCTCGGGCTGCGGCGGCGCACCGAGGGCGACGCGCCGCTGACACCGTGGGCTGGGCGCTCGCAACATGTAGGATCTTAATCAAGCAATCTGGAAAATAAATTTATGACCCTTATGAAATGATTGGCAATTTTAACAACTACTAAATATTTGATGATATTAAAGGATTACTGTTTTTTTTTTTTTTTTAACATAGAATAATAGCACTGTGGTTGTGTCCAGAAAAAAAGAGTCATTATCTTTAAGGAGCTATACAGAAATGTTTGTGAATGAAATGAAGAGATTTCTGAGAATGATTCAGAGTAAGAAGGGCTGATGTAGCGGATGGGGGTATGGAAGAAATAAAATTATCCATGAATTTGAAATAAAAAAGTCAAGCAGCATGTCTAATAATTGCATGCTGGAAAACATTTACCTTGCAAGTTTTTCCAAATATGTTGGTCTTAGAAATTTTACCTGTTGTATAAAAATCACAGAATAAGCATATATTATATTTGCTTGGCTTATCAAAATGTTGTGATCAGATTTTCTGATTTTCTTTATACTATATTTATGTAATGAAGTTATTTACACAGCAGTTTGGCCAAAGGTTTGTGTGGATGGAAGAATCACAAAAATTCGTTTATTTATCTGATCTCATCTTTTAAATAATGTATGGGCTTGGTCAAAATTTTCTTTCAGGTTTTCCATAACATCTTATGGAAAACCCAAATGAATTTTTGGCTGACAAAATAGATGGAAGTGGCTTTCTTGATATGAAACCTTTGTTCATCCTAAAATGCTACCACCAGGACTCCCATTAATGATAAAGAATTCTTCCACCCCCTCCCCTATGTGCTTATTTTTCCAAACACAGTGACCTTGTTTGTAGTAGAAACTAAGCTCCACCTGCTCCTGGTAATTTCAGCCTCTTTCTGTGGGGAGCAAAACCCTAGCGTGGATTTTTGCCTGTGTTCACAGCAGCTTTGCTTTTCTGCTAAACGCACTAATCCAAAGTTCAATAGAGTTGCTGAGTATTCCAAATGTGAAAAACACATCCAAAATATCCTGCTCTGCTGGTGGGGTGGAAAGGTCCCTCCAGGCCACCTTGCTCAGCTGAGGACCACGGGAGCCACCCCCCAACTCTTTCTCCCCCTGGCCCCAGAGACACAAAGATTTAATAAACTTCAAAGCTAATTTCGCTCCAGGCTCAGCTTTCTGCAGCAGAAATCTCTTGCCCATCAGCCAAGGACCAATTCCTGGCCTCCACTCAGCTGGCAGCGTGCCTCCTGTCAACGTGTTGGATATCTCACAGTGCCTTGGCTTTGCGGGTTTCCCTGCCCTGGTTAGCAGCTGGCTGGGCTCTTAGCTGCTTTGGGAGGAAAGCCTTCACTCTGGGGCGACCTAGGAAGCTACGTTTAGAACCAGCAGAGGGGGACACCATGGGGATTAAGGGCATGCGTTTCCATGGCGCCCCGGCTTGAATTTGGATCCCAGATCCTTCATTTGGCGGCTGTGGGTTGGTGGACGAGGAAGTTCACTTCCCCAAACCACAGCTTCTTACGTGCTGAATACAGCGCATCATACGTGGGTCGCCCCGAGAGTTCACCGAGACAGGAAAGTGAGACCCCTGTCAGCGCACTGGCTCCTGGGAAACAGGGGGAAGGTGTCCTTGCTGTTGCCGCTGCTCAGTCTTTGCGACCCCGTGGACTGTATCCCGCCAGGCTCCTCTGTCCATGGCATTCTCAGGCAAGAGTGCTGGAGTGGGTTGCCATTTCTTTCTCCAGGGGATCTTCCCAGACCAGGGATGGAACTTGAGCCTTCTGCATTGGCAGGTGGATTCTTCACCATGGAGCCACCCGGGAAGCCCATCAGCATCCCAGGCCTGGCAGAAACGAATGTGGCAAACTGGGTGACTTAAGCAATAGAAACTCACTCTCCTAGTCCCCGAGGCCCCAAGTCCAAAACCAAGGTGTCAGACAGGCGGGCTCCTTCTGATGCCGTGAAGGAGACTCCTCTGTTCCAGACTTCTCTCCTAGCTGCTGGTGGTCTGCTGGTGCATCTTTGGCATTCCTTGGCATGTGGAAGATCACTCTGATCTCTGCCTTCATCTTCACGTAACACTCTCCCTTGTGAGCCAATGTGCCTACATTTCACCTCTTCATAAGGACACCAATCATATTGATTAGGGGCCCACACTAACTGCTTCTGTAAAGACCCTAACTCCAGAGAAGGTTGTATTCAGTGGTCCTGGTGGTTAGAACTTCCTTATGTAAATCAAGGGGAGCCGTGCTCAGTAGCAGTCCAACTCTCACATCCATACATGACCACAGGAAAAACCATAGCCTTGACTAGACGGACCTTAGTCGGCAAAGTAATGTCTCTGCTTTTGAAAATGCTCTCTAGGTTGGACATAACTTTTCTTCCAAGGAGTAAGCGTCTTTTAATTTCATGGCTGCACAATTCAACTCAAGACCATATCAATTTCAAAAGTTTCAATAATAAATCAAAACCTGGAGTACTGCCGCCAGATGAAAGAGACACATTCTCTGCTGGGCCACAGACATTCCTGAGCATCCAGAGAACACTGAGACAGAAAAGTGTCAATTTTTGTCAAGCTGAGTCACATGGAATCCTGGAAAGTGGTGGGAAATCCAAGGATCTTCATCTTAAAAGAGAACAACAGCCAATGAAGCTCAGACTAGACTGGTGCTCACCAGTGCATCAACCGGAAAGCCTGAGGGGCAGAGAAAGCAGGGCTCCCCTGCAAAGGCCGAGCTCAAGCAGCTGCAGGCGGGCGCTGTGTCTATCAAAGATGTTCTGTTTTCAAAAGAGCCAGGTACCAGGCTGAGTTTGGGCAGGGCTGGGTTGCTAGGCAACAGCTTTCTCATTTCCTGGGAAAGCCACAGACCATTGCATTCCCCTTGTGTGCATGTCTCTTCTTTGGTAAAGGTTACCTTTAGAGAACTGATGGCAATTTAGAACATCGGGGTGGGGGGCGGGGGCGGGGGAGGAGAGGGAACGTATATATGTAATCGGTTCACAAAATCTAAACATAAATCCCTCCTGTTGGAAATGACATGGTGACCTTTCCTCCGTCACTTCTTGGCTCTTTTCCGGATTGAATTGTATGAGCACCAGCGCAGTGTGGCTATTGGTCCTTGGCAGAAGAAGTGGAAGGTAAGGATCTATGGACTGCAGAGTTCGGGTGTGATACCAAGCCCTGGTCCTTCTTTACTTTCAAATTTCAAGTGCTGGTGATAAAAAAGCAATTACCTGTTATCTTCTGTTGGAAAGGAAGATAAGCACCAAACCCGCTTACACTTCTCTCTATTTTTACGCCCCTGCATTTGTTTGATCTCAGGAATCCCTATTCCAGCTTCTGTGGACCCGGCAGGGTAAGGGACTTGCCAGATCCAGCCCTTGGAAGCTTTATGTTTTAGGGGAAGAATGAGAGCTGTGTCATGGAGGACCACAAGCCTCCTTGCCGGCCAGCCTTCCTGCTGCAGAATCTTCGGGGCTACCTTTGATTGGCAGATGCTTTATCAGACCTCAGTCAGGGCTTTGAATGAGTTCAAGGGCAATCTGGTTTTTGTTGTTCAGTCACTCAGTCATATCTGATTTTTTGAGACCCCATGGACTGCAGCACGCCATCTTCACCATCTCCTGGAGCTGGCTCAAACTCACATCCAGTAAGTCAGTGATACCATCCAACCATCACATCCTCTGTCATCCCCTTCTCCTCCTGCCTTCAATCTTTCCCAGCATCAGGGTCTTTTCCAATGAGTCAGCTCTTCTCATCAGGTGGCCAAAGTATTAGAGCTTCAACTTCAGCATCAGTCCTTCTAATGAATATTCAGGATTGATTTCCTTTAGGATTGACTGGTTAAATCTCCTTGAAGTTCAAGGGACTCTCAAGAGTCTTCTCTAACATCACAGCTCGAAAGCATCAATGCTTCAGCAGTCAGCCTTCTTTATGATCCAACTCTCACATCCATACAAGACTACTAGAAAAACCATAGCTTTGACTATATGGCTCTTTGTTGGCAAAGTATTGTCTGTGCTTTTCAATATGCTGTCTAGGTTTGTCATAGCTTTTTTTTCCAAGGAGGAAGCATCTTTTAATTTCATGTCTGCAGTCACCATCTGTAGTGATTTTGGAGCACAAGAAAATAAATTCTGTCATTGTTTCCATTGTCTCCCCATCTATTTCCCATGAAGTGATGGGACTGGATGCCATGATCTTTGTTTTTTGAATGTTGAATTTTAAGCCACTTTTTTCACTCTGCTCTTTCACTTTCATCAAGAGGCTCCTTAGTTCCTCTTCACTTTCTGCCATAAGGGTGGTGTCATCTGCGTATCTGAGGTTATTGATATTTCTCCCATCTTGATTCCAGCTTGTGGCTTCATCTAGCCCAGCGTTTCGCATGATGTACTCTGCATATAAGTTAAATAAGCAGGGTGACAATATACAGCCTTGACATACTCCTTTCCCGATTTGGAGCCAATCTGTTGTTCCATGTTCAGTTCTAACTGTTATTTCTTGACCTGCATACAGATTTTTCAGGAGGCAGGTCAGGTGGTCTGGTATGTCCATCTCTTGAAGAATTCTCCAGTTTGTTGTGAGCCACGCAGTCAAAGGACTAGTGTAGTCAGTGAAGCAGTAGTAGCTGTTTTTCTGGAACTCTCTTGCTTTTTCTATGAGCCAATGGATGTTGGCAGTTTGATCTCTGGTTCCTCTGCCTTTTCTAAATTCAGCTTGAACATCTGGAAGTTCTCGGTTCACAAACTGTTGAAGCCTTGCCTGGAGAATTTTGAGCATTACTTTGCTAGTGTGTGAGATGAGTGCAATTGTCCAGTAGTTTGAATATTCTTTGGCATTTCCCTTCTTTGGGACTGGAATGAAAACTGACCTTTTCCAGTTCTGTGGCTACGGCTGAGTTCTCCATATTTGCTGGCTTATTGACTGCAGCACTTTCACAGCATCATCTTTTAGGATTTGAAATGACTCAATTGGAATTCCATCACCTCCACTATCTTTGTTTGTAGTGATGCTTCCTAAGTCCCACATGACTTTGCACTCCCAGATGTCTGACTCTAGGTGAGTGATCACACTCTCATGGTTATCTGGGTCGTTAAGATATTCTATGACTAGTTCGTCTGTGTATTCTCGCCACTTCTTCTTACTATCTTCTGCTTCTGTTAGGCCCCTACCGTTTCTGTCCTTTATTGTGCCCATCTTTGCATGAACTATTCCCTTGGTATCTCTAATTATCTCGGAGAGATCTCTAGTCTTTCATATTCTCTTGTTTTCCTCTACTTCTTTGCACTGATCACTTAGGAAGGCTTTCTTGTCTCTCCTTGCTATTCTTCAGAACTCTCCATCCAGATGGATATATCTTTCCTTTTCTCCTTTGCCTTTTGCTTCCCTTCTTTGCTCAGCTGTTTGTAAGGCCTCCTCAGACAGCCATTTTGCCTTTCTGCATTTGTTTTTCTCGGGGATGGTTCTGATCACCACCTCCTGTACAGTGGCTCGAATCTCTCTCCAGACTTCCTCAGGCACTCCTCTCCATAAGATCGAATCTCTTGACTCTATTTCTCACTTCCACTGGATAATTGTAAGGGATTGATTTAGGTCATACCTGAATGGCCTAGTGGTTTTCCTAACTTTCTTCAGTTTAACTCTGAATTTGGCAATAAGGAGTTCATGATCTGAGCCACAGTCAGCTCCCAGTCTTGTTTTTTGCTGACTGTATAGAGCTTCTCCATCTTAGACTGCAAGCAATATAATCAATCTGATTTCAGTATTGACCATCTGGTGATGTCCATGTGTAGAGTTGTCTCTTGTGTCGTTGGAAGAGGGTGTTTGCTATGACCAGTGTGTTCTCTTGGCAAAGTTCTGTTAGCCTTTTCCTGGCTTCATTTTGTACTCCAGACTCCTCTGTCCATGGAATTCTCCAGGCAAGAATACTGGAGTGGGTAGCTGTTCCCTTCTCCCGGGGATCTTTCCAACCCAAGAACTGAACTCAGGTCTCCCGCACTGCAGGCAGATTCCTTCCTACCTGAGTCACCAGGGAAACCTGCAGTCTTCTTTGGAAGAACACAAGCACAGCTTTAGGCATGGTTGGCGGTGGACAGTCTCGATGTTGAGAGCACAGGCTGAAACTATTTCCTCGAGGCCAGTGTGGCTTGGTGGGGAAGATTTGGTTAGAGTCGAGAAAAGCTGGATTTGAATCCCTGCCGCATTCAGGAAAACCTGAGCAATCTTCCCTCTTCCTTGAAGTCCGGGACAGAGTTGAGACAAGAGCTGGTTGCTGAGGTGTGCTCACCGCCCACCGCTCCTTACTGACACCACCTACCAACCCTTTCCCAAGTTCAAGGTTGTATCAAGGTCCCACATGTGCAGAGGGAGGGTGTTCCGTGACAAGCAGTGGGTCTGGTTGTCCCAGTCTGAGGACCTGGTTTCTCACATCAGAGTGCACTGGTTCCAGTGCAGGACCCCTGCAGAGCCCCCTTCCAGAACCAGTAACATGCAAACGGGGGGCTGGCCTGCTCCCTTGGTCCCCACCCTCTGGTAGGATTCTACCCTGCCTCTCACCTCCAGGCTCTGTAGTGGCAACTCAGATTGTTCCTGGGGACGAGGAACCCCTGGCAGGGATTTCAGCAGTCACACTGGTTGTGGGCCTGAGCTAGCAGCCATTAGAAGTTCAAGGACAGCCATGCTTCACACAGGGGTTTATGGCTCATCACTATTCATCCAGTTCAGTTCAGTCGCTCAGTTGTGTCTGACTCTTTGCAACCCCATGGATTGCAGCACGCCAGGCCTCCCTGTCCATCACCAGCTCCCGGAGGTTACTCATACTAATGTCCATTGAGTCAGTGATGCCATCCAACCATCTTATCCTCTGTCATCCCCTTCTCCTTCCACCCTCCATCTTTCCCAGCACCAGGGTCTTTTCAAATGAGTCAGCTCCGCGTCAAGTGGCCAAAGTATTGGAGTTTCAGCTTCAATATCAGTCCTTCCAATGAATATTCAGGACTGATTTCCTTTAGGATGGACTGGTTGGATCTCCTTGCAGTCCAAGGGACTCTCAAGAGTCTTCTCCAGCACCACAGTTCAGAAGCATCCGTTCTTCGGTGCTTCAATTCATCCAGTGCTCCCTGATGAAGACGCTCCGAAGGGCCAGTCCCGACTGAGGGAGGCGACGGAGCAGACTGCGCCTCTGTCGCCTGTGAAACAAAAGGTCCTGTTTCTCCACACTTATTTCTAACGGGAAGATTCAAGACAGATTAAAAAAAAAAAAAAGAATTTGTAGGAAAATATCAAATCAGAATTCCTGCAGCCATGGGTTTAGATCATAAACACTTTTCTCAATGTTTCCTTTCCATCCAGGCAATTCATAGAAGGCACTTGATTGAGAGAGGTGTGAGCACAACTTCGTGTTTTACTGTCTTTGTAGCAGGACGCTATTAAGATGATGCTGATGGGGGATTTGGGGATCTGTTTACAAATTTCCTGGGACCAAAATGAAAACAGGTGGCTTTTCAAGGGTGGGATCTCAGACGCCCTGAGCAAGCCACCTGGGTATCATTTCCTTCTCAGCGAGATGGAAGTGGCCTGCTTCTGCTCCTGGGGGGTTGAGGGGCTTGGGGGGGCAGATACTAAAGAGGTGGCTGTGACTCCTGCAGAGACTCACTAAGGGCACAACCACACGCAGAGCCCCGGATGTGCAGGCTGTGCCGTCTTCCCACCGGGCGATGCAAGGTGAACAGGAGCTTTCCGAAAGTTTCCAGGTCTACCAGCTACTCCCCATTTCTGTCAGTGAGATGGGTGGGTAGGAATTGGAATTAAAACAGCAACAAGCACGCAAACCTGGAATTCCTTCTATAAATCTCTATACTCTTATTAGAAAAATGAAAGTCCTGTGGACCCAGTGGCACTGTTAACTCTTCTCCCTTTGGAGTGAACGAGAGCTGTAGGGAATCTGTTTTTGTAGACGTCATGGAAGAGCTGGTTGTATCTACTGGGCCTTGGTGATGACGCCAGCAGTATCCCCACGAAACGAGGGACCGGGTGTCCCAAACATGGCAAGAGCCTCTGTTTGGCAGCACGCCTTCGAGCCAGATCCCAAGGACTGAGAGACTTGGAAGCAAAAATGCCCCATTATGTGAAGAGCAGGCATGGTGGAGAATGGCAGAGGTGATGCCAAAGAAAATGACCTGGCAGAGAGCATGCCCAGAAATGCTTAAGGGACAAGCCAGAGATATAGTTAGGGCACAAGAGGTGGGCGTGCTGAAATCTATGTTGGAAGCACAGAATATGGAGTGCCAGACTGACTTGGGTTTGGCCAGGCAGGTGGCCCCCGATGTCTCAGAGGTGGGTCGGGGGACTCGGTAGGACGAGACTTGCATCCAGGGTGTGCAAAGCAGAGGTGTTCTCCAGGGAGGCTGATCTCATGGGGCAAGAGGAGAGTCCTCAGCAGGAGGGCATCGCTGCGGCTGGAGCTCCATGAAAGGGAGAGGGGAGGGAGAAAGCAGGCACCTTCTGTTCACAGGGGATCATTGTATTGGGTTGACCAAAAAGTTTGTTTGGGTTTTCTCATAAAATGGTATGCAAAAACCCAAACATTTTGGCCAACCCAATATTTTCTCCTCCCTCCTTTTTATACGGAGATACATCCTGGGGCTCTGGTCCAGTGTAGCCCCAGCTCTGAAAAGCATCCTGACCGCAGGAGGTGCCACGCGGACACCTGGAGCGGACTCACCCCTGGGGAGCCAGCGCAAGTCACTCAGCCCAGTTCAGGAATGTGTTGTCATCTCTCATATCGGTGGGCAGCTGCTACTTCTCAGCATCTGCTCTGTGTCAGGCGCTTGTACTGAGAGCTTCCGGGTAGGAAGCAATTCCATCAATTCTCACTTTACAGGTGGGAAACGGGCTCTGAGAGGTTAACTTTGCTAAATGCAAAGTTGCGATCAGATTTTCCAGTGTCAGAGTTCATTCCTCACTGCTTTATCTCCCAAAGCAGAAGATTGGGGGTGGGGGTGGATGCAAAGATGGAGGCTTTTGCCCCCAGGAAGTTACAGGACAGTGATGAGTACACGTGTGTGAAAAAGTGCCCTGCGAACACAGGAGAACAACTGAGTTATTTTTTCCTGGGGGCAAAGCTTTTAGAGGGAAATAGTTTGAACTGAGACTTAAATGATAAGACAGATTTCCACTGAGTTGAAAGTGACTTACTTCTGTGTTTAGAGGACTTGGAGAAGATATTACCACCTTGACATCTGTATGCTATGGTTAGGAAGAGATTTAAGCACAAGCATATGTGCCTTCGCATCTGCGAAGGAGAGAGAGGATCCCAGAATGGCACTGTCGGAGCACTGCTGGGTTTATGTGGGGCTTAGCAGCACAATAAACTGTGGAAAATTCTGAAAGAGATGGGAATACCAGGCCGCCTGGCCTGCCTCCTGAGAAACCTATATGCAGGTCAGGAAGCAACAGTTAGAACTGGACATGGAAAACAGACTGGTTCCAAATAGGAAAAGGAGTATGTCAAGGCTGTATACTATCACTCTGCTTATTTAACTTCTATACAGAGTACATCATGAGAAATGCTGGGCTGGAAGAAGCACAAGCTGGAATCAAGATTGCCGGGAGAAATATCAGTAACCTCAGATATGCAGATGGCACCACCCTTATGGCAGAAAGTGAAGAGGAACTAAAAAGCCTTTTGATGAAAGTAAAACTGGAGAGTGAAAAAGTTGGCTTAAAGCTCAACATTCAGAAAATGAAGATCATGGCATCTGGTCCCATCACTTCATGGGAAATAGATGGGGAAACAGTGGAAACAGTGTCAGACTTTATTTTGGGGGGCTCCAAAATCACTGCAGATGGTGACTGCAGCCATGAAATTAAAAGACGCTTACTCCTTGGAAGAAAAGTTATGACCAACCTAGATAGCACGTTGAAAAGCAGAGACATTACTTTGCCAACAAAAGTCCATCTAGTCAAGGCTATAGTTTTTCCAGTGGTCATGTATGGATGTGAGAGTTGGACTGTGAAGAAGGCTGATCACCGAAGAATTGATGCTTTTGAACTGTGGTGTTGGAGAAGACTCTTGAGAGTCCCTTGGACTGGAAGGAGATCCACCCAGTCCGTTCTGAAGGTCAGTCCTGGGATTTCTTTGGAAGGAATGATGCTAAAGCTGAAACTCCAGTACTTTGGCCACCTCATGCGAAGAGTTGACTCATTGGAAAAGACTCTGATGCTGGGAGGGATTGGGGGCAAGAGGAGAAGGGGACGACCGAGGATGAGATGGCTGGTTGGCATCACTGACTCGATGGACGTGAGTCTGAGTGAACTCCAGGAGTTGGTGATGGACGGGGAGGCCTGGCGTGCTGCGATTCATGGGGTCGCAAAGAGTCGGATGCAACTGAACTGAACTGAACTGATGCTTGGCAGGTTACTTCAGCGAGGTGCAACTTCTCATCTGTAAAGTGGAGGTGATAACTGTGCTTTCCTCCAAAGGTCATTCTGAGTGTTAAAGGTGATGACCTTTGTATCCAATATCTGTCTTGCCTTGATCGCACAATAAATTTCAGCCTTTATGATGTAATAGTGACATTGAAATTAAAAGACCCTTGCTTCTTGGAAGGAAAGCTTTGAAAAACCTAGACAGTGAATTAAAAAGCAGAGACATCACTTTGCTGACAAAGGTCCGTCTAGTCAAAGCTATGGTTTTTCCAGCAGTCATGTATGGATGTGAGAGTTGGACCACAGAGAAGGCGGAGCACCGAAGAATCGATGCTTTTGAACTGTGGTGCTGGATAATACTTGAGAGGCCCTCGGACAGCAGGGAGATCAAACCAGTCAATCCTAAAGGAAATCAGTCCTGAATATTCATTGGAAAGATTGATACTGAAGCTGAAGCTCCAATACTTTGCCACCTGGTGTGAAGAACCAATTCATTAGAAAAGACCCTGATGCTGGGAAAGATTGAAGGCAAAAGGAGAAGAAGGTGGCAGAGAATCAGATGGTTGGATGGCATCACCGACTCAATGGGCATGAGTTTGAGCAAACTCTGGGAAATAGTGAAGGACAGGGAAGCCTGGCATGCTGCAGTCCATGGAGTTGCAAAGAGTCAGACATGGCTTAGTGACTGAACAACTATAATGAGTGACAGTGACCTGACTCAGAGTACCTTGGGGTTGTCCAGTGAATTTTACACTGTCCTGGTGTTTATGAGCCAACTTACAAAGGTGCTGTCCATTTATCTAATGACCCATACCAACAGTGCCTTATCCCAGAGTATAGAACCACTCTCTGTATGAAGCAGTGTTTCATTTGAAAGGCAATGAGTTACGCAGTTTATCATGTTCCCCTCTTTGGCCTTGGCTGCTGCAGACGCACCCTTAGTTTGTGGTTCTTCTGTGCCAGGGTCATCTTCAGCGCAGGCTTTGTGGTCCAGTGAGTTCTCCAGTTCATTACTGTGTCTTTTATCAGTTTTGCTGGCTTTTATCCATGTTGTTAATTATAGGCCATCTCAAATGTGATTGGGTATAAATTATAAAACAATATTCATTATAATTTAGTGTCAAAGGTGCTTGGTTAAATTGTTGGAATTGATCATTCCTGTAATAGCTTGCACGGTATACAGACTGTCCTGTTGCCCAATTTTCTAGATAAACCACTTTGCAAAAATTGGTAACACGTATTACAAGTAGGGTAAACAAATGAGCATTGTGATGCTATCTGAATGTATTTTAATAGTGAGGGAACATATTCACAGTAAAAAATGCTGCCTGGCAAGAGAACCAGCATCATCAGAACAAGGTGAAAAATAAAAAAGTAATGAGAAGTTGAGGGGAAATGTGTATCTGAATGTAGGCAGTAGATAAAATGATTCTTTGTCTCACAGCTAACAGTGCTCTGCAGAAAACTTAATGGCTGCACAAACTTTTTTTTTAACTTGTCAACAAAGCCTCAGATATAAACATCAAAGTGATGATTGCTATTCCTTCTCAGGAGAAATAGCACAGGGTGGACTCCTCACCCGCTCCCTGGTTACCATAGAAACATTCTGGTGACTTCATCACAGGTAGAGTGTTTGGAGGTTCTTCAGCCCACCACGGAAGGTGGGAGGGAGCCTGACTCATTCCGAGAGGAATTAGAGATGTGAACTGTGGCTGATTTTTCTTCCCTTTAGCCCAGTGCATCTTTGCCATTAACAGACCTTTGAATCTAAGTAAAATGTCTTTGAAACATCAGTGGAATATGATCAAGCTGTCTGAGGAAGGTATGTTCCGATTTTCTCCCATAGATATAATGCCTATCAAAATGCGAAATGACTTATTCATTCGGTCAGCAATCGGTGAAGGTTTTCGGTTGGCAGGCACTGCGCTGGGCATGGGAGGAAAGGTGATGACGAGCTGCCCTCTAAAGGCCTCCATCAACTTGAGGGGACAGACCCACGCCCAGATGATTACAGGGCAGTGGAGTGAGAACTCAGGGTGATGGCGGCCTGTCGGGGGCACCGTGCTGGGTTAGATTGTGTCTCTCCGAAGTTGTGCTCAAGCCCTAACCTGTGAACAGACTGGACTTGGAAACGAGATCTCTGCAGATGTAGTCAGGATGCGGTCATACTGGGTTGGGGTGAGCCTTCCATCCAGTGACTGGGGCCACTGTAATAAGAGAGAGTTTGGAGACACAGAGACAGAAGGAGAATGGCCGCATGAGGATGAAGGCAGGTGACTGATGCTGCCGCAAGCCGAGGGATGCCAGGGGTCGCCAGCAGCCGCCGGAAGCAAGAAGCGGCAAGGAGGATGCTCCCTGCATCCTTCAGAGGGAACGCGGCCCTGCCAGCAGCCTGGCAGCAGACGTCTGGCCTCCAGGACTGTGAGACAATAAGCTCCTGCTGGTGTAACTCTCCCGTTGTGCTCATTTGTTGTGGCAGCTCTAGGAAAGGAACACAGGCAGCTGCACGGATGGGAAGGCACGTGTGGTGGGGCAGACCTCGGAGCCCTGCTGAGCAGCGGTGACCCTGAGCTGTGCAGAGGGCAGGGGCTAGCCCCCTGGGAGGGCTGGGCAGGAGGCCGCTGAGGCCACGGCCACAGAGACGGCGAAGCAGCCACATCCAGGAAGGAGAAGGGGCTCATTTTAAGGATTTCTATCTTGGACTCTGTTTTTTAATTAAAAAAAATTTTTTTTTTTGAAACTTGGAGAGATTTTACTAGCTACATTCATGGAAATAATAGAATTTTTTTAACTTCAAAGTCTTTGGATTATTTATTTTTTAGAGTTTATTTTATAGAAGTATAGTTGATTTAGAATGTTGTGCTAACTTCTGCTGCACACCACAATGATGCAGTTGCACATGCACATGCACTCCCTCCCTTTGTGATTGATCACAGGACAGTGAATATAGCTCCGTGTGCTACACAGCGGGACCTTGTTGCTTTCTATCCATTCTCTATATATGAGCTTGGATCTGCTAATCCCAAACTCCCGAGCCATTGCTTTTGCTCCCTCCCCGCTGGCAACCACAAGTGTGTTCTTTACGTCTGTGAGTCTGTTTCTGTTTGAAGATAAATTCATTGGCATTGTATTTTAAATTAAGGGATACCTTATGATATTTGCCTTCCTCTGCCTGACTTCTCTTAGTAGGACAATCTCTAGGTCCATCTATGCTGGTGCAAATGGCACTCTTTCTCTCTTTTTTATGGCTGGGTAATATTCCGCTGTATATATGCACCACATCTTGATCCATTCGTCGGTCAGTGGACATCTAGGTTGTCTCCATGTCTTGGCTGCTGTGAATCGGCTGTTGTGAACACAGGGGCGCGTGCATCTTCTTGGATGACAGTTCTGTCTGGAAATAGGGCCACATCCTGGTCTCTTTGAGCCCCAGCACCGCCTGCCCATGGGCTGTTTCTTAAGTGTATGTTTCCCAGGTTCTGTTCTGGGGGGAGATGTATCCTTTTTATTAGAGTTCTCAAAGGAGTGTGTGACCTTCACAAGGTCACAAACTGACAACATCAAGGGGATTTGGGAGAACCTGATGGGAGACGAGGCTGGAAGGGTCACCCCTTGATTGTGACCTTCCCGAGACCAGGCGGCTCAGGCAAGATTAAGCTGATGGGATGAGGCAGAGCGTCTTTCATGAGATAAATCAAGACTTGTCATGTAACTGGATGTTGGAGGTGGGTGTGGAACCCTGGTTTCCATTGTGGGTGATAGGAGGATGGTGGCCACGTGCTGAGAAAATGGACCTGGGGGTGAGGAGGAGGAAAGGAAGGGGGAGGGAGGGAGACGGAGGGGCAAGCGGGGAGGAGATGTCAGTGGCGGCAGCTCAAGAGAAGCTGGTTGATCTCCTTTTGGAAAAGCTGTGTATGTGTGTGTGTGTGTGTGTGTGTTTAATCTACTGACAAGTATCTTTATTTAAAAAATATTCATTTATTTATTTGACGGAGGCTGGTCTCAGTTGTGGCATTTGGGGTCCTCCTTACAAAATGCGAGACATTTCCCTGTGGCATCTGGACTCCAGCACACAAGGGCTCAGTGATTGAAGTGTGCGAGCTGTTTCTTTGCAGCATGTAGTATCCTAGTTCCCTGCCCCCTCTGCACTGGAAGGCAGATTCCTAACCCCCCGGCCCACCAGGAAAGTCCCCCCAAATGAAGCTTGTGGAGACTTGGAGGTCACTGCTCCTAAGGGCTAGTGGCCACGGCTGGGCTCTGGGTCCTGCCTCGGCAGTGGTCTGAGACTCAGCAGGAGGACCCAGAAGGGAGGGTGTCAAGGAGAGAACGCAAGAGAAAGGAAGACATGGTAGCCAAGAGGGAGGAAGACGGTGAGAAGACCCCAGAAGTCAACCATGGGAAGGTGGTCCAGAGGCAGTGAGTAGTTAACAGGGTCAAACCTCCCAGAGGTGACGGCTTTAATTCAGGGCTGAGAAGTCTTTATTCAGGTCTTTAATTCTGTCTGAGAAACATCTACTGAAAAGATTCAGACGCAGTCATGTTGAAGTCAAGTGAAAATTCCTCACCTCCTATCAGACTGGAAACGAGGGAAGGCATTTACAGTATACCAGGTGGGAATGTGGACGTCCTGTCTGGGTCCCTGATACACACGATAGAGACAGGAAAACAAGCGAGCTCTCTGAACCAGCAGAAGCCTGGGGTTCATCATTCACGCGCGACGTTGATGGATGGATTCATTAGGCAGTGCATGATGTGGCTCGTCGGCTATTTCTGCACAGACAGCTCAAGACGGGCTGGGTGCCCCGTGGGAATTGTGTGCAGCTCCTTCCCCATATCCCAGGCTTTGCCCAGCATGCTGCGTGCGGTCTCCTGATTTGCAGGATTCCCTCTCACACAGTCCCTGTACACTTCCGCCTCCCTCTTTTACCTCTGCGTGGGCTGCACCACCTTCTCCCGCCCAGTGTCCCTTTTGCCTGAGTTCACCCCTCCCACCCCTTTCCCAGGTCCCTGGCTGGCGGGGCTCTCCCGGTGGCTCCTGGGGATGCCAGCTGTGGCTTCCTCTTAGAGTCATGGGAGGGGACAGCATCTCACCACCTTTGCCGCCCCACCCTGGGGCCCCCATCACCCTGAGGGAGGCTTAAACTCCCAGTCAGGTGGAACCTGTCCCTGAAGCATGTTTCCTCCAGGGAGGAAGGTAGATTCCAGGAGATTCTGGTTCAAGGCCTCCTGGTGTGTTTAGTTTCATGTTGCTCTGACTCTCTCAGCCTCCAGGGAGGCCTCCGTGGCTTTGGAGGAAGGACTCAGGCTGCTGGAGGTGGAATCCTGTTCCATCTTTCCAGCGATCATGGGAGAGAAGCCCTCATCTGACTTGCCTGTGCCAGGACCCCTCCCTGGGCAGAGGACACTGGGCACCAGACTCAACCATTCCTTAACCAGCAATGCCCGGGTTACGGGCGCCCTTCATAGCTCAGTCAGTAAAGAAACTCCCTGCAGTGCAGGAGACCTGGGAATAGTTCCTGGCTCCGGAAGATCCCCTGGAGAAGGCAACGGTGACCCACTCCAGTATGCTTGCCTGGAGAATCCCAGGCACAGAGGAACCTGGCGGGCTACAGTCTATGGGGTTGTAAGCGTCGACAGGACTGAGCGACTAAACTGGTTAAAAGTAGAGACTTTAGGTAAAGAAGATCCTGATCCGAATCTGTCTCTGACACCATCTGGGCAATTGAGGTCGTTTTGGGCAACTTCCTTACATTGTCAATCTGACTTCCCTCTGGGGAATGAGTTTTAGTTTGTTTCAAAGTAACCGCACACTGCCGTCATCAATGGCTTCGTTCTAATTAAAGACATTGAGAAAAAGTCCCATTGCCGTCCCCTCGGTGCGTTCTCCGAAAGCCGTGGGATGACTGTGAGTCAGAAGAGCTCTGGCTCCGTTCCAGGGCCTCAAGTCACCGTCTGTGCAGGCGCTCGATGGTCTAGGACCCACAGTGCCCTTGGGGTGGAGCGGCGTGAAGTGAACCAGAGGCTCTGTCAGGCCCGGGAGTTGCACTCCGCCCCTCTCCCCCGGAGTTTCCGGATCAGTGGGTCTGCAGGTCAGGAGGTGGGGCCTGACACTGTGGATCTCTGATGTCACCCCGTGATGCTGGGGCTGCAGGTCTGGGGAACCCACACCGAGAGCCCCCGTGCTTGGTCAGCACAGTGAGATGCCAGCATGTCGAGTTTCCAAGAAGCAGAGCCTGGGGTGGGAATTGAGGGGCGTGAGGGGGAGGGTGCCCTTGAGGACAGAACCCAGAGAGAGTGAGAGAGGCCTGAAGGGGAAGCTGCGGGGGGTGACGGATAGGCCCCGGGGGCAGGCTGGCTCTCGGGTTATGCTCTGCAGCAAAACGCAGCGTTGCCCTGGCTGTTGTACTGCTCTGAGTCCCCACCAGCTATGGGCCAAGGTTGAGGAAGCCTTCTGTCGAGGATGGTTCGCAGAGAAGAGCAAAGCTCTGACAGCCAGTGGGTCCTGGGTTCTGCAGATATCTGCTTTGGAAACCTGGATCCCAGCTGCTGGAAAATGCCCAAACCCCCTTCAGCCTTGTTCTTGGTTGCCTTAGTCAGAGGTGGCAGGGTGGGGCCCTCCCCTCCCCTGCCGAGGGGACTTTCTCAGTAATGATAGCGACGTGGTCAAGGGGGAAGGGACAGGGAACGTGTCCCCATGCGCCAGGAACTCTGCTCAGTTCTTGGTATTCGTCATCACTTATTCCTTGTAACTTCCTTTGACTTCCCTGGTGGCTCAGATGGTAAAGCGTCTGCCTGCAATACGGGAGACCCGGGTTCAATCCGTGGGTTGGGAAGATCTCCTGGAGAAGGAAATGGCACCCCACTCCAGTATTCCTGCCTGGAGAATCCCAGGGATGGAGGAGCCTGGTAGGCTACAGTCCATGGTGTCGCAAAGAGTCGGACACGACTGAGCGACTTCACTTCACTTCGCTCCTTGTAACACCCTAGGAGACAAGTCTTGTGTTTCCTCTGACACATGGGGAAGTAAGATTGACAATTTAAGAAAACTGCCCCAAATGACCTCAATTGCCCAAATGGTTAGTGTCAGAGACAGAGTTGGATCAGGGTCTTTTTCTACCTAAAGCCTCTACTTTTAACCAACCCATCTGGTGGTTTAGTCACTCAGTTGTGTCCGACTCTTGGGACCCCATAGACTGTGGCCCACTAAGCTTGTCTGTGCATGGAATTCTCCAGGCAAGAGTACTGGAGGGGGTTGCCATTCCCTTCTCCAGTGGAGGGGATCTTCCAGACCCAGGAATTGAACCCAGGTCTCCTGCATTGCAGGCAGATTCTTTACCGATTGAGCTATGAGGGAAGCCCAGCCCAGGAAGCTCTCTTACGGCTTTTGGGTCATTAATTGATCAGGCTCAATTAATGGATGCATGGCTGTAGTCACACCTCAATTTTACTCAAAAACAGGCTCATAACTCTAAGTTACAGCTTTGCCGTTTGTGTGGATTCCCACAAACATTTTTTAAAAAATTTAAATGTTGTAATCATGAGGTTCATAAGACTTTGATTCCTTCCTTTCAGTTAAAGTTACATTTTAAGAACTTTCCCATAGAGTCATCATTTTAAAGACCCTACATTCCAGCCAATACATCTATCTCAGTCTCCTCAACTAGGCTGTGATGGGTATAATAATGGTCTCACAAACTATGTCCACATCCTCTTGCCTAGAATCTGTGAATAGTCACTTTTAAGTGACTCAGTGGGAAAGAATCCACCTGCCAAGCAGGAGATGTGGGTTCAGTCCCTAGGTCGGGAAAACCCCTTGGAGAAGGAAATGGCAACCCACTCTAGTATTCTTATCTGAGAAATCCCAAGGACAGAGAAGCCCGGTGGGTTTCAGCCCACGGGATCACAAAAGAGTTGGACACGACTTAGCAAGTTAAAAAAAATGGCAAAAGGTGCTCTGCAGGTGGGATTAAGAACCCACCTAAGAAGAGAAGAGTGTCCTGTTTAATCTGGGTGGCCCAGTCTAATCAGAAGGATCCTTATAAGAAGGAATAGGAGGATCACGGAGATGCGATAATGTAAACAAAGTCTGGAGTGATGAGGGACCATGAGCCAAGGAATGTGGCAGTCTCTAGAAGCTGGCTGGAAGGCAAGGAGAGGCAAGGAAAAACAGGGTCTCCCTTAGACCCTCCCACATAAGTGCAGCCTTGGCAACATCTTGATTTTAGCCCAGGGAGACTCGTATTGGGCTCAGATATCCAACTGTAAGATAATAAATTTGTGTTGTTTAAGCCACTAAGTTTATGGCATTTGTTATAGCAGCAAGAAGATACTCATACACAGACCCTGCTTGTCTGGTCTTGGCAGCCTCCCTCCTCCCTGCTAGAGATGCCGCTTCTCCATAGCTAATGTTTGTTTGTCGTTGTTCAGTCACTCAGTCGTGTCCAACCCTTTGCAACCCCATGGAATGCAGCACTCCAGGTTTCCCTGTCCTTCACCATTTCCTGGAGCTTGCTCAAACTCATGTCCATTGAGTCAGTGATGCCATCCAACCATCTCATCCTCTGTTGTCTCCTTCACCTCCTGCCTACAATCTTCTCAGCATCAGGGTCTTTTCTAATGAGTCAGCTCTTTGCATCTGGTGGCCAAAGAATTGGAGCTTCAGCTTCAGTACCAGTCCTTCCAATGAATATTCAGGGTTGATTTCCTTTAGGATTGACTGGTTCAATCTCCCTGCAGTCCAAGGGACTCTCAAGAGTCTTCTCCAACACCACAGTTCAGAAGCAACAATTCTTTGGTGGTCATCTTTCTTTATGGTCCAACTCTCACATCCATACATGACTACTGGAAAAATTATAGCTTTGAGTAGACAGATCTTTGTTGGCAAAGTAATATCTCTGCTTTTTAATATGCTGTCTAGGTTTGTCATAGCTTTCTTCCAAGGAGCAAGTATCTTTTAATTTCATGGCTGCAGTCATCATCTGCAGTGTTTTTGGAGCCCAAGAAAATAAAGTCTGTCACTGTTTCCATTGGTTCCCCATCTCTTTGCCATGAAGTGATATTCATTGCATGTTGTTACATTTTGAGCATTGTGCTATTTAGGTCACTTCACCTTTTTTCAGGAACTCTGTGAAGTAAGCCCCACTATGTCCACTTCATAGCAAGGAGATAAGGGATGCAGAATCACTTGCCCAAAGTCACACACACAGTTAGAAAGCCTGGGACTTTGTGGTCTGATTCCAGTGACCACTGATGTCTTGGTGATAGGGACCATTTGGGTCTGGGTGGGAGAGGAGCAACTGCCGTGGACCCACTCATCAATGATCATAACCAGGGTTATTTACCGAGCATTAACCAGAAAGTTATGACCAACCTCAGTTCAGTTCAGTTCAGTCACTCAGTCGTGACCGACTCTTTGCAACTCCATGAATCGCAGCACGCCAGGCCTCCCTGTCCATCACCAACTCCCGGAGTTCACTCAGACTCACATCCATCAAGTCAGTGATGCCATCCAGACATCTCATCCTCTGTCGTTCCCTTCTCCTCCTGCCCCCAATCCCTCCCAATAGTGCACAGATCACAAGGCTGGGAAGGAGGTGTCATTACCTGCATTTTAGGGATGAAGACTCTCATCCATAATGTGGAGGGAGGGCAAGCATCTCCCCTATGCAGGTGAGCTCGGGGCCAAGCTGGGATGCAGACCAGGCTGGTCTGGCCCCAGGCCTGTGCTGACTGCAGAGTTCTTAAACACAGACCAGAGCCAGGAGATTTCCGTCTTCATCAGCTTTATTGTCAGTTCTTCATGATGCATCGACTCTGCACAGAAATCCATGACATCTTTCAAGTCTTATATTTGTGCTTCATGGGAAGTAATCGTGCACATCATGTTGGATGAACGTCTCTGTCAGTCAGTACCAGGCTCAGATGGGGACACAGCCGCACGTCCGGGTGGATCTGATGGGGGCTCTGTTATCACCAAGGACGAGACGAGACGCGGATACGTTTTGGATGGGTCAGTGGTGGCCCTTGAAATTGCCATATCCTGATGCTTTTGCAAATCTGCCAAACTTGAAAATGCCATAGCATATCATTTCCCCCATAAGATGCTTGAAATTTTATTTAAATTCTTTAATAAACCCTTCTTATGAACTGATAAAGATGCTAAATTAGAGAGCTGCTTTCTTAGATCTCTTCTTTCTCATCATCAGCACCAGCAGCTGGGAAAGCATTCTTTGCAGCCTTTTGGAAAATCACTCTCCTTGAAATAGCTGCATTGTGAAGGCAACGCTGTAACCCAGGACTGTGTTGCGGTGAAGGCTGATCACTACCCACCTCCTTGGGCTTGACTCACATTCCTGCTTTGGCAGCAGGACACCAGGCAGACGTCCTGATACTGCAGGCTTGCATTGCAAAGTGCGACTTCCTTCTCCTCAGCTTTCCATGAGGGGTGCAGGGCAGGTTGGGTGGATGAGGAAATTCCATAGAGCGATTCCATAGACTCATCCATAGTTTCCAAGCCGGTGGATGGTGGAGCCAGGACCCGAGCCCAGGTTCTACAGTTATTGGCCCCTGCTGTGAGCACGTAGACCTGAAGATACTCTTGGCTACAGCTGTGGCTGGTGTTTTTGTGGAGGGTGGTCCACGCTGTCTCATTTTTTCCTCACAATGTCATCACAAAATAATCCTCAGATATTCCAAAGCAGCTTCTGTATCAGTGTTTGAGTCACTCACAGCTCCTTCCAGAATGGTTGTGTCAAGAGGTTGGATGAAAGTTGATCTTGCAGTTCAGGCTTTCTTAACTCCAGGAATGTTGAGAAATCCATAGACATGATTCTCTCTTCTGCTGGGTGCAAACTCAGAGCACGGGTGAGTGTGTGAAGGCTAAACTTGTTCACTTATTAATATTACCAAGTCTGGGAACATAAAGCAACAGTGTGGAAGAAGGCATCTTGCAGCCTGATAACCTGAATAACAGTGAACTCAGAGCCTCCATGGAGTGGGTGGAGTGGATGAGGGGAACAGACAAGGTTTTTATCATGGGTCTGAGTAGCCTAGATTCACTCTTGGTTCATGTAATATTTGCATGCTAAGTCGCTTCAGTCATTTCTGACTCTTTGTGACCCCATGGACTGTAGTCCACCAGGGTCCTCGGTCCATGGGATTCTCCAGGCAAGGATACTGGAGTGGGTTGCCATGCCCTCCTCCCAGAGGATTGTCCCTGACCCAGAGATCGAACCTGTGTCTCTTACGTCTCCGGCATTGTCGGGCAGATTCTTTACCGCTAGTGCCACCTGGGAAGCCCATAATACTTGAGCAAGTGACATTAAATTTTATAGTAAAGTTATATACTCCACTTTATCCTTTTGTATACTAAAAAGTAGCAATATTATTTCCTTTTGCCTAGGATTACAGGACAGCCAGTACAGTCCCCACGATCAAATTGCCCTTAAAAATCTCCAGTCTGATGTTCCGGAGAAGAGATCTGACTTCACTGAGGTAACATATGTTTCTAACTCCTAGAGTAGGCAGCAAAATGCAGCCAACTGTAAAACGTGATCACTGGCCTACTTGTGATGTGTTTGCATTTTATTTTGTTTAGTCATAAGTGGGAGCAACGCAGCAGAAAATCTAACCCTCATGACTAAGACTTTACGTTAAAGTATGCAGTGTGTATTCATTCATCCTTTTATAATCTTGACCAATAATTTGTAGATTTGCAGTATCAGAGGAGAGTATGGTGATCAAATCTCAACTTTAAACAAAAATTAATCTGCTGGAGAGGATGGATGATGCCATATGGCATTTTGAAGGTGGAGAAGAGGTAATTTGAAATCTAACAAGCTAGCACAGGTTGTTAAGACTGCAAAAAATGTCAGCGGTCTCACACAGGGAAGGAAATTAGAGGTCATATTCACAAAATGAAATGTTTCTGATGGTAGACAATAAAGAACTCTGTGTACACAGTGGTAATGTTGACAGCATATCACACGCCAGGCTCTGTCTAACTGACTCTTTTCACCTTACCACAATCCCAAGAAGGAGAGACCACTGGCTTTCCGTGTCCATGGATTCTTCATCTGTGGGTTCACCAAACTGTAGATCAGAGCTATTTGGGAAAAGAATCCCAGAAAATTCTAAAGAGCAAAACTTGCACATGCCAGTTTTATATGGTATAACATTTACACTGTATTGCAGGCTATAAATGATCTAGAGATGATCTAAAGGAAACAGGAGGATGTGCACAAACACTCTGGAATTTTACACAAGGGACTTGACATCCTTGGCTTCTGGTATCTGAGGAGGTGGGGTCCTGGAACCAACCCCGCTGGATTCTGAGGGACAACTGTATTGTTATTATACCTATTTTGCAGATGATAAAATGAAAGCTTCAGTAGCTCCAGTAGTTGACTTGCCCCAGATCTCACAGCTCATAAGCTGTCTGGCTCCAGAGCTTTTGTTCCGATCTTGCTCGACAGGGCTGGTGTAGAGAAAGTCTCTTTCCAGTGAACAGAACTTGAACTGTGGACTTTCCTGCCTGAGAGAATTGTCCGAAGTGTTACAGTTTACAAGGCATCTCTTGTCTTTCACAAATGATAATTCTGCTGCCAACTTTTGTAATGATGAGAGAGAGTGGAATTATAAGAATTGATCCCTCATAGCATTAATGTAGCCAAGGTAAAAAATAATTTTGCACACTAAATATTCATCTTAGGTATTATCCTTTAATTTAACTTTGTGTTTAATAAAGTTCAACGTTTCCTCAGAGATCCCAGGCTGAAATCTCACACAGTGGATGAAGGCCACTGTTCCGGGTCCTGAGGTTAGTCGTCAACATTTAAAGCCATTTCTGTGTGGCACCCAGAGCTCCCTGAGATGCGCAGGTGTGTAACTAGGATTAATGTGCTCCCTGAAAGCAGGAACAAGAAGCCCGGGCTGCAGGGAGGGAACTGAGTTGCAGGAGCCATGGACCACTGAGAGCCATCCCTGGGAGGAGATGCCATCAAGAAGTGGAGATAATGTGAAGGTCAGCTGCTGCTTTTTTAACAAGAAACATACCACCTGAAGATCTTTCCCACCTGTTTTTCACATTGAGCTAGTAAATTTCAGCATTTTTCTGGTTGATATTAAGATTAATCAGTTTGGTCATTCACGATACAGATCTTTGGACCCATGTGGCTGGATCTCAATAATACACACACACACCACACACACACACACACACACACACACACACACACACACACACACACACACTCATATACTCACACTTGGTCATTATTTATAACTGGGCTAACTCTCAGAGACTGCACCTTCTAAACATCTACTTTGAAATGATCCGGATCCTCTGCTTTGATCATGATAGTAGTGTGACTTTCAAATTTCCCTCCTAACTTTGAGCTCTTAAGGCTTGTCCCTCAGTGGGTGTTATAAGGATGCTCTAAGATGATGAAACACTCCAAACAGGTGCCCTTCCTTTGTAACCTCCATAAATCTCTGCCTCTCCACCAGAGCCTCCGAAAGATTGATCACTTTTCCTTTCAAATTCATCGAAGCCCTAGAAATGATATGCAGGCACTTCTCCAGCCAAGTGATTACTTAAAAGGAATGAATTATGGAGCCGAGTTTTCTTTAAAAAAATTTTTTTTAAATTTTCCTGATGGCAAAAATAATGGCAATTTCATATAGACACTTAGGAAAATGTAGGAATATATAAATATATATAAATAATATAATAATATATAAATACTTATGTATTTCTTTCCCTTATTTTTCTCATGCATTTTTAAGCATGCAACTGTAATGTATATCAACATTTATAGTGTTCTTGTATTACATGACATTCTATCACAGGCAACTTCCCATATCATTTGAATTCTTTGTAATCCTTAGTTTTAATTTCTACAGAATATGAGGCAGTCGTGCGTGCCATGATTGACTTACCCAATCCGCTTTGAAAAAACATTTAGATTCTTGCCAGATTTTCACTGTCATATATTACACTGCATTGAATCCTCTGGATTCTAGTGAATGTGTGGAAAGATAAGAGCTGCAGGCTATAGAGGGAGAAAATCTCCAATTTTTCAATTTTGTCTTAAAACCATCTTTCCTTATTGTTACATACCAGAGGAACATTTGAAAACACTCTTACACTTAGAATGAGATGCCACTGGGTTGGCAGATGACCTCGAGAAGATGATTTTAGATCCCTCAAGCAGGAGTGAGCACGCTTGCAGCTGATGCAAAGGTAACTACAGAGTGTATCTGTCGGGAGGTGGCAACAGAGGCTCCACTGGCAGATAAAGTTGTAGTTTGCAGAGCAGCTATGGAAAAGGAAAGAACTGTCTCATGGAGAGTAATACAGATTTCAAAGCTATAGATTGGATTTGATGCTGATCCAAATTCATTTGGAGAAAATAAATTGCTACAGGAATAGAAGCACCCTTACTCCTGTGGTTCAGGATCTGATCTTCCTGCTCACCTGCTGGTTATCTCTCTCATCCTTCAATTTATGAAATGGAGCCCTTCTTAGTAATATGCCTTAAGGCATAAATATACAGTTAAAAGCAATCAATAAAATGCATAAAGCTATGAAAGTCATTATCAGCACTATAGAATCATGTTTGAAACATTTTAAAAGAAATCGATATCTTAAAGCAGCATTTTTGAACAAGAGAGTGTTGTAAGGGATGGTCAGGAAAGGGATGATTTACTACCGAAAGCCTGACATAAAACCCAACTCATTTGACCTCTCTCTGACCTTGAATGTTCCACTTTACATACGAGACTATTTTCTTCCTCTCCAATCAACTCTTACATCAGTTAATTTTATATTAGATAAAAGACATCTTGTTTCAAAGCCATGTTCAGTTAACCAAGGACAGATGGAGTGACACCTTGAAACAGCTTAATTGGAGAAGATATTTGATGTAAAAGGTGTGATTATTTTTAAAGAAAGTTTGTCCTGTTTGAAAAGCGCTAGCTGGATAGGCATACCAAGTGGCCCGTCTGTCTCCTCTCTTTCTTGGTTTCCCAGCCCAGAAGAGAGCAGGACGTGATGTGATGTAGTGGAGTCTGTTATGGACTCAACTGTGCCTCCCCCAACAAATTTATATGCGGAAGTCGTCACTCCTAGAACCTCAGAGTGTGTGTTTAGAGCAGGGTCTTTAAGCAGACGATTCAGGCTCAGGGAGGTTGTTAGGGAGGATGGACCATCATCTAATATGACTGGTGTCCTTGTAGGGAGAGTTTAGGACATAGACACACAGAGAAGGAAGGAACTCTGAAGATACCCGGAGAAGGCTCAGAGCTGCTGGCACCTTGATCTTGAACTTCTAGGTTCCAGCTGCTGCTGCTAGGTCACTTCAGTAGTGTCCAACTCTTTGCAACCCCAGGGACTGTAGCCCAGCAGGCTTCTCTGTCCATGGGATTCTCCAGGCAAGAGTCGCACCCCTGGAGTGGGTTGCCGTGCCCTCCTCCAGGGGATCTTCCTGACCCGGGGATCAAGCCTGAATCTCTTAAGTCTCCTGCATTGGCAGGCAGGTTCTTTACCATTAGTGCACCTAAGAAGCCCTCTAGAACTGTGAGAAAACAAAATTTCCATTGTGTAAGCCACACAGACTGGGGTACTTTGTTAGAGCAGCCCTAGGAAACTGAGCCTGATTTTTAGGAGTTTAGATCTTATCTTTAGTTATTTACTAGATCTCAGTGAGAAAATAGGATTTCATAAATGAAACTGCCCATACAATTGTGATGTAGATTGAAGGGCAAAGAATACAATGTTTCCTTTTCAATTTCTCTGTTTATTGGTTGGGGCTTTTGTCAAAACTTGAGTCTAAACACCTGCAAGAAATTCAGTAGACTTTAATCTAATAATCCCCGGCCTGGCAGTTTGATGACCTGCTTGATGTGACCTCCAGTCTGTTAATTCTATGAAGTCAGGAAGTTTCTTCTGCACCCATCACAGAGCCTGGTACATAGTAGGTGCTCAGCAAATAGTGGATGAGCAAATAAATCCAGTAAGTTCCCTGCCTACGAAAAAGTTCCATTCCAAGAGCATGTTCATGAATCCAGTCTGTTCGGAAGTCCATCAAAGTTAACTTTGGTACCCAACTAACACAATCTGTCTAGTACTGTACTATAGTATGTTTATAATATTTTTTCACACAAATAGTGTATACATAAAAACAAACAGAAAATAAAAAAATCATTTTTAATCGTACAGCATCTTGAAAAACACAGCAGTATAGTACAACAACTGGCATACAGGGGCTGGAAACATGTTTACATCTTTGTAAGCTTGCAACTTGAAAGTTCATATGTAGGGGACTTACTGTAAATGGTTTGACTACGACTCTATGTTATGAATAACAGAATTTGCATTTAAAATAATTACATTTATTCTTCAGTCATATTAACAAAATTTCAATGTATTGGGTATGTAATGGGTTGTTTCCATTGATGCAACTCAACCTCAAATGCATTCATTATAAATTCCAATAAAACATGCCCAGTTTTGATATAAATACCCCCTCATGCCTCCATATGTTTGCTTATATCAGATATCCACTAATTTCTGCTAACTCACAAGACAAGTTATACCCTGGAATTGCATAGAATGTTCATGTCTTCGGAGGTACTTTCATGCCCATCCTTGGTTTTGATCTCCTCAACTCCCATATGAGGTAGTGAAGGCAAATGGATTTTCCTTTGAAACTGGGCTTCTGTCAGCATTGAGCTCCCTGGAATAGGATCACTCTGACATCTGGAATGATGATGGAGCTTTAAAAGTAAGTTCAGATTCACATCATTCATGTGAGATTTCCCTTATCTGTTTGCATCTAATGGGATCAAAGTCAGTAGCACTTGGTTGATTCTCTGGTCCATCCCCTGGGCCTTTAGGACCTCCTTCTGTAAACCCACAGCCCCGAGGGTGCCCGTCTAGTGTGGGTGCTCTGGGTTCCTGGCTGCGGCTCCCTAACTCAGCTCAGGCGAGCAGCTGGCTTGATGCAGCGAGAGTCGTTTTCTGGTCTGGCCTTGTTCCAGGTGAGATGGCCTTCACCCCCTCCTAGAAACACACTCTTCATTTCTGACACCCCTTATTTATATCAAGGCCAAGGCTCTCATGCGATCTTGAGCCTAAAGGATGGAGTCCCTTTTAATGCTGGGGGCCACAGTACGAGGCAGCCTGGCTTCTCCACGACAATTACCCAGTTTGTCCCCTGGCTCTATAGCTGTGGAAAGCAAGGCTGCCTCCACAGTCCTGTGGCAAGTCTGGAAGCCCCTGGCCCAGCATCCTCTCTATCTTACCTGTACAGATGCTTAAAAATACAACTTCTGAGCCGTATCCCCTGAGATCCTGACTCACCTTAGATCTCCAGAGGGAGGGGTTCAGAAATCTGCATAAGACACAGATTTAAATCCCAGGTGTTCTCTCTGCAGGTGCTCACTGGCCCAAACTTGGGGAGACTTGCACTCCAAGACCAGTGCTGCCCCATTTCCAACATGGATATTTGTTTTGCTCTTAGAAGACCAGTGTCAAAGGAATTCCTCCTGGGTATTATTAAGTACTTAGTAGATTGCATGGGAGCAATTATTATCAGAACGAAATTTTACTAAAATGGGAGCAATGATATTCAAGTCAAGTGACCTGGGGTTGGCCCCAGGTGAACTGTGGTTTCTTGTGAGTAAACTACAGCCCTGGGACTTGCGGCGTGCGGGGTCGTGGGGAGGGGGAGGGAGGGGTCTTGAACATCCCAGTGGCTCTCTGCATTGCCAGCCCTGCAATCAACTGGAAGCTTTAAAGAGGCTTGAGACGGGAGAGGGACATGTGTAGACCTGTGGCTGATTCATGTCGATGTGTAGCGAAGACCACCACAATCCTGTAAAATCATTAGCCTCCAATTCTAATAAATAAATTTAAAATAAATAAATAAAAAGCATCAACGCTTGGGCCCCACCCCCAAGGATTCTAAAGGAATCGTTGGAGAGGAGGCCTGAGCATTGGGGGTTTTATAAGCACCCAGATGATTCTGTGTATCCTGGACTGAAAACCACTGAAGAGGAGCCCCTGCTTTAGAGAAGAGGTTCAGCACTGGCCATCTGGAGGAAGGTAGCCATGGTGTTTATTATTATCACTGGCTGTGCTGCGCAGCGTTTGAGATCCTAGTTCTCCGACCAGGGGTCAGTCCTGTGCCCCCTGCTGTGGGCGTGTGGAGGCTTAACCACTGGACTACCCAGAGCTGCCCTGATTTTGCCATGGATATTCATTTTTCTCTTGGAAGGCTAGTTCTGGTTCTTTTACTTTGTTTTGTTCTTTTCTATTTTCTTGGCCACGCCACATGGCATGTGGGATCTTTGTTCCTCAACCAGAGATCAAACCCCAACCCCCTTCAATGGAAGAATGGAGTCTTGACCACTGGTTCGAAAGGGAAGTCCAACATTTTGATTTTTTAAAGGATGATTTTCAAAATCACACTCATCTCCATTTCTTCTTATTCACTTAACTCTTGTGGTCTTTTGAATTTGCAACTTGCCACATATCTTTACTTTTCATTTTATATTGGAGTATGGTTGATTTAAAGTGTTAACATGTATCTTTCAAATGTTAACACCTGTGAGCTGATGGAGATTGCCATGAAAACGAGAAAACAAAGGAAAAACCAAGAAAGACACACTGTCCCTCTTCCCATGTCTAATAGCAAGGATGCAAGGAGTCTTGGGTGCTAAGATCACATGCACGGGTCCTCCGATCAGAAGTCCAGCTGGAGGAGAGCATTCTGGTAGCTAAATGAATGAATGTGAATCCTGCTCTAAACAAAAGAAAAAGCCACTGCGCTTTCTTATCCCATCTTAGAAGAAGAGAACAATCTGCTCTCATCAAACGCAGGCCCTCCCCTGTTTGGAAAGACCAGCCACCCCACGGCTCTGTCCGCGGTTTTCCGTGAGCTCCCTGGGTCACCTGCATCAGGCTGCCAGAAACGTTGGCTAAAATGCAGGTGCCTGCGCCCCACCCACAGACCCGCAGATTTGGAGTCTGGGAAACCTGCAAGTGTTACATCCCAGGTGATCCTCGGGTTCCTTGGCATTCACGAGCTGCTGCGGTCAGTGCTGAGCACAGTTACGCCTTCAGGGCCCCGAAGTGAAGATCCTGCAGGCAGCGTGGGGTGAGCAGGGCCCTGGGTTATTTCTGGTGCCTTGCAGTGTATGCAAGGGTTCATCTGAAGCGCCTGGAATAAGGAACGCCAACACAGAGACTCAGAACCCCGCGAGCATCCCCTGGTGCTGGTCGCGCTCAGTCTCCCGTGTGGTTTTCTGCAATACTTCATGCACATGTGTCATGTGCATGAAAAATGAGGGCAGAGTCTTCTTCCTGGTCTCGACCTGGGTAGATACTTTATTAAAGATCACAGCACGGTGCTTGGACACACTGGTGATCGACTGTCAGGACGTAGATCTGCTGATTAGGAAGCATGCAGCCCCTTGATCGTTATACTGGACAAGAATTCACGTTCAAGTACCTGGGCATTGAAATGCCATAAAACTGCATCTGTTTTTGGCCCCACCCCCACCCCATCCCATTCTGTTATGTACTGTATTACTGTGTTAGTCTGGGCAGTTGTCAAGCTTGGGTGTTTGATTTCCATTAATTTTGGCTTCTGGACTTTGATCCTGTGATGTCGAGCCTGGGTGAGTGACTGAATTCCAGTCTAGACCCAGCGGAGATGGGGGACTCTGCTGGGGAGTCGGGGGCTGAGGTCAGGAGTGGGGGTGCTCTTTGGAATTGCGTGTGCTGATCCCATGAAGGAGCCTGGACTCTTCCCCCACGCACACCTGTGCCCCCAAGCCCCAGCTGTCCTCCAGAAGGCATCTTCCCTCTTCTGTGAAGCTGAGAACCTGCATCCAGGTGCTCCTGGGGTTGGTGAAGGTGATTGCTGAAATCTGATTATCCCCATCAACACAAACAGCATTAAATAAGCTCGGTATAGACGCCAGCAGAGCAAAACCAACTCCCCAGTCGGAGGAATTTTTCCAGAATGTCTAATCATTTCACAAGCAGATACGGGTGTCTTGCCCTTCGGATGTCGGAGGTGGTGGGTGTCCGGTGTGTGATGAACGGCCTTGGGTGAGAAACACTTGAGTGTTAGGAAGGACAGTCTCCAGCATCCTCTTGGCCCTTGAAAGAGTTATCTGCCTGCATTACAACAAGCCGCTTGAATAATTGCCATATTTTTCCATTTGCAGGGGACTCTGGCATCTCAGAATACAAAAATGATTTCATCCATAGTCATTTCACAGCTGATTGATGAGAATAAATCAAAAGAAAATGGGGCCACGCTGCCTGCGCCGTGTGCATATCCCACGAAGCCGCCTCTGGCTAATCGCAGCAGAGTCACCGTTAACAGGGCCTTTGAGTTCCTTCCCAGAGGGCTGGGAGTTCAGACCCCAGCGGGGGAGCCAGGACTCGAGACCAAGCCGCCGCCCAAGGAGGAGAAGCCATGCAGTGGTTCCCAGAAGGGCTTTGCGTCCATCACCATCACGGCCAGGCGTGTGGGTCCTCCTGCCAGCACCCTGGTGTGGGAGGCTGTTGGGGACCCACTCTGCGTCAAGTGCAGGGCCCACGATGCTCTGCTTGGGGACCCCTCTGCTCTGGCTGGCGGTGCCGATCCAGCTCAGCACCATGGACCTTTCACCTGTACAGAGTTCTCCAGAAACAGCTGTATGATGGGGCTGAAGGTCCCCGAGGCCCATGCACAGCTGTGTGAGGGACATGGGTACTGGATCACCAATGTGGACCACAGGGAGGATCATTTTTCTCCAGGCACCTCGCGGTCACGGGCAGGAAAGAGCCCGCTGGTGTTCAGCTCGTGTGTCCATCTCAGGGTGTCCCAGTCGTGTCCCAATCCCATTTACTATCTGGACAGGGCCCTCTCGGTCCCTGTGGAGCCGCCTCAGCTTGCGGGCCTTAAGATGCACAGATCCGTCCTGTCCCTCAACCTGAGCTGCAGTTCACACAGGCTGACACCAGATGGAGTAGATGACACAGAGAACCGAGAGCCTGGAAGCGGAGCCCTGAAGCCTGAGCTCCGGGAGGGAGACCAGGACCTCCTTGACCCACGCTGGAACCTGGGTTTGCAAGGAAGTTTCTTGAAGGAAAACCCATCATTGGGGCAGATGCGTTTCGGGAACTTGGAGGCTGGCAGGGGTCCTTGGAGAGGCTTTCCTCCTCCTGAAAATGCAGAGGCGGGAACTCACCAGATCACCATGAGGAAACGGAAGGAGGACCAGACAACTCGTTGTCTCACCCATGGTCACAATCAAGCCAACCAACTGTCCATTCACATCCCGGGCTGGAGTTACACTGCAGGTGAGTGACGCTCCCATCCTCCGTGCCACCAAGGGCAGACCCCTCCCTGCTTCAGGTAATTGCCAAGGTGCTTAGTGAGTTTCTTCTAGGTCAGTTACTCCAAGAAGCTGTTCTCAGTAGTGGCTTCATCTGTACCACTCAGAGCTGACCATAGCTCCATATCAATGTCTGATTGCATAGATGTTCTTAGATGATGCTTCTGTAAATTATGAAAGGTCTTCCCATAAACTTGTTTCCATCAGTAGCTCCAGACCATATGTAATGAGTAGGAAACTTGCCCCAAGTGAAGTTCATTTAGGCCCTTGTCATTCCAGGATAGGATGAGAAGAACCAAGGGCCATCTACTCCCGGATGTCTTATCCCTCTGCTCTGAACATCTGCATGTCTGGAAGTGTCCAGGCTTTTGTGCTGTTTTCTTTTCAATTGGGTAATTTATATTGATGGTTTGGCCTTAGAAACCTGGGCCACAAGGCTCCATCATGGAGTATATATGTGAGAGTGTGAGTGTCTGTATGTGAGTGTGGATAGCAATTATGGGATGTTTTCAAAAAGAGGCAAAATGTGGACTCTCCATACCAAACAGCAAAAGCAGCAGTTTTCTTTCCCCTTAGTTACGTTTTCTGGGGGCAAACTGGCCGGGATGTTTGCCTTTCTGCCATTGCCCGGGGCCGGGCAGAGTTCCCAGGGTCAGCTGTTTTGGGTACCCATTGCCTTTCTAGGGAGATTGGAGTTGGAGGTGGAGGGGTCCTTAATCAGTGGTCAGATTTCTTTCCTTCCCTGTGTAAATTTCTGTGAGAAACTCTGGTTTATGAATTAGTGACTTACCACTTGGGGGAAATATTTAAAGATAATAGTAGTAAAATTGAGTAAAATGCATATGCAGCATATGCATGATAATTTTATGGTACAATTTTTGCCCATTAAGAGCTTTATTAATTAATAAAAATGACTGTAACACATTTTAAAGCTATAATGTATGTAGAAATGTTAAATGATGTAATTAATTTTAACAAGTGTATATATATATTTTGAATGCTCAGAGAATTTTAAGGCAATTTGACATGGCTTTCAGAGCTGATGAGACTGCTGAATGCCCTGGAGCCTGGCAGGCTTATTGCGACTGGAAAATGCAAGCAGCCATCAGTGTTGCAAAGCTGGGCCTCACTTTGGTTTTTGAAAGACATTTCTCAAGCCAGCCATTTCTTCTTCCCTGTTGATGAAGATTCTGGAAATATATGGCCTGTAGTGTTGCACGCTTCCCTGTTGAAGCATACCCTCGTCTCTGTGCAGTGTCTCATGGTATGAAATCATAATTTAGATTTACAGCACTTTCAACAAAAGAGTCTTAAAAATCACTAGAGCCAGGACTCAAGCATTTATCTCAGAGGAGCATGAACAAAGAAAATCCCCCCCATCTTATTCTTGACTTCGGCGCAGAGAAGGTTTTTGCTTGTGACTTTGTGAGATGACTGGTCCTGTAACTGGCTTTCTTAAGTCAAAAGTATGAGTTAATTTTCACCTCCCCTGAGCTGACCTCCCTCAGAATAGCTCTAATTCCGACGAGGCAGGTGTGAAGCGTTTGAAAGGCTCTAAACTGCCTGGCCCTCCTCTACCATTTGAGGAAGGAGAAGCTCACGGAGGCCAGATCACTTCCTTAGAGTTGCTCATCTATTATTTTGCAGCACATGGAACATGGAGAAGCCACACTAACTCTCTGAGCCTGTTTCCTCATCTGGGTAACTACAGAAGGGGTTGGATTTGGTATTCTTGAAGCTTCCCTTAAGCTTTAACAAATTCTGCTCTTTTTGAGATGAAACCTATAAGGGAAAGAGGTTCCATGTGACTCTGGGCCCTCAGTCATAAAGTTCAAAGTTATAGAACCTTGGACTCACTGGGACACATGTGTTCATGTGTATAAATGCACACACACACACACACATATGCATGCACACACAAACACATATCCCCGTAATGTTGTGCTCTCTCACTCAGAACCTCATTTGCAATGAGATGCATTTCTTCCCAGTGACAAGAAAGCACTTCTTGTCCACGTGACAGGATTCTTGCCTGAAATGTAAGCACAGCTCATCACGGACTCTAACTACCACAGTCTGGCCTAGCGCAGTCAACACGAGTCTGCACGGGTGAGCTCTCTGACCTTCAGTCTTGACAAAGCTTTTTAACCTTAATGCGAGTACTCGCCAACAGTGGTGATGCTCATTAAAACGCGAAGGAACTGCTTGTGTTTTTTCATTTGAAATTGGAATCTTATCTGAGGCGTTCTTGACAGCCTCCTGTGGCTACACGTTCTGTTAGTGGTCTTCGTACTTCATAGGTGAAGTATGGTTCACCTGAGGTTCATCAGAAGAATCTGATTCTTTGCATCTGAAGGATTCCAAAATATCAAATAAGCAGCATACTCACTATCCGACTAGCATTCTGCTGCAGGAAGGTGTAGCCCTGGAGATTCTGCAAAAATGGAGGCAAAGCAATTTCAGCTCTAGTTATTAGGTCATCAGACAGACAGTCCTATAAATTGTATTCTTGAAAGAGCCTCCAGGACACACACCCAGAAAGATTACTAAGATTAGAGAAAATGAGATGCTATCAAGTGCTTTGTGCAATGCAGATTGGCTGTGTCTGCCAGGACATGCATTTTTAACAGACCCAGGGGGTACTTGCTCTTTTTTCAAGTACAAAGAGAGGCTGAGGGCTTGGGAACGGGTTTCCTCTTTGTTCATTTCCTCAGGTCCTGTAAGTTTGTTACTTCTCCACTGTTAGAAGCATCCTGCTGGCACCTGGTATGTGGGCATTTAACAAATCCCGGCATCTACTGGTAGAGAAGAATTTCACCATCACCACCATCCCACCATCACCATCCTATCAATACCTACAACACACACTGTGGAAATCCTAGAGGCTCAGCCCTGGGCTACATGCATCGTATTCATTACTTTGAATCATTCAAATCCTTCTATAAAGAGGATATCATCATTCCTATTTTGCAGAAAAGACAGACAAGGCTTGAATGTTAAATAACTTGCCCGAGCCCACCCCGCCAGGAGGTGCCAGAGCCGAGCGCAGTCCTGGGTGTTTGGCTCCGGCTGTGCCATCCTCAGTGAGAGCACAGAATAGATCAAGTTAGGAAGGTGGGGACTCTCTCAGTGGTGGCCCCTTGTCCATTACCGGTGTCCAAGGTGAAGCTCAAACACTGCTCCTGGGTGTATAAATAAGACCAGCATTTGGTGCCCAGTTACCCTGGTAGAATCTGTTAGGAATAAGCAGCACAGTTAATTTCTAGCCAATGTAACAAGCCGTGCCATTGACACAGTTAAAACTTACTGGCTCAGACGTCTTTCCTGGCCTGAGATCTGTTCTCCGTGTTCTGTGGGGCATCCAGGTTGACCTGGATGTCTCTCTCCTCACCGGGTGCTGCATGCCTAAGCCAGTATTGAGTTCCATATGTTACTTATTGCCAGTTTCATTTCCCATCCGTGTCTAGATCTGAAGCTTTCTGCTGTTCCCAAGACACCCAAGTAGATGAGCCAGAACCACCTGGTTCTATTTCGATGCTTGTGGAGAAGACCCTGTTGAGCGGACACCGTCTGCCATCATGTTGGCGTGTTCTAGGTGGATACCGACGTTCTAGGTGGACGCGCCGTCTTAGAATGGCTGTGGCTCGTTGGCCTGAGAAGTCCCCAGTTTGCATTCAGTCAGAAGACTAAGAAACACAGCATCCCCTCTGTGACCTGCAGTCACCAGTGGCCAAAGCTGGGAGTGACTGGAGAGGGAGGAACCCCTTCCAGGTCACGGAAGGAGAGCTGTGTTTACTGGCGTTCTGACGCTGTGATCTAATGCATTTGTAGCAGTGAGGTTTACCTCATGAAGAAACCACTTCAGCCATTCAAGGGGAGGCTACATGACGCTGTGTGTATACATGCCAGGTCTACCAGAGAAGCCTGCGTCACACGCAGCTCTCAAGCCCATGAAGACTTCTTGCTAGAAACGCCAGAAGACATTTGAGGAGGAACCCTTGTTTTACAACTGTGCTTTTTTCTTAAATGATCTAGAACTGGGGTTGGCAAACATTTTTTTTTTTTTTTCTTTTTGGAAAGGGCCAGGTAGCAAGTATAAGGCTTTGCGGGTCATGTGGTCTCCATAGCAACTACTCAGCTCTGCCATCGTAGGACGAAAGCAGCTTCAGACAATGTGTAAATAAATAAGCATGACTCTGTTCCAATAAAACTTTATTGACAAAAGCTAGCAGTGGGCCGGATTTGACTTGCCAGCTATAATTTGCCTGCTCGTTATTGTCTATTCTCCAAGACAAAGTTTACCCTGTTGGCCATTATTCCATGTTGAAGTCTGTGGAAATCCAGCTCTCTCTGAGATGGTCATGAATGGGCATTTATTTACATGTGCTCTTTGAATGGCACTCACAGAGGGGGTTGTTGATGGGCTTAGAATATGAATGTTCTGTGATACAGTCAGAATGAAAGCCTCAGAGGGCTCTGAACTTGGGGTGGCCTTTCAGAGTTACACTGGGGGCAAGGGGACAGGGTCTCAGTTCTGGAAAGGGGATTGACCTTTGGTGAGCCCTCTGGTTGCCGTAATTATGCTGAACTTACGAGAACTGTCTTTCTGCAGGACCCCAGCAGCAGTGGGGGACTACATCCTTCATCCCAGAGGAGAGGATCTGAGTGCATCCCAGCTGGCCTGTCTGAAGTTTAATCATTCTCTCCTCTCTGTGGCCTCATAATTCTCTAAAACAACTCGAGGATCTTTCAGGGCTGGACCTGGGGCAGTGAGGGTGGGGGAGTGGGGTATGGATCTTAGCACCTGTTTGAAGAAATCCTTCTTTCCCACCCTGAACCATTTTTGTTTGGGTTTTTCTTTCTTTGTTTCTTTCTTTTTTTTTTTTTTTTGGTGTTTTTTAAATAGGATCTCCAAAAAGCCTAAGTCCTTTGGTTTACTCAAGCAGATCCACTCTTCCCTGCCCCACTGCCCAGAGGCACTTGCGTCTCAGTTTGCCCTCTCTGCCTTCTCCCTGCTGTTCCCTTTGCGTAGGAAAGCCCTCTTTCTCTCGTCACTGATGCTGATTTCCCCAAAACCTTTCTTGGAATGTTTTCTTGGGGTGTAGCTTCCATTTAGGAAAGCTCTCGCTCTTCCTAACTGATCCTACTACTGACATTCACTCAACAGACGTATACTGAACAGTGGAGCTGAGAGCAGTGACTTGGGCACAGGGTGGCAGGGGTGCCGAGAAGCGGTCAGGTTCAGGGGCTGTTTTGCCAAGGATGGGATGGGAGGGCAGTGCCCTCAGTGGCCAGAAGTGCCCGCAGGATGCGTCGAACCCTTTGCAGAGTCCTGAGGCTCCTCGCCTCTCAGAGCTTCTCAACCAGAGGGCGAGCCTTGCACCCCACTGCCCAGCACCTGGCCAGCACTCACACGGGGACTGCACGCCCTCCTGCCGTGGCGGGGGGTGGCCGAGGACCAGGTGCGCAATCTTAGGATGCTGCCTGCTTGCTGGGAAACAGTAAGAGGAGACTTGAGAAGAATGAGATTTCGCATTTTGTGTTATCGTTCACAGCAAGAGCAGCTAGGGAGCCTTAGAATCCGCTGACAAACGGACAATGAAACAGGCCCCCTGGTGTGCAGCCCCAGCAGAGAGCAGGAAGAGAACACCTCAGCCTGGGACGGAACCAGCCCTCGGCCTGTCCTTGTAAATCAAGTTTCACTGGGACTTTGTTGCTCGCACTCTAAGTCTTTGCATGCCAAGGACTGCAGCACGTCAGGCTTCTCTGTCCTTCCCTGTCTCCCGGCTTTTGCTGAGATGCATGTCCTTTGAGTCGGAGATGCTGTCTAACCATCTCATCCTCTGCCGCCCCTCCCTTCTCCTTTTGCCTTTAGCCTTTACCAGGATCAGAGTCTTTTCCAACGAGTCAGCTCTTCACATCAGGTGGCCAAAGTATTGGAGCTTCAGCATCAGCCCTTCCAACAAGTATTCAGGGCTGATTTCCTTTAGGAGGGACTGGTTTGATCCCCTTGCTGTACGAGGGGGTCTTCTCCAGCGCCACTGGGACACAGCCACGGCCGCCCCTTCACACTCTGTCCTGTGGCTGCGTTGCACTGCCCTGTGGTGTTGGGTGGCTGGGACAGAGACTGGGCCACAAAGCTTGCGGTATTTACCACTGCGTCTTTACAGAAAAGGCACGCCAGCCCCTCTCAAGGGTGTGCTCCGGGTGACTGTGGGCAGGTCTCCTCCCCGCATGGTCTCCGTGTCTTTATCTGTGAAATGAGCGACGCAGACCAGCCCTCTCTCGAGCTCCCCTCTCCTGGGACGTGAGCCTACGCGTTCTCCTGGCTCCAGTTTTCCGTCACAGCAGCTGTTCAGACACGTCTGGTTGTCGGGTTGGAGGATACTCAGGGTCAAAGGGCAAAGCTCTCTCCTCGTGACCTCGCTTGCTCTGGGGTCTCCTCTGCCCCTCTCACCCGTCCCTGCCTGGCTTCCTCTGATTCTTTCCTCCCCCTCCCCAGAGGTATGTCCCCGCTGAGGCTCATCCTTGGTACGCGGCTCTCCTGCCTCTGTACACATCAGCAGCAAAATTAGGTACTTGCGTGCCACCCCCCGTCCTTGATAAGTAGCTGGGATGCGTGTCCAGCCCTGGCACCTCCCGGCGGTGCCAGACCAGGCCCCTGTCTAGACAACCTTCCCTCACTCCCGTGGGGGCCATGGGCAAGCCTTCCGTCCCACAGAGCGGACAGGAAACCCAGACACGGTCAGCTCACCACGCAGGTTATACTCTGCTGGGGACACAGACATCCAATGATACCCCTAAATATGTATGTCATCGTAGATTGTGGTCAGTGAGGAGAGGACCGTGAGAGAGTAACAAGGAAGCCTTCGTTTAGAAGAGGAGACTCACCAAGATGATCTTTCTGAGGAAGGGACTTTTTATTTTTACAATTTTATTGGAGAATTGTGGATTTGCAGTGTCGTGTTAGCTTCAGGTGTCCAGCAAAGTGAGTCAGTTATACGTATACATTCACTCTTCCCTTTTCAGGTGGTTTTCCCATATTTATTAGAGTATTGAATGGAGTTCCCTCTGCTCTACAGGAGGCCCTTGGTGGTTACCTATTTTATATGCAGGAGTGTGTGTATGTGGTTCTCTTTTTAATAAAGCTTTTTGATGTGGATCATTTTTAAAGACTTCATTGAATTTGTTCCAATACTGCTTATTTCAAGTTTTGGTTTTCTGGTATGTGGGACCTTGTCTCCCTGACCAGGGACCAAACCCTCACTCCTTGCATTGGAAGGCAAAGTCTTAACCCCTGGACTACCAGGGAAGTCCCTGTATGTGATTCTCGAGAAGCATATACATGAGGGACCGGCATGTGAGGATGTTTCTAGGCAGAGATGAGCTTGGCATCTTTGAGATGCTGAGAAGGCCAGTGTGTCTGCAGCATAGCGAGCAGGACCACGAGGCTGAAGCTTGAGGCTGAAGAAGGAAGCTCGTGAAATGGTTCGGATCGAGGTTTTGAGACCAGAATAACGATTGACAATTTTATCTAACAGCAGTGAGATGAGGTGATATGGTGTATGCTTTAAGACAATCACCTTTACCTTTTGGAAGGTAAGGGATAAAGGAGGTGAGGTCATTGCAATGGAGTAGACGAGAGTCGTATGGGAAGATGGGGGCTGGGGAAAGAGTCTGATGGTGGAATTCACAAGTCTTGAGTATTGATGCGGTCAGAAGGGGGATGGGAGTGGCAAGGATGACATCTGACTTCCTGGCTTGGGCACTGGGAGATTTGGGGGCTGTAAAAAAAGACTGTGTGTTCGAGCAGTTCTGGGTTCACAGCCAAATTGAGAGGAAGGTGCAGAGATCCCCCCTCCATTCACAGCCTCCCCTGCTCTCAACACCCACCAGCAGAGTGATGTATTTGTTGCACCTGATGACCCTACATTGAGGCATCATTGCCACCCCAAGCCCATGGCCTTTATTAGGGTTCACTCCTGTTGTGGACCTCTGAAGAATTTGGAAAAAAATATATAATGACGTGGATCATATAGTAGCCTCACTGCCCCCCAAAATCCTCTGTGTTCCCTGTATTCATCCTTCCTCACCCAAACTCTGGCAACCACTGATCCTTTTACTGACTCCATAATTTTGCCCTTTCCAAAATGCCATATACTTGGAATCATACTACACGCAGCCTTTTCAGATTGGCTTCTTTCACTTACTAATAGGCATTTAAAACCCCTCCATGTCTTTCCATTGTGTGAAAGCTCATTTCATTTGAAGTATGAATAATATTCCATTGTCTGGATGGACCACCTTTTATTAATCTATTGACCTAAACAAGGACATCTTGATTGCTTCCAAGTTTTTGGCAATTATGAATGAAGCTGCCATAAACATCCATGTATAGTTTTTTGTGCAGACGTAAGTTTTCAACTCCTTTGGGAAATACCAAGAGATATGATTGCCGGATCGTGTGGTAAGAGTATGTCTGGTTTTGTAAGAACCTGCCAAACAGTCTTCCAAGGCGGCTGCCCCAGTTTGCATCCTCACCAGTCATGAATGAGAGTTCTGGTAACTCTCCGTCCTCGCCAGCATTTGCTGGTGTCAGTGTTCTGGACTGTGACGGTTCTCATGGTTGTGTATTGTATCTTCTTGTTGTAGTTTGCAATTCCCTGGTAATATATGGCGAGCGTCTTTCCATACGCTTATTTTCCGTCTGTGTGTCTTCTTTGGTGATATGTCTATAAAAAGTTTTGGTCTGTTTTTTTATTTGAGTTGTTTGCTTTCTGACAGTTAAATTTTAAGAGTTCTTCCCATATGTTGAATAACAGGGGAGAAGCTTGTTATCCAGATGGAGAGAATGTGAGGAGAGGTGTAGAAGATCCCAGGTACCATGAGCACAGGTTATGTCTGAAGTGTCAGTGGAACACGCAGGTACAAACTGCAAGCTGAAAGTTGGACCCAGGAATCCGGAGCCAAAAACTGTGTTCCAGGATAGAGTTATGGTTTGGGGGATGTTCTCCCTAGAGTTGATGTTTTATGCCACAGCAGTGTTTGAGAGCATCTAGGAAAAGAGAAGGATAGGAGGCAACAGGGATCTGGGCATGCAAAGGTGTAAAGGTCTGGCAAGAGCCGCTGTTTCAACTCCATACTAGTACGACAATCACCAAGCCCCTCTCTTATTTCTGTGGTCTTGCTGTGTGTCCTGCGCTGTTCCGGATACTTCATGGGTTTTAACCTAGTTACTCCTCCCTGAAAGTTTGTAGGAAAGGTACACCAATTACCTTCATTTTCCAGGAATGCACAGCTACCTGGGTGGGGGCACTGATGCCTCTGGCTGTGTTCCATGGCGTTCTGATGGCATGTCCCAGACCACTGTGGCCGCTTTTCTGCTCAGATTTCCTCCTGCTCTTGGTAAGGGTCCCCTTACCTCCTGGCTCCCAGGCTTACGAGTTAGTGTCAGCTTTGCTTCCCCCCTCTTCCTTGCTTCCACATTAAGGAAAAGTGGAAAGTAGAAAGTCTCTGATGCCCATCCCTTTTTCTCCATGGCCACAGCCACTCTCCTCACTCAAACCTTTATTATCTTCATGAAATTTCTGTGCACCAGGAGGCTTATTTTCCTGACTATAATACATTATAGGCAACTATGAATAACAAAGAGCAAAATGAAAAGCTCAGTCCCCTTAAGTAATCACGTTTCACATTTTGGTGTCTTGTCTTCCATTCTCTTTCTATGCATGTCTGTTTTTTGCTCACAAATGGCTGAGATCCTGCTGCATATGTAATTTCCCTCTGGGTCTCTGCCACTCAGTGCTGCATCCTAAATTTCCCTAATATTAACAGGACTTTAGGAAGAGAGCTTTCGTTGACTGTGCAGCGCTGTGCTTTATGGAGAAATCGCAGTTTAACTAGTTCTTCATTGTTGGTCCTTAAAGTAGTTACTCGTTTTTCACTGTTTGGAGTAATACTGATGTGAACACTGGGCTTATAAGGCTTTCTGTGTGCTGAGTTATTTCCCTTTGAAAAAAATACCCTTGAGATGGAATGTCTATCAGAGTGTATCAGCCTTTTTAAAGTACTTGACCCATATGCCAATTTAGACTCCAAGAGAAGCCTGGGTGAGTGGCTTTCTGTACATGCCTGGCCAAGATTAGGTATTAATTTGCAAATTCTCCCGAATTTCCAAATGAAAAAATGCTGCTCCGCTGAGATTTGGGCTGGTGTTTCCATGATCACTAGTAAGAGGGAACATTTTGCTTCGTGGTTCCTGCTTCGCACCGTGACCTTGACCGTAGCTGACTCAGTGCCCCCTCCCCAGTGTTGCCTTCCCTCTCTCCTCCTTGGCAGCATCAGCATCTGGGAGATAATTCTCTGTTGCTGGGGCTGTCTGTGCACTGCAGGATGTTTAACAGCATCCCTTACCCACGAGATGCCAATAGACCCCCCCTCAGTGGTGACAAGCACAGCTGTCTCCAGAATGTATTTGGGTTGGGGGAGAAATGACGGAATCATCCCTGGTGGAGAACCCCAGGCCTGCTCTGTGTCCAGCCTCCCTATAGCCCACCGGTACCGGGCACCACCTGCTCGGCAGTCCTCATGGCCCAGCAGACCGTGACATAGCCGCAGGGCATCTTCCCCGTTCCGCCTCTTCAGGACTCAACTCCCAAGGATTCAGTTGCCTTTTAATGTTGTGTTTGCTGTGTCTTGGGGGCCATTTTTCTTCTTCTAGACAGTACTGTCCTGGAGGTCAGAATCCAAGTCCGAGTTAACGGCAGTGAGCCCTCCATCCCAGCAGTGAGCCGTGGAGCCCAGCACCCGTGCTCAGGACCGGGTGCTGGGCAGAGGACAGGCCATTCAGATGACCCAACAAAGCCCCACTGGTGTCGGGTCACTTAAAAGCTTGCCGCCTTTTCTGCTTGATCACCTCTCCCTGTGACCATATCCAAAACCTCTCTGGCCAGGAAAGGGTGGCGAGCCATGTAAGATTCACTGTCCAGAGGTAGGTCGTGATCATAAAGTGAAAGGCTTCCTGCTTTGTTTTAAAATGCAGGGGGAAAATTCTCAAAATATCGTCTCTCTCCAAGAACTTAGTAAGAATAATCAAATTTTGTTCAAGGAAGAACTTTATTATCCTTCAGATGGTCAAATGTAAAAAATTAGAAAATGCATGAACAATATTAAAAATATTTTGAAGGTTTTTTGGGGGTGGGGTTTATTTCTATTAATTACTTTGGTAAGGCTTGGTGAGATTTTCCCCATAATCTGACATTTAGAACGTTCCCCAGAGTCTATCCGGTCTCTAAAGTTTGCTCATGTCAGCCACCCTAGCTGTCTCTATGGAGAAAAAAGGTTTGTGTGTGTGTGTGTTTTTCCTTCTTTCTGAGTAACCCCCTCAATTATACGAATGGGTTGTGTCCCATGTTGCTTAGGAAATGCTCATTCTCAAGAGCCACTTGCTCAGGCATGCTAAGTCACTTGAGTTGTGTCCACTGCGTCGCTATGGACTGTAGCCCACCAGGATCCTCAGTCCAGGGGATCCTCCAAGCAAGAATGCTGGAGTGGGTTGCCATCCCCTCCTCCAGGGGATCTTCCTGACCCGGGGGTCAAACCATATCTCTTACGTCTCCTGCACTGGCAGGCAGGTACTTTACCATGAGGGCCACCTGGGGACCCCCAAGGCCCTCAGCCGACTGATGGGACAATTGTCTGCTCCTTGAAATAGAAATCTGCAGATCAACCCTCTCTACATGATTGAGAAACACTGATAGGGTCACCTGGCAGAAGCCCCGTGATTTTGGGAATGAGACCCATCTGAGTTTCTTTCGGTTGGTTTCTGGCCTTGCATCCTCAGTGAGGTCATTTACATGAAGAGCGCTGGGCTGTGCGGTGGATGATGGGAACTCAGTACACTTCATTATCAGCACCAGGCTTCATTATCATCTGGGCTATCTGCAGGAAATCAACTGAGACATGGTCTTGGAAAGAGGACATGGTGACAACATTCTGTAAGGAAAAGCATTCCACCCTGGGAACAACCAGGGGAATGCACGAGATAGGTGGTATGAAACCTTTGGGGTCTGTTCAACTGATAAATGACTCTGATGAAAGGTAGAGGCTTATCCATGTTTTGAGTATCGATGGACCATATTTAGGTGATTTCGTTCAAACAGCCTGTGTAGAGAGTGAACAAATGACTTTGAGGTCCTGCAGCGTCCTGTCCTGCACCTGCATAAATATATGTGCGTCTACCAAGTGACCCGCCTCAGTTCAGAAATGGTAGCAAAGGAGCTGTGGAAAGTGGAGCGTCAAAGCCCGGGCAGCAGAGTTTGGGAGAAGTGGTCCAAAAAAGACACTGAACACCACAGGGCTGTGCATTTGGGAGCTAGAGCTGAGCTAGACCTCAGGGAGAATTTGTGACAATGTAATGGGTTGTGGCAAAGCCTGTTCTGATTTTCTCAGTCACAAGATCTATCTTGGCTGTTGGCACTACTGGTCACACCATGGTGTCTCTCTAGGTCTAAAACCATCCATGAGAATATGCCTTAGAAAAAGGTGTACATTTCAACTCCATTGCTTTTGTAAAGTTTTTGCCCCCTCTTATAGAAAACATAAAAAAGCGTGTCCATTGTAAAACTTAAAATGTTGATAAGCAAAAGGAGGAAAGTAAAAACCAACCATACCACCACTACCCTCGGGTAAACATCACTGTTAATATTTCAGTCGGATCATCTCATCTATGCAACAGACTTTTTAAAATATTTTTCTTTCCTTTCCTTAACAGAGAATTGTGCAGAACATCATTTGAGAGGTTGCTTTTTCTCAGCAATTGACTGTCGAGTTTCCTTTCATGTCCTACATATTCCTCTATTAATCATTTAATAGCTGCCAAGGCTTCTGTTGTAAGGATTTACCTAAGCTATTTTTTGAAAAATCTTCCTGTTAAATAGATTGTTTTCATTTTTGCCTGTTTATAACAGTGTGTTGATAAATGTCCTTGTAGAGAAATTTTTGTGGGCATTTCATGCGATTCCTTTAAGTCAGAGTCCTAGAATTTCTAGGTCAAAGGAAAGGCACAATTCTAAGGCTTTCTAATATTGACTTCCAAATGATACTCTGTAACAGTTGTATCAAGCTACTCTATCAATACCTAAATAGCGGCTGCCTTGAAAATCTGCAGGCATTGGGTATTAACATTACAAAACTTTCATGTGATTTTGATAAGTGAAAAATGATATTTATGACATATATACATATTAATTTCTCAGGTGGCACTAGTGGTAAAGAACCTTCCTGCCAATGCAGGAGACGTAAGAAACATGGGTTTGATCCCTGGGTCGCGAAGATCCCCTGGAGGAGAGCATGGCAACCCACCCACTCCAGTATTCTTATCTGGAGAATCCCATGGACAGAGGCGCCTGGGGGGGCTGCAGTCCATGGGGCCACAAAGAGTCGGACATGACTGAAGTGACTTAGCACGCATATTAATTTGTACTTTTTTTAATGGAGATGTTAAACTTTCTCATGTGTTTGTTACACATCTGTGTTTCGTCTTTTGTAAATTTCCTCTGTGTTTTCTTTGGTCATTTTTTTCTTCAGCCTTTTTTTCTTTTGAATTTTTATGTTAAATATATCCTTTGTATTTACATTTTAATGTTTATCATTGCTTTTTAAACTTTGGATTTTGAAATAATTTTAGGTTATCAGGAGAGTTCCAAAGATAGTACAAAGAGTGCCTGTGTATCCTGTATACAGCTTCTCCTTATAATCACAGGACTTTTTATCTAAGCCAGAGTTGCTCAGCCTTGGCACTGCTGACATCTTGGGCTGGATGATGCTTGGTTGCAGAGATCTATCTTGTGTACTGAAGAATGTTTAGCAGCGTCCCTGGCCTCTGCCCATGAGATGCTAGTTTACAAAGGTTCCCTAGTTTACAAACAAAAAACGTCTCCAGACATCGCTAAATGTTCCCTGGGGAGCAAAATCACGCGCATTTTGAGAATCGCTGAACTAAGCAATTCGTATTGCCACAGTGTTATTAACTAAACTACAGACTTTCTTCAGGTTTCACCAGTTTTTCCACTAATGTCCTTTTTCTGTTCCAGGACCCCATCCAGGACACCACGTTGCATTTAGTCATCATGTCTGTTTATGGTAATTTTTGACATTCACATGTTTTTGTCTTCTTAATCTCTTCCCTTTTGTTCTCACTGACAGGGTTACAATGGCCTTTTCTAGGCCATTTCTCTCTAGCTCCTTTATTTAAATCTGTAATCCCTCTGAATGTATTTTCTCAGATGGGGTAAGATTGGGATCTATTTTTCATAAATGGTTTGCCAGTCGTCTGTGGCTATTGATGGAACAAGCCATTATTTCTTTCCTGGTTGGAAACGCCAATCATTTATAGAATTTGGGTTTTATACGAGGATTTTCCTGACTTATGCAGTTGTTTTCTTCTAGAAATTTTCATGCCACTTGAATATTATATGACTTGCAAAAGCCATCCTACTAGCATCTATGGATTTGAATGATGGAGAATCTTTCAGATGCTCCTAAATTAAAATGTTAGCATTTCATGTATTGCATTACTGCAGAATTCAGGCAGTGAGACATTCTGACTACCATTATACTTTTTTTTCAAATTTTAATTTTATATTTTAAAAATGCCCTCTCAATCTAATCCTACATTCTGCTTTTTAATTTTTGATTAGCTGTATTGAGATATAATAGCTACATTGAGGTATAATTTGCATAAAGTGTGCACATTTAACATATATGTCTATGTAACCAATACCACATTGATATGCAGAATATTTCTCTCACCTCAGAGAAACATTTGACTCCTTTTCAGTCAACTTCCTTCCTACCCCAGCTTCAAGAAATCACAGATTATTTTTTTCTGTTGTTATCCTAGAGTTTATATAAATTAAGGCAACTTGAATTTTCTTTGTATAAGATTTCTTTCACTCAGACTAATGCCTTTCAAATTCTTCCATGTCACTGTAAATATCTCTAATTTCTCTCTTCAGTATTTTGTAGTTTTTATTATAAAGATCTTTCACATATTTTGTTGAATGTATCCTTATTTATTTCATATTCTGAATGCTGCTATAAATGCATTACACTGATTTTTTTTACAAATTTAATTTCCAACATTTTTTAGTTACACATAATTGATATCTGCATAGTGACCTCAAATGCTGCTGCTGCTGCTAAGTCACTTAAGTTGTGTCCGACTCTGTGCGACCCCATAGACGGCAGCCCACCAGGCTCCCCCGTCCCTGGGATCCTCCAGGCAAGAACACTGGAGTGGGTGCCATTTCCTTCTCCAATGCATGAAAGTGAAGAGTGAAAGTGAAGTCTCTCAGTCGTGTCTGACCCTCAGTGACCCCATGGACTGCAGCTTTCTAGGCTCCTCTGTCCATGGGATTTTCCAGGCTGCATCCTTGCTAAAAGCACTTAATGATTGTAATACTGTTTTTTTGTAGATTCCTTAGGATTTTCTATATGCATGATAATATTATGTATAAACAGAGTTTTACTTACTCTTTTTCCATCTTGATTCCTTTAATTCCTTTTTTTTTTGTGGCTGATTGCATTAAGACACAGTAAAATGTTGAATAAAAATAGACATGATGAAAGTGAGCATTTTTGACTATTTCCTGGTTATCTGTAAGGACTGAATAGAGATTTCATCTACCAGGTTGAAGAAGTTTCCTTTTATTCCTAATTTATTCTCTTTCTTTCTTCACTCTGATAAATATATATATAATATATCTAATACATGTATCAGTTCAGTTCAGTCGCTCAGTCGTGTCTGACTCTTTGTGACCCCATGAATCGCAGCACGCCAGGCCTCCCTGTCCATCACCATCTCCCGGAGTTCACTTTCATTGAGTCAGTGATGCCATCCAGCCATCTCATCCTCTGTCGTCCCCTTCTCCTCCTGCCCCCAATCCCTCCCAGCATCAGAGTCTTTGCCAATGAGTCAATTCTTTGCACGAGGTAGCCAAAGTACTGACATCATTCCTTCCAAAGAAATCCCAGGGCTGATTTCCTTCAGAATGGACTGGTTGGATTTCCTTGCAGTCCAGGGGACTCTCAAGAGTCTTCTCCAACACCACAGTTCAAACGCATCAATTCTTCGGTGCTCAGCCTTCTTCACAGTCCAACTCTCACATCCATACATGACCACAGGAAAAACCATAGCCTTGACTAGACGGACCTTAGTCGGCAAAGTAATGTCTCTGCTTTTGAATATGCTGTCTAGGTTGGTCATAACTTTTCTTCCAATACATGTATAATACATGTATAATACATGTATAAATACATATAAATACATAAAATATATATAATACAACGCTCACCATTTTAATACTTTAGCTGTGTTCAATTCCGTGGCGTTAAGTATATTCACTTTGTTTTGCAACCGTCACCCCCATTCATCCACAGACATATTTTCATCTTGCAAAAGCGAAGCTCCACATCCGTTAAACACGATCATACCCCCTGCTCCCAGGCCTCAGGAACCGCCGTTCACTGTGCTTCTGTGCATTTCCCTTTTGTAGGCGCCTTGTATCAGTGGAATCGTAATGGTGTCTACCCTTTTGTGAGGCTTATTTCACTTAGCATCATGTCCTCAGGGTTCATCCATGTTGTCTCATGAGTCAGAATTTGAAACCTTATTAAGGCTGGATCATATTCCATTGTATGGATAATACTGTACTTTGTTCATCCCATTCATCTCTTGATGGGTACGTGGGTTGCTTCCACATTTTGACTGATGCGAACAATGCTGCTACGAACGTAGGTGTACAAAAGTCCGAGTTTCTGCTTTTGATTCTTCTGGGTCTCTCCGCAGAAGCAGAATTGCTGTTTAATTTTCTGAGGAACCACCATACTGTTTTCCATAACGGTTGCACCTTTTTATATTCTTGCGAGACGGACAACTTCTCCATATCCTTGCCAACACATTTCGTTTTGTTTTTCTGTAATAGTCATCCCAATAGGTGAAAAGTGGTATCGCATTGTGGTTTTGATTTGCATTTCCCTAGTGATCTAGCAATGTTGAGCATCTTTTTATGTGCCTATTGTCCATTCATATATCTTTTTTGAAGAAGTGTCTCTTCAAATCCTTTGCTGGTTTTAGTGTTGGTGGTGTAGTGGTGAAGCATAGCTGCCTTCCAAATCCTTTGCCAATTTTCTATTCAGGATCTTCTGTTGTTTATTTCTATTCCTAAAGTGATAAAACCTTTTTATCATGCATGGATGTTGAAACTGACATAATTTTAACATACCTATTAGGATAATAATATAGTTTTTCTCCTTTATTTTCTAAGTATGGGGAATTATATGGATTTTCATATGTTAAATTACCTGTATATTTCTAGGTTAAACTCTATTTAGCCATGATACTCTATAATTTAAAAATAAATATATTGCTGTATTCTATTTGCTAATCTTTTAGGAAATTTTTTTTTCATTTATGCTCTTAAGGAATGTTGGTGTGCCATTTTCTTTTTTTGAAATGATTTTGGTTTTGATATCAGGAAAATACTAGCTTTATATAATAAACTGGTGACTGGGAAGTGTTCTCTGGTTCTGAAAGAAATTTTGGAAGATGAACATTATTTCTTGAGTGGTTTGTAGAAATCAACAGTGAAGTCATTTTGGCTTGAAGTTTTCCTTGTGGGAACACTTTAATTATGAATTCAGTTCCTTTAATTGCTATATGACTAGTCAGGGTTTCTGCGGCTTCTCGAGTCTGGTAATTTGTGTCTTTCAAGGAATTTACCATTTCATCAAGTTGCTGAAATTATTGCCATAAAGTTTTTCATAATGTTTTCTTGTTATCCTGGGATGTGTAGTGATGTGCCCACGTTTATTCCTGATACTGGGAATCTGTGTCTTTTTTCTTGATCAGTCTGCATGGCTGGTCACTCAACTGTGTCCAACACTTTGTGACCCAATGAACTAGAACCCACAAGGTTCCCCTGTCCATGGGACTTCTCAGGCAAGAGTGCTGGAATGGGCTGCTATTTCCTTCTCCAAGGGATCTTCCTGACCTAGGGATCTAACCCACCTCTCCTGTGTCTCCTGCATTACAGGCAGATTCTTTACACACTCAGCCATCAGGGAAGACTTGTTCAGTCTAGCTAAAGGTTTATCCATTTTATTGAATTTTTTCAAAGATCTAGGTTTTAACCCATTCATTTTTCTCTTATTTTTTGATTTTCTATTACACTGATTCTGCTTTTAGCTTTATTATTCCTATGTTTCTATTTGTTCTCTCCTGAATTTCTTCTTTTTAAGTTTTTAGCCTAAGGGGGAAGCTTAGATTAAATGCTCATATCAAATGTTTTTGTATAATCAGTTCAAGATAAAAATTTCCCTCCAGTTTTGATATGTAAGTTTTTTCATTCCATTCTGAATATTTTCTGCATATACTCCAGTATCACGTGTGCGTGTCCAGTCACTCCAGTCGCGTCCAATTCTTTGCAACCATGTGGACTGTCCCTCATCAGGCTCCTCTCTCCATGGGATTCTCTGGGGAAGAATCCTGGAGTTGGTTGCTGTGCCCTCCTTCAGGGGATCTTCCTGACCTAGGTACTGAACCCACGTCTCCTGCGTTACAGGAGTATTCTTTACCACGGAGCCACCGGGAAAGCCCTTACTCCAGTATCACCCTGTGTTAATCGTAGCTTCATGATAAGCTTAATGTCTGACAGAGAAAGATTAGGTTATGGCCATTACCGTTCTGTTTTTCTTCTTTGCAAAATTTTATTAGCTACCTTATGTATTTATTTTAACTAGAAAATCTAGACCATTTATACTCATTTTGATTATTGATACATATGGGTTATTTATTTATGTCATATTTTTTAGGTTTTCTATCTTTTTAACAGCCTTGTTGTATTGAGTTAGTTTTTTTCTCATTCTATTTTTTTTCTCTGCTATTTGGAAATTACGCTATTTATTTTTATCATTTCAGTTACCAGCTAGAAATTGTAACATGTGAACCTAACAAAGCCAAGAGATGATGAGTATTTTTAATCATGTCCCAAACTGTCTGTTCACTGAGAGCACTTTAGCTGTCTGTGATCCCAGACAGATGCATCCCTTCTATCACAAGTTTCGCTTCTATCTTGTTTTCTTCCTGTGGCTCCTCCAAGCTGAATGTTACTTTCCTAAGATCAGTGTTCAGCTTTGCCTTATGCTGTCCACTTTTGCGCTTGCCATTTCTTTCTGCCTGTAGATCTTTGCAGTTGACAGCAGTTTCTATCTTTCTAAAGTGCATGTGTTAGGTGGCACATCTTCATGGTGGCACATCTTCGTGGTGATACATCCACAGTGAAGGGACTTTTGATGGCCAACTCTCCCAGGTGTGTTTGAGAGTTGGGAAAAGCAGAAATTCTAAAAACATCTTCTTTTTACTGTGTTCTTGAAAGAAGACTTTTCATGGTATGCAATTCTAATATTTACAATTATTTCCTCTCAGCCCTTTGAAAATGTCATCCGAGTGCCTTAGGCTTGGACTATAACGTGGAGAAAGTAGCTGTAAGTCTAGTCGTCACCCCTGCGTGCCTTTCCTTTGAGCTGTTTTTAAGGTCTTCTCTTTCTGTTTGATGTTACACTTCATTATGATGTTTCTAGATGTGGGTTTTCTCTTTGGTTATTGTACTCCATAAATCTGATGGTTCTTTTTCATAGTTGTGGAGATGTCCCAGTCATGTCTGGATTTCCGCTCCTTCATTTTTTCCATTTTCTCCTTTCAATTCTGATCAGATTATTTCCCACGGTCTGATTCCATCCCCCTTCCTCATAGCCCGTCTCTCACACTTTCTATTTGTTGGACTCCTGACAACACATTCAGTAGACTTTTTTAGGTTTGTATTCTACTTCTCTTATTGTGCTTTCAGCTCTACCTGTGTTCATCAGAGTTTTGAGTCTCAATTGCTGTATTTTTGACTTTTCGTTTCTTCAAAATCACTCTTAAGTTTCGTAGTCTCTTGTTCTTCATAATTTTGATTAGCTCTTTTATTCCTTGAAACATGCCATGATTTCATGTCCTGTATCTGGTATTTCTAGTGTCTACAGTATCTGTAGATCTGATTCTATAACCTAGCTCATCTGCTGACCCGTGCTTATGGTGACTGTTCCTAGGATGTGTTGCAATTTCTGATTCACATGTTAGTACATTGTTGCTGTGGACCTGAGCTCATGCCCACTGGGACTTTATCTGTGGACATTCTGAGTCCTGGGTGGAGGAGAGTTCCTCCAGAGACTTCCATGCCCCCTAAAGTGCACTCACATGACGCTGCCTTTTCAGCCGTAGCTGCTCACACGAGATACGTTGTGTGCATCTGGCCCCGAGGCTGTGATTGTGAATGGAGCATCTGTGTGGTGTCTAGTCCCACATTACCATTTCCTTCACTGTTTGTCCTCAGATCCAGAGGTCCAGGTGACCAGCAGCCAGCAGTTGCCTTTAGGGCAGCTGGATTTGTTCCCCACCTGAGCTCTGAAGCCTTTCTTTACTATTCTACAAGCTGAGCTATATGGGTAAATATGTATTTATGTTTGTGTCCAAGATTTTTAGTTGTTTTTGGCTATGTATTTACGTAATATGTACATATTACAGGAAATAAAAGATCACATTCCTTTATTTTTTTCTAGTAGAATTTTGTTAAGTTGGTCATCCATAAAAAATAATTTTAGGATTTTGGGGCAGGAGCTGCAATAATTAAATCTATAAATTAATGGTCATTATTGCAATACTAGTTTCCTATATTGAATGTCTCTTCATTTATACAAGTAGACTTAAATGGTGTCTATCCTTGAAGTTTTATTGTTGTTGACTTTTTAAGCTTTTTCTAACATTATAGGTTTTATTTAGGTATGAATCAGAATGACCTGTTTTCTATGCTATCAAAACTTCTCTGTGAGCATATGAGATAACTGTCTAACATTTAGATCATGTGGTGACATAAATTTTTAAACAATTAACATTGGGCATTTAGTTTCCTAATTTTCACCATGATACTTAATGATACTTATGTACAAATAGTACTTAATGTATGTTTGTGTGTGTACAGTTTTACCACACTGCTTGTATTCTTAAGCTGTATTCCTAGAAGGAAAATCGCTGGGTAAATGATTTGAAATTATAAATCGAGTGTCTTGCAGTGTCTAGTCACACATTCTCAGGGGTCGGGTTTTGTCTCCTTCACTCTATTTGTCCTCAGATCAGAGCTCGAGACGACCTAGAGCTCACATCCTAGAAGCAGAATCACTGGGTAAATGACTTGAAATTCTCTGTGGCCTTTGATTCTATATTGCCAACTATTTACAAAAGTGTTGCAGCAGTGTGTGCTGCCAGGGGCTTTGCAGGAGAGTTTCTGTCTGCTTATTTTCTCTCTAGAATTGAATACATAGATCTTTACCCTTTGCCTGTTTGATAGGTGAAAGTATCTTCTTCTCGACTAATTTCAAATTGCAAGGCAGAAGGACAGTAGACCCTGAACTGAGCAGGTCCACCTGTATGCAGATTTTTTCGGTACTAAATACTACCGTATTACACGGTCTGCTGTTGGTTGGTTCTGTGAATGTGGAGCAGCTATATGGAGGGCTGACTGTAAAGTTACGAGGTTTTGATGTCAGTGCCCCTAACGCCCCGTATTGCTCAAGGTCAGCTGCATCTGCTTGTTTATTGGCTGTGTGTATTTCCTGCCTTGGAGATTGTCTTCTGTTCCATCTTCCCTTCTGCTCCTTGAGTGGTAGATTTTCCCGGGAGTCTTTAATGCATTGTTTAATGTCACTAGGGGCCTTGATGATTGGCCATCCCCATTTGGGCCTCTGCATCCTGAGCCCGAAGTCATTTTGAACTTCACTTGACATTCCCTTTACTGCATTCTGACTTTTCTTTGTCTTTCGAGAATTGAAGTTGTTATGACCACACAAAATAATGATGGACCTAGAGGGAATTGGCAAGCTCATGGAGAAACCTTAAATGTAACTTTAACACATTTTGTTAAAGTTTTGCTGCAAATACACTTGCTGTGCTCTGCATTATTGGTGATACAGGGAAGAGAAAAACAACTTTCTCTGCCCCAAGTTATACTGGCTAACGAGACAAGGGAAATGCAAAATGAGTCAAAGTCAGGCTGATGGTATAACCCACAATCTTTGCTGAGCCTGCAGAGTGAGAGGGGTTGGACTCCAGTGAGTGAATTGGTGAAGTTCCAGGGAAAAGTTGACATTGGTCAGATGGAGCCCAGGAGAGGTACAGATGAGCAGAATATCTTGGAGAATGACAAACAGAATGTGTATCTGGATCCCTGGAGATTGAAGGGTTGCAAACAGGATACAGGGATGGAGAAGCAGTTCAGAACCCAGTGTAGAGAGCATGTGTGTGCGTGCCTACATGCTAAGTCACTTCAGTCGTGTCCAACTCTTTGCGACCCCATGGACTGTAGCCCACCAGGTTCCTCTGTCCATGAAATTCTCCAGGCAAGAATACTGGAGTGGGTTGTCATTTCCTTCTCCAGGGGATCTTCCTGACCTAGGGATCAAACCCAGGTCTCCTGCACTGGACGCGGATTCTTTACTGTCTGAGCCACCAGGGAAGCCTGTGGAGGGAGATTCAGAGCAAAGCTTTCAGTCTGCCTTCTGGGGCACCGTGGAGCTCTCTGGGGCTACAAGGAATGAGGTGATTTGTATGAAAGCCATGTTCGCGGAGCTAATGTGAAAACCTCATTCTGAAGACATACTCCTATTTTCTTAGATTTTTCTTACAGAAAGACACCCGTTGATCTCAAATCACAAGCTGAAAGTAGGCGTGTACTTTGAGACAATTTTGACTAGACTAAAATATTGCTGATCACGGCAGGCCCAGGTCCATGCTTGCCAATGAGTTTTCTGCTCTTCTCCCGAGCATCAGTTCAGTTAGCACACGGGCACTGAGTCTAGGACTACTAGAGAAAGGATTGGAAAAGGATTTTTAACGTGATGTAATTGGATGTGAATTGTTAATTACATTATAAAACTTAAAGCACAAAACTTGTCTCTGCAGCTGAGTTGGATTAGTTTCTCAACCAAAAGAAATTAGGCTGCAAGTCAAGAGACTAGCAAAGACCAGCATGCTAAGTGTGCTAGGCCATCCTTCACTGGGGCTTCCCCTGCCAAGCATGAAATGCTCTTGCTTTAATTCTGTGTGACTCCAGCTGTCCTGGCCTCAAGCAAAACCTGCTGGCCACACGCCTATCAGCATGGTGAACAGTCTTGCTTTTTAAAAGATTTATTTAATAGCAGCTTCATTGGAGTATAAGCCATTTAACTGTCTTGCATTGTGTTACTTCAGTCAGCAATATCTTCCAGACAGTAACCTTAAAATGCATCAAATTTCTGAATGTTGCCTGTTGTTAAGTTCTGTTCAGCAGGAGTGCCTAATATCACAGGTGCAGGAAACTTAAAATTAAGAGTCGCCCAAACCAAACTCAGTCCTTAACTCCTTTTCCAGCAGAGAAACTTCCCTTTAAAATTTGGTTTAGTTTTTCTTGCAAGGAATTGCACACCCCACCCCTCTTCTAATCTCAGACAAAGTCTGACCATCTTGCTCTCCCCGGTGACACATCAGGGTTTGCTGTCTGGTCTAAGTGGCCTGGAAAGCTGATCTGCTCCTTCCTTTCTGAAAATTGCCCTCACATGGCTAGTCTGGTGGTCATGTCAGAAATGGAAAATGTGTAATTTCAAATCCAGGGGAAAGCCATAGCGACGACCCCCAGCTATTTAGGAAGTAAATGATTTCAGTCAAAGTGTAATTGAGCTCTCTGCTTCTCTGTCTCCTGTTTTCTGTCCACCTGGCTTTTGTCTAACTTTCTATCCATCTGTGCTTCTGCTAAGACAGCCTGCAGAGAGTGTGAAGGTGGAATTGGTCAAGTTTGCCACTTTTAGTTTGCAAACGTTTGGAGAAGAAAAGGGCATGAACTGATGTCCGTAGTGAAATGGTTCTGGTGGGAGTTGCACATCTGACTGTTTGCTAATGTCCAGTCTCCGTTGGCCTGGGATGCCCACAACCCAGCATTCCCGCTTCCCTCCTTGTCACTTTAGGCTAAACTGATATTCGGTGTCTGATGATATGATGGCCCAGTTAAGACAAGCGAGTTTTCCAGCACCTTCCTGGGCAGGGTGGATGATTTAGAAAACAAAGGGCCAGAAGAGTAAGAAATGGCCTGCTTTGCAGGACTTAGTCTCATTGTTCATTTCCTTAAGGCCATTGAAATTGAGAGAACTCAGTCTCCTCTAAAATAACCTTTTCGTTATTATAAGAGTGAGGATGGATGTACCCTCAAGTTTAAGGCATTTAACCTTCTGTCCCAAAGTCCCCAACTTGCTTCTGCCTTTGCTTAGGTCATGCCTGACCACAGGAGGCACCTAAGAAATACCTGTGAAGCATTCAGTTAATGTTCACCCCTAACAAGCTGTCAAAATTTCCCCGATATTTTTGGGTAGAGATTCTGTATCTCTTCATTATTATTATTTGGTAGGCAGGTGAGACTTCAGGATGTTACCAGGCTCTTCACAGGCTAAAAGCCCTGAAGACAAGCAGTCAGTTACATGATGATGCGCCACTTGACAAGTATTTCTTGCGCAGGCGGGGCGTCACCTGGGCGCTGCAGCAGGCAGAGCAAGGCCCTGCTCTCGTGGAGCTTCCTGCTGAGTGGCTGACAGAGATAGACAGCAAGGAGAAGCATTAACATGAGAAATTTCAGGTGGGGATAGAGCTTTAGCACAGCATTAGAATCAAGTGATCTGATTGAGTTGGCCACTTGCTGGCTTCTTAGAGGGGTCTGGAAGGTATCTCTGAGCAAGGGCATTTCAGCCAAGATCCCCGTGATGATGAGGAGTCCACCTTGTGAAGGTAGAAAGGAGGAGCATTTCTAGACAAAAGGAGTGACTGGTGAGAAGCCCTTGATGTGATAAAGGATGGAATAGGTACATTCAAGGGACAAGGCTAAAACCAGAGGGGCTGGGATTGGGGGGCAAAGAGAGAGGCCAGTGGAGGGGTCATGTGAGCTCAAGGAGATGGGCCTATCACATGGGGAGGAGTCCGAGACGTATTTTAGCTGCGGTGGAAAGCCTCGGGCGAGATTTAAGCAGAGGATTGTCATGATTTGACTTACAACTTCTCAAGATCTCAGGTGGGAGCAGGAAAGTCAGCAGAGCAGGAAAGCTACCCAGGGGAGCGCTGTGAGTGGAGATGGGGGAGCAGGCATGGTCCAGGCAGCCTTCCGGTGGGTGGACTTGAGCAGACTTGCTGATGGGTTCCGTGTGGAGCAGACGGAAGGAGGGAAGCAAGGGAATGCCTAGATCTGGGCAAGAATAAGACCCTGTGTGGGGCTTCCTTGGTGGCTCAATGGTAAAGAGTCTGCCTGCCAGTGCGGGAGACCGGGGTTCGATCCCTGGGTCTGGAAGATCCCCTGGAGTAGGAAATGGCAATCCACTCCAGTATTCTTGCCTGGAGAATTCCTGGACAGAGGACTCCTGTCTGTGGATTCGCAGAGTCAAACATGACTGAGTGACTAAGCATGTGAGCAAAGACACTGGGGACAGGATGCTTTGCTCCAGTGCTAATTTAATCACGCTCAAGTGTATGAGATGGTGAGTAGACCGCTGTACGTTGCAAGTCCACAGGAGAAAGCCTCGCTGGCAGGCAGTCTGGATGTGTCTGTAGGTTGTGCGCCCTGGACCAGGTTGTGCACCGAGCTGAAGCTGTGCTTAAAATTCCCATGAATTCAAGCAACAGAGAAGTGAAACAGGAAGATGCTTCTCAATGCAAACTAGGAATGTTCACATCAATAGAAGACTGACCAAATGTACCCAGTTTTTAAAACGTGCTATACTTACGTGAGACGAAGCAGACCGGAAGCCCATTTTACATGTTGCTCTTTTGTCAAGCAATTTGGCCCATGGCATGGCTGGTAGTTTGAATGCTACTAACATTTTTATCACTACCTTCTCTTTAACCATGTCACTTAAAAAGGAGATTGGTGTTTTTAACTTTGATTTTTTTTATATCCAGGAGGTACTTTTTAAATCCTTACCATATATAATTGCAAGTGAATCATCAAAGTCATTAGGAATATAAAATTCCTTTTTTAGTAATTTTCTTTATAGTAATCTTTTTCTGGACTATAGCTCCTATTTTGAACCATAACATATGACCATTCCTTGGTCTAGTAACAACAACAACAAAAAAAACCTTTCGAGTATCCTGGTCATCAAAAGATGGGTTGTATTTTTCAACGAATTAAAAAACAAAAGCATTACTTACACCATGCTTGTATAACAAACTGAGCCTGGTTTCAGATCACCCCACACCTACACCTATGTCATGGCATATAACTCTATCTGCTATTATAATCAACAAGGGTCAGGCTGTGACTCTGTCTGGTTCATTTTGTTTGTGTTTTCACAATCCCAAATAGAAACAATACATATGTTTTCCGTCACCACATTTTATTTTTAGAAAATCTGGAAAATGAAATGCCTGCATTTCAGCCACATGACTCCCATTAGCCTTAATGGGAGAAAGGCCTCTTGGTAAAGGAAAGGAACCATCCCCAAGTGCGTGAATAACACAGGCCAGTGGTCAAGGTGAGGACCGTCTGCAATGCCTGCACCAGCCATGTCCCTCGCGGCGGGTCTACCCATGTCAGACCCCGCTCAGGATGCGTTGGGATGAGCCATGAGGGTCTTCTGGGAGCTCAGCACCCAAAGGGGTCTCCCCTGGACCACCTTATGCCCTCCAGTTCTAGGCAGGGTAGGATCTGCCCTGCTTGTTGGGAAACCCACGCATTGCCAATTGGACCCCTTCTCACTACATCGTCTCCCCCAGGTCTGGAGCATCCTGTGTGACCCTAGAACCTGAGACTGGAGTTCGCTAAGAAACTCTGTTTCTGTGTTGGTTGCTCCCAGAGGCCTGGAGCTGGGCAGAGGTTGGGCCTGAATCTCCCTGTGTCCTCCTCTCCCCTCCCCCACCCAGTGCAGCTATCCACATCCTTTTAAATCTGACTTCAGTGATCAGGGTATCTTTGGAGGTTCAGTTCAGTTCAGTCGCTCAGTCGTGTCCGACTCTTTGCGACCCCATGAATCACAGCACGCCAGGCCTCTTTGTCCATCACCATCTCCCGGAGTTCACTCAGACTCACGTCCATCGAGTCC
>SJYT01018482.1:291562-311279 GCA_006410635.1 Cephalophus harveyi
TCCTTCAGGCTCAGTTTTGCATCTGAAGTTCCACCTAGCAGAGGGCTTCTGACCTATCTCCCTGCAGTAGCTCCACATCCTTTTTTCGCCCCAGCACAAAAGCTCCTGCTTTTCCTCTGCAACACAAGAAAGGGGCGCAGTCAAGGGACAGACCACGGCCACTGGGGCTGGGGGCCGGAGCCCCTCACCCAGAGCTGCTGTAGGGCCAGAAGGATGGCTGGGCTTGTCCCACTCTAAGGACAGTTCCCACTGAGAGAAGCCCCCCCCAAACCTAACCCACATTGGCCTCCCCTGACCTTCAGCCAGGAACTTAGCGAGATGGACAGGAAATAGACCAGGGCATACAGGTGGTCACGAGTCAAAGACCAAATAAACTGTCTTCCTGCCTCTCTCCATGTCTCCTTGTGTGTATATTTTCCCCTAAGTTTGAAAGTACAAAGGATTTTTATATCCCTTAAGGATTATATTTTTAGGGCTGTGCTTTAGATATGGACTTCCTGGGTGGCACTAGTGGTAAAGAATCTGCCTGCCAATGCAGGAGTCTCAGGAGACGTGGGTTCAGTCTCTGGGTCAGGAAGATCCCCTGGAATAGGAAATGGTTATGACCAACCTAGACAGCATATTAAAATGCAGAGACATTACTTTGCCAACAAAGGTCTATCTAGTCAAAGCTATGGTTTTTCTAGTAGTCATGTATGGATGTGAGAGTTGAACTATAAAGAAAGCTGAGCGCTGAAGAATTGATGCTTTTGAACTGTGGTGTTGGAGAAGACTCTTAAGAGTTCCTTGGACTGCAAGGAGATCCAACCAATCCATCCTAAAGGAGATCAGTCCTGGGTGTTCATTGGAAGAGCTGATGCTGAAACTGCAACTCCAATACTTTGGCCACCTGGTGCAAATAACTGACTCATTGGAAAAGACCCTGATGCTGGAAAAGATTGAAGGCAGGAGGAGAAGGGGACGACAGAGGATGAGGTGGTTGGTTGGCATCACTGATTCAGTGGACATGAGTTTGAGTAAACTCCAGGAGTTGGTGATGGACAGGGAAGCCTGGCATGCTACAGTCCATGGGGTCACAAAGAGTTGGACACGACTGAGTGACTGAACTGAACTGAACCCACTCTAATAGTCTTGCCTGGAAAATTCCATGGGCAGAGGAGACTGGTTGTCTGTAGTCTACACAGTCACAGAGAGTCAGACATGGCTGAGCACACGACTGAACTTCTTAGATGTGGGCCACTTTAGTGCTGCGTAAACTGCAACGATGGCTCAACTTTTCCGAGCGCATTATTCTTTCTGAATTTTCATAATGCCCTATGTCCGTCTCACAGAGCAGGATGGTTATTATCCCATTGTATAGATGAGTAACTTGAGGCCAAACAGGCAGGCAGACCTGTGCACCATCATTGGTTAAAGGAAGGCAGAACCAGGAGGAAGTAGACCCCAGATTTCTAGGGGAGTGTGCTAATTCTTTTCACCACTTGTGTTCCAAGTGTCTTCCATCTTTCTGAGGTGACATCGGATGTAAACTCGGCATCCTGGGTGGATTAGTGTCCCCCTCTCTGTGGGGTCATGCAGATACCAGGTCAGTGGACCTGACCTTGGTGGAATTCCGAGTAGCTGATGACCAATCTCTGCTCACCAGCAAATGGATGGAAACTGTAGACAATGTTGAGATGCATGGGATATTACAAATGTGTTCATGCCATTTTGGTGACTCAACATAGATCGTCATAGTACAAAGTTCTGAAGAGTGACTGTCTGAAACTGTTACTCTGAAAAATTTTTTGACTTATCACAAACTACTATTTTTTACAGTGTTTACATTTGCACTAATTTTAGACTTATGGACATAGTGTGAAAATAGGACAGTTTTCTTGTGCCCCTCGCCACGCTTCCCCTAAAGCTAACACGTACCATGCTAACAACAACCATTTAAAAAACATTTGCTTAAATCAGCAAGCACCAATGCAGCCTAAAGGCCAGCTGCCTGCAAAGTCACTTTTGGAAGAGTGCTGTATTTACCCTACAGCTTGACCCCCACGAGTCCTTTGAAAGGCAGAATGGCTCAGAGGACTCTAGCCCCCCAGGCTGCTCTGTCCATGGGATTCTCCAGGCGAGGATGCTGGTGTGGGCTGCCATTCCCTTCTTCAGGGAGCTTCCCAACCCAGGGGTCAACCTGGGCCTTCTACTTTGCAGGTGGATTCTTTACCACTGAGCCACCAGGGGAGCCCCAGGGGAGAGCAGGAGCTGGATAGAACCAGAGGCTGCGCAACATGGCAACCTACCTTCCTAAGAGAAGTTTTTGGAAAACTTAGTTGGGGTGTTTAGGGACATAAAAGCCAAGTAAAAACCAGTCCATTGATTATTTTTCTTCCTACTTTGAAATCAAGAATAAAACAGACGTTATGACCCCCAAGAAAAGGCAGAAGGGGTCGATATGGAAGACAAGTGCACATCCGACCATCGTTCTGTGTAATTCACTGCCCGAGTTGCCAGTGTATATAAAACGACACTCCGCTGTATTAACTGGACATTCAAAAATGTCACAGGGAAATGATTTCCTCTCCAGCCAATGTGAGACAGGTAGAAAGAGTAAAAACATGCGGGGTCTCTCTCTTCTCCCCAGAGATATATTAGTTCAGAAGGACTTGTTGTTTTTTGCGATTCTGCACTCTCCACTTTACTCCAAAATGATGATTTTTCAACAAGACGATGATAAGTTTATTTTTACACAGCAACCCCTCCTCTGTTTAGGATATAAGGGAAATGCTTCTACTAGACGCAGATACTCACTGTAGCATTTAAGAAACAGTTAAGCATCTTTCCATTATTTTGAAACCTAAGTGATCTCTCAAGGCAAGCCCATAAACAAAATACATTTTGTTCCTTATGACAAGAAGTAAATGTGAGGACGTTCTCATGAAATGAAAGGGATTGGAAAGTGAGTGCTTTCAATTGCGACACCACCTGTTTATCTCAGTGGGAGATGATGGTCATTTGGGGAGGGGATGTAGGGGATAAAAGGACATGAAATATATGAGCCTCGTGGTCTTAGGAGATGGAGGCCAGCATCAGAGCCTCAGCCTCTGTGTACTGACTGTGGCCTGGCCGGCCCTGGTTCAGCCTCTTTTGACTGCTTGATTTATTCTTCATTGCTGTTTTCACGTGGCCTGTGCTTCTCTGCAGAGGCCTTGGGGAGTCTCTCCAATCATGATTTTCAAAAATAGTTCTTCAAAGGGTGCAGTGTTCTTAGAAAAAGATGCACTCATGGCCACATGTTTCCAGCTGAGTTTGGGTTGACATGATTGAGGTTTGTAAAAAGCATCTGAGAAAACCAGAAAAATGCCATCAGCCAGACAAGAAAATGCTTCCAGCGGGTTCCCATAGGTCTGAGAAGGAGAACCCAGAGCCTTTTCCATGGGAATCCCACAGCCTTGGAATTTACTTCCTGTTCTGACATGGAACCCTCAGGAGTATTTATATCTTCTCCAAATGGGGTTTCCAGATCCTGGGATGGAATCGAGGATCTGGCTGGGGTTGGTAGGGGGAACCTGCCTGACCTGGGAAGGCAGGAAGTGGAGGCATTGTGTGTCGGACAAGCCTGTCTCCTTCCTGGCCCCAACCCCACAAGGCACCGAAATAGGGGATTCCTTACAGCCAGAGCCTGAAGCCACGTGTGGAAACTGTGCACAGGAAGACACACTGGGAAACGGAATTCTGAGATCAGAGCCCTCAACGGTATTATAAAATCCCTAATTTTATAACTCACTCTTTAGGCCCGGACTTTGATCATTTTAAGCACTTCAAAATGGCTCTTTAATTTTGCTCATTTCCTTTACCACTCAGCGCGGAATCAACCAATTTCTGGCCTATGTCCAATGGCCGCTGCTTTAAGGTTAAAGATTTGCTACTTCTAACACCTGATGATTTCCATCTTCATCTTAATTATATTAAATGAGTCCCATGCAGATACATATGCCCATTTTCTACTCATTTTTATAAGGCAGGGGAACCGCGGGATATAGTCAAGTAATTGCCAGAGAACAAGCCGTCCAGACGAGAATGACAGCCGTGCTGGGGCTGGAGGCCACATGGGAATGTGCCCACATCCAGCCTCCAAGGGTGGAAGCCCTAGTAGGGGAGGGTGTTTCAAAATGTGGGTACATCAAGAGGTACCTGTGGGTGGACCGCTCAGGGACTTACAACAGACCAGTCAGAGGGACGGAGGCCTTCACCTGGCCTTCATCTTCTCTGGATGAGCCCCTGCTGGCTGCTTTGGCTGGAGGCCTCCCTGAACTGCCTGGGATCATCACAGACATTAGCACGTTTTGTGTTTTGCTGCCCTTGGCTTTCTGAATGGCTTTTTCTATGTCACTTTGACATGTTCATTGACTAGAAGACCCCTCTGGGCTCTCTCAGTCAGCTCCCACCCATCAGGCTCATTCACTGTTGGGTCATTGGACTTCTCAGAACAGACAGCAACCCCGCACGTCAGTGATGGAGTCAGAGTTAGCTGTTGGGCAGATCCTTGCCTGGTCTGTCCAAGTGACATCTGCTGGTTCTGTGATGGGGCCACGACTCCCCGGGGGCCTGAGCCTGGGTCCTTAGATGTGTGCTTTTTGCCCTTGGCTTGCTTGCCAACAGAGGACCAGAGCAAGCCATCTGATAATGCAGGCTAGGTCTCTGGACCGTCTCGTGAGTCCGCTAGAGTGGGTTCCTGGTGGGGGCATTTCTGGGCTAAAGGGTAAGTCCACCTGCGATTCTGCTGGGCAGTGCCAGCCTTCCCTGCCTTGCAAGCTGTGTGGGCTTTTTCTTTTAATAAGTGAGTTAAGTCCATTTGTATTCATGGAATGACTGATGTTTAGTGCCAACTTTGTCATAAATTTGTAATTTATTTTTGGTTATTTGTTCATCTCTAAGATATGTATTCATTACTTTTTGTTTATAATTTTCTCCTAGTTTTTATTAATAAGGTTTGGGTCCTTGTTCTATGGGTACATTTTTACTTGTACCTTTTTAAAATTGAAGTGTAATTAATTTTCAATGTTGTGATAGTTTCAAGTATCCAGTAAAGTGATTCAGTTTTATATACATGTGCATATGTAATATATATGCATACTCTTTTCAGTTATGTATGTATGCATGCATGCATGCTAAGTCACTTCAGTCATGTCTGACTCTTTGTGACCCTATGGACTGTAGCCCACCGAGCTCATCAGCCCATGGGGATTCTCCAGGCGAGAATACTGGAATGGGTTGCCATGCCCTCCTCCAGGGCATCCTCCCCATCCGGGGATCAGCCTGTGTCTCCTGCATCTTCTGCATTGCAGGTGGATTCTTCACCCAGTGGGCCCCTGGGGAAGTCCTTTTAGAAGATATTGAGTAGAGTTCCCTGTGTTAGGCAGTAGGTTTTCAGTAGTGTGTATCTGTTCATCCCAGACACCTCGTTTATCTCTCCCTTTGTACTGGTGCCTTTTTGAATGTCCTCAGTCCCTAGTCTGAGAGCAGCTGACAGGATAAGAGAGGCTGGGAAACCAGAAGGCTGGTCTGGGCGTCTTTACCACTGTTGCTCCACGTTCTTGCTTTCCTTGTAGGCACATGGCAGGACTGTTCATCCCTCCCCTTTGACAGCCTGCTGTGGTCACTGCAGCTGAGCGATTGGAAGGCTTGGGAGTGGGAGCCCTGATGGGCCAGTGCGTCTCTGCACCCTTTCTCCTAAACTCCGGGGTCACGGTAGCAGAGGCCAAGGTGGCGCCTCCAAGGGGCTCTTTGATGAGCCAAGCCGCATGGGCTGGCGCTGGGCCTGTACCTTGTGCTGCAGCCACCTGGGAAGGGGCTTCCAAGGCCGATTCGGACTCAGCAGGTCAGAGGTGAGGGCTGAGGCTCTGCCTCTGCGTAAGGTGCCAGGTGTGGTCACTGCTGGCCTTCCAAGCTCACAGTTTCAGTAGCCAGGTGCTGAGTCACAAAAATTTGCTTTTGTTCTTTTTTTTTTTTTGCACTGTAACCTAGCTTAGTAGTTCTCAAAGTGTGGTTCCTGAAAGAGAAGCCTCAGTACCACTACCTGGGAGAAATGTACACTTCCGGGCTCCTCTTTGTATCTACTGAGTTGGAAACACTGGAGCTGGGCTGCCCCAGATAATGGATTTCAACAAGGTCCCCCTGTGATCCTGAAGCATGCTACCACTAACTGGGCCGGTGGCAGACTCCTACCTCGGTAGGTAGGGTCCAATCAGTTATGACTTGTGTTTAGTTTTGAGTATCAACACATCCAAAAAGCAGTGGCTTGAGAATAGAAGAGTTTATTTTTGTTGTAAAAGAAATCCAGGAGTGGGCAGTCTGGGGCAGGTATGGGAGGCCCACAGTGTCCTCAGAAGCTCAAGTGTCTGTCTTTCTGCTCCACAGTCCTTCAGGTGTGACCCTCATTACGATGCTTGTAGAATAGTTTCCAGGATTCCAGCCATCACGTCTACATCCACAGTGAATACCAGGTGAACATCTCCTCTTGAGACCCTCCCAGAAGTTCTTCCAAAGGACTTCTGCTTATTTCTCACTGGCCAGAGCAGTAGCCTACCAGAGCAAGATGCGGTTTTTCGCTCGGCCTGTGATCACCTTGAACAAAATGAAGATTCTCTAAGAAAGAAAAAACGTAAGAATGGACATTGAGTAGGCAACCAACTGAGTCTACCAGAGATGGTGGGAACTTGAGGTCATCAGTGATAATGTTCAAGACGTGGAGAGAGCAACATTCTGTGAACTGAAAGAGTTGCTGGGTGTCGTCAGAGAGTGGGAGGTTTTAATTTACTGGTTCAGAGGAGAGGAAGCTTTGGGTATGGGGACATTTCAGGGATGGGATGTGGTGTAGCAGTGGGGACTGGAGTGGAGGTGATGTCATTGAGTGTAGGAGTGGAGGTGATGGTCAGTGGTTGTAGGAAGGGCTGGAGTGGAGGTGAGTCATTAGTTATAGGAGCGGAGGTGATGTCATTGGTTGTAGGAAGGGCTGGAGTGGAGGTGATGTCATTGGTTCAGAGGGAGGTGGAGTGGACGTGATGGCCCTTGGTTGTAGCAGGGGCTCGAGTGAGCTGTCCTTGACATGAGACCAGGAATTTTGCTGTTTGTGCTGCTGCCTCCTAGGTGCTCTATCCACGTCAGTACCTGGTATGTAGTAGGTAGTCTGTGGATAGTTGTTGAAGATAAGGAGGTCAAGCAATTTCTTTGAAAGAGCAGGGAGTGGGGTAAAAGTCTGACCTGGAAGCTCCTCCCTCTCACCACACATACCACACGTACACCACACACACACACACCACACGTACCACACATGCCATACACACACACAGTCTGGGAGGACAGCTGGCTCTGAGCGGGCAGTTTCCTCTGCAGGAGCCTTAACCAAGATTCTTCTCTCCTGCTTCCATTGACACCTCGAAGTTCAGTCTGAGTTTTAAATCAGTTTCTAGTGTCTAGTGTTACTTGCTTGATAATGCTCAGAGCTCCCAAAGCAAAGCAAGGGGAGGAGGAGAGATGAAAGCTGCCAGAAATATCAAGCAAAATGGAAAGATGGCCATCAATGGCAATACCTCCTCCCAAACGGTGGTGATAGTGAGCCCCTGCTTTTACGTACCACTGGTGTGGCAGACGGTGATCCTGTCTAGTTATAAGCTGTGTCCAAAATGGAGATGGCAGGGAAACAGTCGTGTGTTATTTCACTAGAAATGTGCTACACCTCCCTGAGAAAACCACTGTGAAAGTTTCTGTGAGTGACAGATTGTCAATGATTTCTACTTTTTTTTTTTAATTAATTTAATAGGAGGTTAATTACTTTATAGTATTGTAGTGGTTTTTGCCAAACATTGACATGAATCAGCCATGGGCGCACATGTGTTCCCCATCCTGAACCGCCCTACCACCTCCCTTCCCATCCCATCCCTCAGGGTCATCCCAGTGCACCAGCCCCGAGCACCCTGTCTCATGCATTGAACCTGGACTGGCGATCTGCTTCACATATGATAATATACACATTTCAACGCTACCCTCTCAAATCATCCCACCCTCGCCTTCTCTCACAGACTCCAAAAGACTATTCTTTTCAGTGTTTCAAATTTGACAGTGATTATGGCTTTTATAATTTAGAAAATTTTTAAAAAGGAAATATCCCTTACTGAAAAAAAAAAAAAAAAACATCCCCTCAAATAGTCACCTCTGGAAACTTTAACCGCAAGTTTTGATAAAAGCTTAAAATGCCCTTTTTCTGTGCTTTGAGAATATAATTCATGCTTTGGGATAAAGAGTTATGGGACTGTCGATTGTCTGGGACTCCTTCCTCAGTGTCAGGTAGAAAGGTGTGATCTAATCATTGAGTGGAATGTCCCTCTTATCACTTGCAAGAGAGTCCAGGTAATCCTTTTATTAGACAACGGCAGGTGTGTGTGTGTGTATTCACGTGTGCATATGTATGTGTGTATATATTTTTGACTTTCAAACATGTGTATGTGTTCAGATTTTTGTTCAATAGTCTTAAGACTCAAGGATTATGACACAATTGGAAAAACAGCTCTGTCCAGTGACCCAGTGACCGTTCTAGACACTGTCTTTGGGAAAGAATAATCTACATTGCTCTTTGCAGTAAATGCATGCCTGACCCTTTATATGAGTGCTGCGTGCAGACTCCACACATGCCATCTTTTTTTAAATTGAAGTATAATTAATTTATAATGTGTTAGTTTCGGGTGTATGGCACAGTGGTTGAAATGCATATATAATTCTTTTTCAGATTCTTTTCCCTTGTAGGTTTTCACAAAATGTCGAGTAGCGTTCCCTGTGCTATCATAGGCCCTTTTTAGTTATGTATTTTATATATAGTAGCATATATTGGTTAATCTCAAACTCCTAATTTATACCTCTCCCCCTTTCCCCTTTGGTAACCATAAATTTATTTTCATTGTCAGTAGGTTGCTTTCTGTTATGTAAGGAAGCTCATTTGTATCTTATTTTTAGACTCCACGTGTAAGCAGTGTCATATGTTATGTGTCTTTGTCTGATTTACTTACTATGATAATCTATAGGTCCATCCATGTTGCTGCAAATGGTATTATTCTTTTTTTATGACTGAGTGGTATGCCCTTGTGTGTGTGTGTGTGTGTGTGTGTGTGTGTGTGTGTGACCCATTTATCTGTCAGTGGACACTGAGGCCGCTTCTGTATCTTGGGTGTTGTGAATGGAGCTGCTCTGGATAGAGGAGGTGGATGTGTCTTTTTGAAGTATAGCTTTGTCTGGATATATGCCCAGGAGTGGGACTGCAGGATCATATGGTAACTCTATTTTTAGTTTTTTAAGAAACTGCCATGCTGTTTTTCACCGAGGCTGTAGCCCACATGGTTTCTTGAAACTTGACCCTAGAACAATAGAAATAACCATAGTGCCTCCTCCCCCTTTCCCTCTGAATCCAGAGTTCTTCCACTCGCAGGGCTTGGCTATTTTTGTCTTAACACCATATTGACATCTTGACATTGCTTAGCACCCTCCCGTGCTCTGCTCTGGGTCCCGGGAAGGCTCTCTCCAGAGGGCTGTAGCTGCTGCCATTGCTTTTCCCAAGTCGGCTTGATTTCTTGGTCGTCACCCCTCCCCAGTTTCTCTCCTTCTTTAGAGAGAAATGTTGATGCGTACAGTAGGAGAAACCTGTTTACTATCTAGGAAGGGCTGGCATGGACAGGAAGCCTTGTTTCCTGACAAAGAAAGGACCCGCTCAGGCGTTTCCTGGCCCAGCTGCCTTTGGACGCCCTTCCATCCTTGCCGTCCGACCTTCAGGTTGCTGTCTATTCCCCTAATTTCTTCTCTTTCCTCTTCCCGGAGGCACCAGCCCCAGCTCTGCTCCTGCCGTGTGGCTGGGCTTTGGGACTTGCAGGTCCGAGCACAGCTTCCCCTCCTGACCCTCTCCTCTCCTCTCCTCTTGTCTCCTCTCCGCCAGGAGCTGTTTATTCCATTTGTTCCTTCCCCCCCACCCCACCTCCTTTCCCCTCTCTCTGACTCCCCGCCTGGGTTGCAGCATCTCTGCTTAGAAATTTAACAGAAATGTGCTGAAATAATTACCGGTTACCGGCTGATTTTAAACAGAAGTCTGGATCGGGCGGGAGACAGGGTGCCACATGGACACCCCTTCCACATGAGAAAATCAGCTTTTCAACTGCTGCCGGAAGGTGAAGCCTTGGTCGGTTAAAAAACAGAGAACATACCCACCAACTTTGTCCATCGTAAAAGCTTTTTCTTTGCTGGCTCTGTTGCTTGTTTCTCTGTGGGTCATGAACAAGCTCTTTTATTTCATCTTCTGTGTACTGTAATTGCAGATGGTTTGAGGATTTCTGTCCTGTTGTATGGGGGAAATATCAAGCCAACCATACCTGCTGGAGAAATTGGGTCTGTTCTGAGCACCCAGGGTTACTGCCTCTTCCTCTTTAGCGATCTCTCCATCCACAGATTGGCATGGTTTGAGCTGAGAATGCCTGGCCTTCCCCTGAGCGGCAGCCTCCTGTGTCCCTGTGCTAGAACGCGCCGTGCTAAGTGGCTTCAGTCATGTCCAACTCCAGGCAACCCCATGGACTGTATGGCTTCCTCTGTCCATGGAGTTCTCCAGGCAAGAATACCGGAGTGGGTTGCCATTTCATTCTCCAGAGGATCTTCCCAACCCAGGGATCAAACCTGCGTCTCATACATCTCCTGCACTGGCAGACAGGTTCCTTATTTTGAATGAAAGTTACAATGACCTTTCATTGCCCAGGGTACAATTCCTTATTTTGAAAACTGACAAAGAGAAGAATTAAGCACAATATTCTGGATAACAAAGTGGATGAGGTGTGACTTTAAAGACAAATCCCAGACAAAATCTACAGAAGGAAGAATCAAATTAGGAGATTCTTCCTCTTCCCTCTTCATCCTCACTGTCACCCCACCTGGGGTGAGGGACAGCAGAATCCTCCCCAAAGCGAGAAGGGTCTGCGATTTCACCCCTGGAACCATCCAGCATAGTCTTCCATCTGATGGCCGCACAGTCCTACCCAGCTCACTTCTTTGATTTCCTGTGATACTCAGGGATGGAGTTTGCTGCAGGTCAGCCCACAGGTGAGGCAGGAAGGTCAGACAGGTCAACTAAGGATAAAATGTGGACACATGAGCTTTAAAAAGGCGGTAATGGGTGGAGGGCAATCTGGGATGACTCAGGGTAGGGGCAGATAGCATCAGATTTTTAGGAGAGCCTAAGCCTGGCGTGCTGCGATTCATGGGGTCGCAAAGAGTCTGACCTGACTGAGCGACTGAACTGAACTGAACTGAAGACCCCCCTGTGGGTGAGTTTAGAAGCTGGTATTTATTTTGATGACCCAGAAATATCAACATAAGCTTGTTACTGTATTTCTAAGAGAGTCTGTTGTATGATGGCCTAATGTTTGAGGGGAGAAAATATCACCTCCCGAAACAGTAAAATGTGGAAGAAAATGTGGCCATGGCTTCAAGGAAGCCTGTTTTGCTTAGAAATGTCTCTTTGGTTAATTGGCCAACTTCGGTCTGGTTTCAAAGGCAGGAAAGTGCACAGAACTGAGACGCAAACCTTACAGAAGATCTTTCTAGAGAACTGCTTCAGCTTTGACACCAGAATTTATCTGTCTGGAAATGGATTATTCTAAAATGCGTTCTCTAGATGCGTTTCCCTGCCTTGGGCTGTCAAGGTTCCAACAGCGATGCTCTCTGAGCCTGTGTGTGATGTTATGGTTTTCTTGCTCGTCCCTTGCGATTCCACTGATGGAGCCTGGCAGCCATGCTGGTCTTCCCCCGCCCCCAACCTCACTGTGCCCTGCCACCCCTTAGCAACCACCCTCCCCTGGCTCATTTCCTACTGTGAGCCAAAGGGCCGCAGTTGTTAGAACTGTGTGCCAACCAGGGAGCTATGGCTTAACAGGGGCTCATCTGAGAACACGAAAGATTATGTATCACCTTAATTCTTGGAAAGAAGAAGTGAAATATCTTCTTCTATCAAATTGGTTCATTATGGCACTTTCCGGCTGGTGGAGGCCAAGCATCTTGAGGCTCAGGCAGCTTTTCCGCTTTTTGTACTAAGGATTGCATGCCCCAGTGGTACCCTTGCCTGGCCCAGATTCAAGTATCTTCTTGATGCTGTGTTGGCAAGGTGTCCCCACTGTCCTCCCCACTGCCCTCCCGCCCTAAAGCTGGAGCAGCTCAGGACCCTTGTTTCAGCACAGAGAGGTACCCTGCTGGCATCCAGCCCTGAGGTCTGCAGGTGGACATGGTGAGTCAGAAACAAAATCTGGCACAACCCACTCCCCTGAGCATCCTGCTGTCTGCCGGCCCTGCCTGACACCCCGACTGTGGCCAGGCCCTTGTTTGCAGAGGCTCTTCTTCCCCAAAATCACATCCCATCAACTCTCAGAAGTGATGGCCCAGCAAGTCTGCTGAACTCTCTTCTCCTGAAAGCTTTTTCCTAATAGATGCAATAACATATTTACCTTAAAACAACTGGCTTTGTGCTTACTATTCAGATTTTCCATATTGAAAATAAACTGTCTGTGGATACCTACGCAGGTGGGAACGTTGTAGATGAAAGCGGTGACTCAGGCAGCTCGAAATTTAGGCAGGTGGTTCTATCTGGACAAGTATGATCCAGAAGAGGCTCAGGTGGAAACGTTGAAGCCCAAGAAAGTTTCTGCTTAATCTGTGAGGGTTCGTGGGTGCTCTGATATCTTTAATTTTAAATAGTAATACATTTCACAACAAATAAAGAGCTTTAGAGGAACCCCGGTAAGCACTGTGTAATGGTCCAAGGAGGACTTAGCTGATCTAAAGATAAGAGTTTAACACATTATTGACTGGAGACATATTAATACATCTTTATTACTCAAATGTTATTGACTGGGGATTTATCAATATGTTATTAGAGAGTGATGCAATTAACATCACTGTGCAAAGCTGTTAGAGCTTATAATTTAGGGCTCCTTATACAACTTGTGGTTTTGTTATCATTCACATTTTGTTCCCTTAGATCTGTGTTCCAATCTTGTGTATATTATAAACACAAGTTTATTACCATAGAATTTTCAAAAGTGACCCATCACAAAATTGTGAGTGAAGAAGAATTTTTTCAGGGAGTTTTATGCGGATACTTTCTCTGATGTCTGAGTGACATATACCTTAGTGTCTCAGAAGATGCTAGTTCTTGAGAATATAATTCCGATGCAGATGATGTGAATACTAGACCTAAAAAACCTTAGTGATCGATCCTCATACAGAAAGTGAAAACAAAGCTCACATTACTAGAGAAGACTTCACAGGTGTGGCAGGTGTCACTGTTGACTGTAATAACCTGCAAAGTGTTAGTAAAATAACAGAATTAATTTTTAGCCAGCCAAAATAAAAAAAATGTTGGGCATGGTTTTTATATTGACCAGGGATTTTTGCATCAGTTCCTGCAAAGCTTCCCCAATCGAATATAATAGAAGGAATCCATGGCCATTAGGCAGGTTTTTTGGTTGGTTTCTGTTTACCTCCCAGAGCCCAGCCTGGCTCTGGGTAGGTGAGCTCGCTGGGTAGTTGAGGGTAATGTGTTTTGGAGAAGGGAATGGAGGGGGCTGTTACCGTTGAAAGGAAACCTGCAGGGCCCAGGCCCTTCAGGTCTCGGGCTCAGGAAGCGCGCTTTGAGTTCCAGTCCAAGGACCAGAAATGCCTGGCAGAAGCCGCTGTTTGATTCAGCTTCTCCTACGAAGGGCAGAGCCTTTGGAGGTGACAGGTCTTCATGAGGGTGATGTAGTTTTAAATTTGAGCCATGTATAGAGAACTCTTAAGTCCAGTCTGCATGCAGAGTGTATGAGAAGAATAAGACCTTGTTTCCTGGCGTGGGCCCCACTGGGGGATCATTTCACGGCTGATGGTTGTGCTTCTCAGAATCCACAAAAAGACCTGATCAATATGTTGTCAGGAAAGTTTTTCTTTGACTACACATTTTTCTTTTTCCCAGTTCACCAACTGCGTTCTACTTCAAGGAATTTGTTTTAACTCTTTCAAGTCACAGTTGGAACATCTGACTTGCACATAATCACATGAGAATTTACATTAAATCAGATTAAAAAGTTAGAAAATTAATTAATAGGTAGGTAAGTAAGTAGGTGTGGGATAGGCAGTTAGACCTCAATTAGTCTGTAAATAATCCATTAATTTAAAGAATCGATATCAGGATGGAACTGGCAGCCTGGGACTGCATCACTGATAATTTGATTTTTGATTGTTTAAAAGAACTGATAAAAGGAAGCCACAGAGAAAGGAAGAACTACTTTAGGACTTTTCCACTTACCATCTGAGCCACCAAGGACGCCCATGATATTTTAAACTTAAACAGAACTGACAGCTTTTGAAATCCTCAGCTGTAAAGATTTCTCCGTATAAATTAGCAAAGCCCAGCTTTGACATAGGAGCCATTTTTGCTGTTCGGTCACTAAGTCGTGTCCGACTCTCTGTGACCCCGTGGACTGCAGCACGCCAGTTTGCTCAAATTCATGTCCATTGAGTCGGTGATGCTGTCTAACCACCTCATCTTCTGCTGCCCCCTTCTCCTTTTACCTTCAATCTTTCCCAGCATCAGAGTCTTTTCCAGTGAGCTGGTTCTTCATATCAGGTGGCCAAAGTATTGGAGCTTCAGCTTCAGCATCAGTCCTTCCGATGAATTTAGGGTTGATTTCCTTTAGGATTCACTGGTTTGATCTCTTTGCAGTCCAAAAGACTCTCAAGAGTCTTCTCCAGCATCTCAATTCAAAAGCATCAATTCTTTGGCGCTCAGCCTTCTTTATGGTCCACCTCTCACATGACTACTGGAAAAACCATAGCTTTGACTATACGGACCTTTGTTGGCACAGTGATATCTCTGCTTTTTAATACATTGTCTAGGTTTGCCATAGCTTTCCTTCCAAGGAGCGGGCATCTGCTAGTTTCGCGGCTGCATATCCTTCTCCAGATGACAAGGTCAGCAGTGACCACCGTTTGTGGGGGCACTCGCGCTCCAGGCAGGGGGACCCAGGGGCCCTTCCCTTGTTCGTGGAAGCAGGTGTTCTGGCCCCACCCCTGATGGCTCTCCTGCCCTGGTCCCACAGCCAGGAGGCCCACCTGGGGGACCCCTGGGTTCTGTCTGCCCCTGCCCGCCAGCCTCCCCACCATCCACCTGTCCTCACTGGCCACGGTGCCCAGACTCAGAGAAGACGGGGCTGGAGTGGATTGCAGACAGCTGGCATTTTAAGAGATGTCACTGTTCTAATCAGCGCCTGGTAGTCGTGGACTCATTTCCTTTTTGTGTATAAAACATCTCAGAAAATACAGCCCGAGTCTTCCAAGAATCTTGACTATGCATGCCAGTGGTTCCCAGGACCTTTTCATCTGCCCCGGGATGCCAGAGGTATGCATGCAGCCCACTGGCAGCCAGGCCTGTCTCCACTTCGGGGCCTCAGCACTGGGAAGGGATGACACCTGGTGAGGAGTCCCTGCCGTATTTAAAGTGAATAACTTTAAAACATTCATAGAGTAGAGACTTCCCTGGACGTCCAGTGGTTAAGACTGTGCTTCCGCTGCAGGGGAGCAGGTTCAGTCCTGGGTCAGGGAACTAGGATTCCACATACTATGTGGCCCGGCCAAATTAAAAAAAAAAGTATAGAGTATTCTAAAAGAAGAAGAAGAAAGAAAACAAAAAGAGCACAAAATCCGCAAAGAGAAAAAGAGAAAGTCTCTCTCCCACCCCCAGTTCCCGATCCCGTGTTGCCCTCTCCTGGTCCCCAGGGTCTTCTGGGTCCTTCCAGAGATATTCTGAGCAAATGAGCATGGACTCAGGAGGCAGGTCCGACACACTGTCCACTCTTTGCTCACTTGATAATGCATTTATAGACAATTCCATGACTACACAAGAGCACACACCTTGTTCTTTTTCACCACTGCAAAATACAAAGTGCTGTAACTTACTTAACAGGCCCCTACTGATAAATATAAGGTGGTTTGCAGACCTTTGATATGACATTGTGGCAACGAGCAACGCACTGTACATGTTTTAGACCCACTGCTGCGTTAGACATGAGCACAAGCGCCTGATGAGTTACCTCCTGCCTCCACACTTGCCACAGGACATATGTGGCATCACTGTTTATGGAATAATAATGATAACAAACATTTATTACATGCTTAGTAGTATCAGCTACTGCACAAAACACCTTACCTGGATCATTATTTTATTATAGTATTGCCTAGATTTTAACATTTAGTATTTATATAAATATGTTATTTACTATATCAATTAGGGTTATATAAATATATTGCTTATTATTTAAGTAGGTGAATTAATAAAAATGAATATGATAATAAAATTAGACACATGATATCTAATATTCTTACCTTGTTATAGTGTCAGCCTCAATTTTATAGATGAGGTGGGAACTGAACCCAGGTATCTGGCCCCAGAGTCAGTGTGCTGAACTGCCTGCTCAATTATCTACCATCCAGAAGGGCTTCCGGGCTCCTAAGTATACCAGGGAGCAGGGTTGCTTGAGAGCTTTATACGTGATGGCAGTGTATGTGGAAGGCTGAGTGAACCCCGCGGACGTCTGGCTGGGACTGGTGACCACGTGTGCTATTGTTGCCGGGGGAGCCTATGGTCTAGGGCATCAGTGACTCCCGTATCTGCGCCCCCCACCTCCCCCGCCCCGCTCACCCCAGGCAGCGCTGCAGTCCATCTGCTTGTCTCTGGGAGAGCCTGGAGTGCGGAAGTCAGTACTTCAGATGTGGGCTCATCAGATGTTTTGAGCACAACTCTCATTTTATTTTTAGTAGAACCAAACGTATTTTCTGGAAGCAGCGAGAAGCAACAAGAAGGAGCACGTGAGATTGTATCTGCTCCCCCAGTGGAATGGAAGCTGGTTAGAGACCCCCTTCCAGATGGCTCTAGCTCTCCAAGCAACAGCTCTCAGTCCAGTGACCTCTGTGAACCCGCAGAGAGTCAGCAGCAGCGCCTCCCAAAACCCAAGGTCCCTTTACCAGGGTTCCTTTGCCCCTTCCAAGATCTGTGCGCATCTCCGCAGGAAGAACACGGTGTTCAGATAGAAAGAGAGGCCCCGGAAGGTAAGGAGCGAGGGAGGCAGGGATGAGACGGTTCTTCCTTGATCTTCATGGGGAACACTGTGCAGGGTCTTGTTGGGCCCTGGTTCACCCCAGCTTCCCTTGTGACGCTGCCTTTATCCATCTGTGTGTGCCGCGAGGGAAGCAAGCCCAGCAGGTCCAAATGGTGGGCGAGTCTGCCCCGCAGGCAGGGAGAGGGCAGCATTGCCCAGGTCAGGAATTCCCAGCCCTGCTGTGTGCCAGGCCAGAGTCGCCTGGGGTTGGGAAGAAGGCCGCTTCCAGGTGCGGCTCTCGGGCTGAGTCAGGGAAACTTTGAGATGCTGGTGTGGCTGCCCCAAAGGCAGTGGGCCCACCAGGCTGCCCATGGTCCTCGGGAGCTGACCAGCTGGGCTAATGGCCAAGGGGTGCTTGTACCGCGTGTACCAGGCACTCAACAGGCGTGAGGGCCCTGACCTCACAGTGCCTTTGAGACAGGCCCCCGTCTCAGCCTCTCTAGAGGCCGAATTCAAACTAGACCATCCTTTCTCTAAAGGCCAAGAGGCTGACCTCAACTAACATTGCAGAAACTATTGATATATTAAAAAACATTTAGGAATAAAATAGTAAAAAAGATATCTGGTGCCCAGTTATATCAGAGGAAAATTTAGATTTCCAATCACTCTATAAAAATGTCCCCAAAGAGCTATAGCTAAGAACAGAAAGAAAACTATTAGATTCTAAAGCTTTGGATTGGAAAAGTTATTTATGGTAACTGATGAAAATAATTTTTCTGGGAACACAAGTGAATCTGTAGCTTGTTATTCACTAATAAATGAAGGAAGCATGTATTGAATGCCCACTATATGCCACCAGAGAAGCACTTATTAAGCACCTACGGTGTGGCAGGCATGGTCCTCAAGGCTTCCTGCCCTCCAGGTGCTCGCAGTCCTGTGCCAGAGTCACTGTGGTCATAACCGTGCCTGGGGTGACCTGTCAGGAAGCTGAGGATGCCCCAGGTGATACACGCTGGGGCTGGACAGAGACATCTTCCTCAAGGAAGTGCTTTTGAGGAAGAAAAATCAGACCCCAAGGGTGGAGGGAAAGGCACACAAGAAAGCAGAGTGGATGGAAAGAGCAGGGCTGATGTGGGGTCCTGGGGACCACAGTGCGGAGGTGGGGAGGAGGCCCACAGGAACCCAAGGACCCTAACGGGTCAGCCTGGAGGGTCCTTATAAACCCACTAGGAGTCTGGACTGGATGCTGGGCCAAGTCCTTGGAGGAGACCTAACTAGATGTCCTCTGAAGGCAAGTGTCTCCTGGACTATGTGGAGGATGGATGGGAGAGGTCCAAGTGGGGGACGGGGAGACGGTGCTGATATCAGTCAGACCTAGTATAGAGCACGTCACTGTGGAGGCCTGGCCGCCCAAGCGGAGACTAGCGGTCATGGATGGAGCTGTGCTCTGAGCACTGAGAAGACAGGCATGTTGGCACTGCTCTTGAGGTCTCTGGATCTGGTGGTGGGAGAGCATGGGAGGACCTCTGGCTTCCCTGAGTTTGGGGTGAGCTAGAATAAAGGTTCACATGGTATGGAAGCTGTGTGGTAGAAAGTGGAATTAACTCTGGCTGGAGGGCTAGGGACAAATATCTCAGCTAGGAATCAGTCCTGAAGCAGGAATGGGGAGCAATAGGGAAAGATCTAGAAAGAACAGGAGCAAATGCTTAGAAGAACAAGAATGAGTCGTGAACTTCTAAGTAGCATGTTGTTGGCAAAAAATTGAAATTGGTACCTGATGGGCAACATCTGTCGTGAATGAGCTGTGAGGTGTCAGGTGTGCTTGTAGAACTTGTCGGTAGCAGGGGCGTTAGTGGACCTTGGGAGAATATAGGACGACTGGTCCAGACCAGGGAGGATCTGGGTGTGATGGCGGAGGTTATACTGGGGGGTCAGTTAAGGGACCCATGGGGCTGTGGAGTTGCATCCTGTGGTCACATGAGCCTTGAAGTGACCACCTCTCCCCACCGAGCAGAACCAGCAGCTCCAGCACACATGGGCTGGCAGTCTGGCAGGCTCAGGGTGAATATGATGTGGTCCAGCCCTCCAGACAGAGAAGGCAATGGCACCCCACTCCAGTACTCTTGCCTGGAAAATCCCATGGACGGAGGAGCCTGGTAGGCTGCGGTCCATGAGGTCGCTAAGAGTCGGACACGACTGAGCGACTTCATTTTCATGCATTGGAGAAGGTAATGGCAACCCACTCCAGCACTCTTGCCTGGAGAATCCCAGGGACGGCAGAGCCTGGTGGGCTGCCGTCTATGGGTTCGCACAGAGTCGGACACGACTGAAGCGACTTAGCAGCCAGCCCTCCAGAAGGTCCCAGGCTTGTGGGGTTGGAGCATCCTGTGATGGGCCCACTGACGCTGCTGATGTGTGCAGCGTATTCCACGGCGGGCACTTAGAGGAGGCAGGACGGGGTGTGCCTGGGGAGAGGGGCCCAGCTTCCTGAAAACTCTGGGCTCAGCCTGAAGGTAGGAGTTGCCAGGTAGTGGGATCAAAGGGGTTTTGTGGAGATGGGATGGCGGGGGGGTGAGGAGAAA
>SJYT01018482.1:311442-374119 GCA_006410635.1 Cephalophus harveyi
AAGGAGAACGTGGTTGGGTTTCAGACCACAGAGGACTGTTGAGGCTGTGGCTGGGGGGACGTGTGATGGGGGAGAGGGGAGTTCAGATGGGAAGAGTGATCTGGAACAGACAATGTGTTCCCCGCGGAGCAGTTTGTCAGTAAGTGGTCAGTGAATCCATACGAATCCCCTCTCTCAGCACCCCAGAGATGACTCTACCCCAAGTTCTGTGACATCGGCTCAAGCCCTGACCTTTTCCACCAAAGGGTGTCAGAACGGCCCCAGGATGGGGCTAAACCCAGTGCTGAGACACAAAGTCTCAATTATGAATGTCAAGGCAGTGCTGGTCGCCAGTAGATTAAGGGGCGGGATAAATAATTGAGCACCATTCCTCTGTCTTACATCATTAGCGTAGCAAACATAAGATAAATTAATTCACAGTCCCCAGACAACCCGACTGTATTAATTGCACAGGACACACTTACTATGAAGTGCAAAGCAGAGGACGTTGCTTTGCTTTGGCTGCAGCAGCGTTTTTGCCCTGGGAATACCTGCGTGGCATGGCCACTCTCGAGTCTGGCTGTTCATAGACATGCCTCCCTGAGACCAGGGCACCCGGGGGTCTGTGATGGGGCGTGATCTCGTCGGCTTAACGAGGCCCATTAATAACCCACTGGCATTTCCATTTTCCAAATTGTCTTCTGTGTCTAATGGTGTTGAAAAGCCAGGAGGAAAGCGCCAGGTGCCCTCTAAATGGAATTCTAAATCTTCTCTCCCAGGGGATTACACGTGCTGTGACTTGGTTGTTAAAATAAAGGAATACAAGGAGAGTGAGCACCCCGCCGACCCTGAGTCCAAGCCAGCACCCCCAGAGCCAGCGCCCCCCGAGGACCCAGAGACCCACGTCCTGCCAGAAGACTGTTCCGAGAGCCAGCAAAGGCCCGAAAGCTCCCTGACCTTGCAGGTAAGGCAAGGTACATTCTGGCTCAATTCCCACTGAGGGGAGGCTTCCTGGGGAGCCCATGGGCACACAGCCTCACTTCTGCTGCTGGAGATCTGACTCCATCTGACTCCACTTCCTGGCTGCTGTGTGACTCTGGGCAGGTCCCCTAACCTCCCTGGGCCTCTTTCCCACCGTGTGAGGAAGGAGATGGTGCTATCTACCCAGGCGAGGTTGGGGATCTCATGCCGTCAATGGTGACCATGATTGGAGCAAGGAGAGTCAGCATGTGTCGAGAACTTTCTGGGGCTCAGACAAGGAGAGGGTCACCCCCGTGAAGTGGGAGTCCGTCCCTACAACCCCGTCTTCAGATAAGGATGTTAAGCCTTTGAAAGAGGAAGGTAGTCCCAAGGTCACGGGGGCTTGAGTTCGAGGATATGGAAGCTTTCATTTTGTGTCTTTCCCTGATTGTAGAAGTAACGTGAACACATTTTTTTAAAGTGCAGAAAATACACGGATATAAAGATTAGAAGGACAAACAACCTGGAGAAGGCTGGCCCTGCCTCCTGGGAGACACGGGGATTGTAAACCGCCCTGCAGATGGGCCGTGGGCTCCATCCCACCCCCCGGGCGGATCCATCGGGAGAGACGCTGGTGGCCCTGAAGCTGCCCAGGCCTCCAGCCTCGGGGCAGACAGCTGAGGTAGCAGCCCCACGGGGCCCCACAGGCGGTTCCAGGGGCTGTCTCCTCAGGCCCCGGGACCTGGGCTGGCACCTTGGAGGCCAAGCGACCAGGAGACTCCTTTCCTGGCACAACATCTAGGGGCACATCCACGATGCAGATGGAGCCCACGCCACCCCCTGCCTGGAAACCGAGCGCCCCGAGGGCTGGGAGAGGAATGGGGCTGAGGGTATTTCTGCTGTGGCCGCAGTGCTGGGGGGCCTGTGCCAAGCCCCTGCCACGTGCAGAGCTGGGGTGCAGGGTACAAAGTGGAGGAGACACAGCCTGTGCCATCCAGGAGCTTGTGGCTCCTGGGAGAAATGCATCTGCCTTCCAGAATCGTGCAGGGATTCTTTGATGACAGACGCACACAGAGGAATCGAGGTCAGTGTCTAGCGCAGAGCAGGACGTATCAGTGGTGGTTATTCTTCTTCAGTAAACCTGTGTGGGGAGCTTTGTTCACGCATGGAGTCGGGGATGCAGAGAGAGATGAGGCTGAAGAGAAAGCACGGGGATTCTGACCACCTCTATGGAGTCTGCAGAACCTTTTTGCAAAGAAAAAGCTCTCCCGCCAGCTCTGACTTCCTGGGGGGAGAAGCTGGTTCCGTTCGCTAGGATTACTGCTCCTCCTGAAAAGATACAGGAGTCATGCTGGGAGAATGATCTCGCTCTGAGCTTCCAGAAGGCATCCAGCCCCTGGCAGAAGCAGGTGACTCCTGAGGCTTGCATTCCTTTCCCACCAGTATCACCTTGGAATATGGCATTTCGGGGTGTTCAGATTTTCATCTGTTGGAGATGAGTGAATTGCCAGGTGGAAGGAGAAATGGGCAGAGGTGTACCTTTGATGCTGGTAACTCAGTCATGCTACAGCGGGGCCCTTAGTGCTGAGACCTGTGTCATCAACAGGTCTGTGGCCGTCTGTCTGTAAGGGGTTGGAAGAAAATTAGGGCGTGCTCTTGCACTGAACTTTTGATCAGCCTCTTGACCAAATCAGATGGATGCATTGCCTTTCTGAGTCACTTCTCTTAAAAAGTTCTGGGAGATCCTCAGTGGTTAGGACTCTGTGGTTCATATGCAGGGGGCACGGGTTTGATTCTTGGTCGGGGAACAAAGATTCTGCCTACCTCGTGGTGTGACCAAGAAATAAAAGATAAATACATGGATACATAAGCAGGCATACCTTAGTAAAATGTTTTCTTGGCTCCACTAGGAGGCCCTGGAAGTCCACAAGCCTCAGTTCATTTCTCGCTCGCAAGAACGTCTGAAGAAGCTGGAGCACATGGTCCAGCAGAGAAAAGCCCAGCGGAAGGAGACCCTGGCTCCGAAGCAGAGTCTCCTTCCTGTCCGTGCCCACAAGAAGCAGGTCACCATCCCCCACCCTCTCAGCGGTAAGCTGCAGCTGGCTCAGGAGGGCCGGTGAGACGTGGGACCCCAGGGCTGGGACCCTCATCCGAACCGATGGTCCGTCCCAATGGTGCCCCTGACACGTGCAGGACTAGTGTTCAACCAAGTGCCCAAACCTCAGGGTCACACAGCCCTCCCTGGAAACCTGCCTGTCTTGAGAGGTGATCCGCAGACCCTGAATTCAGCAGAAATAGCTGGGGATACACATTCCCCATTTCAGCTGGGAAAGAAGCGCTGTGGCAGCCAGCGTAGCCGGTTCAAATTCTTGGCTCCATAACAGATACTCCAAGAGCTCCACTTTGCCCTTGATAGATTGCAAAACCGGTCTCAGGGTGAGAGGGCTGACTCCAGTTTGTCTGCATCAACATTCGTCATCTCAAAACCCCTTTCCTGCTGCGAGCTCAGCGTCGGGCTGGACAGCTTTGGGAGCCCTGGGAGGCGGGTGTCACATGGACCCTGTGAGGGTGGTGCTCCTGAATTCCCTGGAGAAGGCGTTATCGTGAACCTTCTCTGGGCCAGGCCCCACGCAGGGAGCCGGGGAGAGTTTGGTGAGCAAGGCTGGCCTCCGTCTTTTTGTTCGTGGAGCTTATAAACAGACTATTAAACCAGAAAGAATAACAAGAAGAGACAAGGGCAAGAATGGGGACATGGGAGCATATTCTGATGGCCTGCCAACCCAAATCTTAAAATCTGGAGGCCTGGGGAAACCTCTGTTTTATTTCTTTGGATAGAGGAACAAGATCTTCCTAGCAAAATGTTCTGGGCCCCAGGAGGTGAAATCATTGGTCTGATTCTGAATAAAAGTCCTCTGGGGAAATAACTGTAGTCAATAAAATGCAGCTTAGCAAATATTACCAGGATCTTACAGAGCGGCTGGGGGACAGCAGGCATTGGAATAGGATTTCTGTTAAACACAGGCAGGCCGAGTCCCCCTCCACAAACCCCTGCCCCCAACCCAGAGCTTTCTGGGGGAGTCATCCAAGACCTCAGCAAGGGCAAACTTGAACGCATCCTTCCCGCGGTGAAGGATCTGGCGGGACACCTGCTGCTCGGCCCGGTGACCCTTCCCAGGATGCTAAGGAAAGGAAATCAGCAAAATATATGTGCGAAGACTTTCCCTGCCTGGAAATGTGTCTCACACATTTCGGCGTTTGAAGCTGATTGGCAGATATTGGCTATGTGGGTGTGTTCTCTGGAGGCTCCTTAGTTTCCAGCTCAACAGAGAGCAATCTGGGTTCTAGTGTAGATGTATCAAGTTGGCAAGAGGGACCAAGTGTCAGCCACAGCTGGGGATCCCCCCCAGGGCCTTCAGGGTCCAGACTTGTCTTGGGGAGGGCTGCCAGGATGCCCATGGTGCCTGAGGTGTGAGGGCCGCTTGGCCTCAACAGTTTTGAAGATGCTGCTTGATGAAGATGGTTAGATAAGCGAATGTGTTCTCAAGAAATATGGAAGTGTCACATTAGAGCTCAAAATGTGTATACACAAAAAATGGAGTCTAACAGGCTTCCTCCTCAGTCAGCTCCCATCACTTTGTCTAGGAAAAAACGGAGACTCATGAACGTTTGGGAACTCGTTAGGCATGAGACCATTCATCCTTGTCCCCTGGGCCAGCTGCCCTCCAGCCATGCCATACCGAGGGCCCCAGTGGCCTAGAATATCACCATCTCAAATGTCAGAGGGAGGCTGCCTTGTCCCTTGTATTCATTTCCTAGGGCTGCTGCAAGAAATGGCCCGAGGCTGGGTGGCTCAAGGAACAGAAATGGATTCTCTCACAGTCTCGAGGCCAGAAGTCCAAAATCCAGGTGCCCCTGGAGTGGTTTCTCCTGGAGGCGCAGAGAGGACCCGAGCTCTGCCTCTCTTCCGGCTCTGGGAGCTTCTGGCAACTTCTGGCATTTCTTGGTTTACAGTTGCATCCTTCTGTTCCCTGCCTCCACCCACCTTGTGTCTGTGTCCAAATTCCCTCCCTTCACAAGGACCCCGGTCATCAGATCAGGGTCCACCTCCACCCAGCCTGACTTCATTTTAACTTGCACACACCTGCATGGATCTGATTTCTAAATCGAGTCACAGGGACAGGGGAAGAAACATACCTTTGGTGGGGGAGACAGTTTTATCTACTCTCCTCCAAGGGTGATGTTTTGCCCCAAAACAGATATCACCCTCACGTGTTCACATTCCTTTGACTGAAAAACCTTAAAATCGTGTATAATAATAAAAGATGATGAGACCCAGCCAATAGTTTTAAATAACCGAGGCACCTTTTTATTTCCCCAGTTCCGAGACAGTCCCGATGACTAGAGTGCTCTGGGAGGGCTCCGGCACACAAATCTACAGCCGCTCTTCTGATCCCCGCGGTATTTACGGCCGATGAGAGGTTTACCCTCGTGTTTGTTTGTGTTAGGCCGGCCCACTCAGACAAGTTCTGAAACCAGAGCCTCGTGTGAGCTCTGGACAAGTGCAGGAGTGCTTAAGGCCCCATTAAGCACGTCTACAGGCCGCATCTCGTCTTCAGCCTGTCTGCTGGCAAGATGATAAAAGCGAGACGCAGATGCTTTTCTTGCATGCTAAATTAGTTAATAAATCATATGCGTGAACGAGCTCCCGCTACAGTGTCAAGGCGTCTGATAGAAGGGAGACTTGGATTGTTTTCTGAGCTGGGTTAGCTGCCTCTGATCAGGGCCCTCCTGGTGCAGGCCTGAGGCGTTCAGGTGGGGCCCTCAGCAGCTGACAGACGCCCCCTCGAGCACGGGCTGGGGGTAAAGCGTGCGCCGGACATCGAGGGCAGTTACCTCGAGGGCCAGCGGGCCAGCTCTGCTTCCTGTTGGCCAATGAATCCCTGGCAGTCTCTAAGGGACAGGGGCAGTGACACATGTGTGGGCACACATGTGTACATGCACACGTATGTGAGCGTTCACTAGGTTCCCGTGTGGAGATGGGGGATTTTCACGACCAAATGGGACCCGAGAAAGTCCAGGAAGTGGCATTATAAAGTCCTGCCGGCAGCCCCAGTCTGCTTTGACTCACTCACCATCTATGGCTTGTGTTCCCAAAGCCACAAATACGTGGCCTCTTTCTCGCCTTGTCTGGGAGCCTCCTGAGCCCCCTGGGCTTGGCTCTAGCAGTGGCATAAGAAGCATCTTCTTCCATCTCTCAGCAAACTTTTCTTGAGGACTCACTGTGTGCTGGGTCCTCACCTCTGGGGGAATGCACCCAGGTAAAAAAGGCAGTGATCTTGGGATTTGCTAAGTGCCGTGGAAGGGGGTTGCCATGGCAACCCACAGGCTGGCCTTGCTCCCGCCATGAGATATGGTCCTGATGGAGGAGACCTGGTACTGAGAAGAGACCCTGCAGCTGGGTCATGGTCCAGGGTGGGGAGGCTGGGGCGTGCTGGGGGAAGATGTGGAAGCTGCACAGGGAGGGGTCGCAGGGTGCTCAGGTCAGCTGTGGCTGGACTGTAGATGGGGGTGGGGAGCAAAGGGAGAGATGGAGGCGCCAGAGAGGAGTCCAAAGGGGCCGCCAGGCATGTATATGCTGCTTCCAGTGTTCTCTTCATTCTGTGATCAAAGCTGAGGCTGCGTAGCTCCAGGCAGGACATGATGGAGGCGGGCTGGGGCCAGGCAGTGAACGCAGAAGGGTGGCAGACGCAGAGGTGCTTGGGTGATGAATTAGCGGGACGTGGTGGCTGCCAAGTCACCGAGAGGAGAGGAGGCTCAAGGAGGTTGGGAGGAGGCTGGGAGGCTGGCCTAACTCTCAACCCCTGAGATGCCAGCCCTTTAACCAGTGGATCTCTGTCTCCTTCCCCAGTCGGAGCTTTGCCTGCCCCCTGTCCCTAGAGTGACCTGGGGTTGTAGGCGGGGCTTCCCCTTTGTCTCTGCGCAGCTACCCGGGTCCCAGGGGTGCAGGCTGGTCCCGTTTGAGGGCCAGCTGTAATATGGGATCAGTGTTCCAGAAGCAGTCCTTGCTCTGCCCTGCAGGACGCATCGGGGGCAGGACGGGCTGAAAGCACGTGGGAAGCACAGCACAGTATCCACAGGTGGTGGGCGGTTTAGCGCTTAGTAGGTGCTACAGCTCCAATGCTTTGACCGGATGCAAAGGGCCGACTCATTGGAAAAGACCCTGATGCTGAGCAAGATTGAAGGCAAAGGGAGAAGTGGGCCGCAGAGGATGAGACGGTTGGATGGCATCACCAACTCCGGGAGATAGTGAAGGGCAGAGGAGCCTGACGTCCTTCAGGCCATGAGGTTGCAGAGTTGGACACGACTCGGCAGCTGGACAGCAGCAGCAGCGCCACCCGCAGGTGGAGGGGCTCGGTCACTGGCCCCTGGGGGCCAGTCTGTGGCTGTGTCCAGCCCTAGCTTGGGTCGCCAGCAGAGCCCTCCCCATCTCCAGTGTTCAAGCCTCCCTGGATCCTAACCCCACCCTGCATCCCAGACCCCTCCCAGCCTGACTGGCACCCCTGGCTCCTTTTCCCCGCTGGTCTGACAGGCTGTCCTTCCTTACCCTGGGAGCATGCGCCATCGGTACCACAAACTGCCTGATAGAATTCTGTCTGTCCCTCTTCCCTGCCCTGCAGCGTCCTGCCTACCCTCCCTAGCCCAGCTTAAGCCCAGCCTCAGTCTCAGTCTCTCATCTCCAAGGCTCTTGCCGCTGACTCCTGTCACCATGTGGTGACTTTGGCTACGAAGTCGCGCCCTTCACTCGCACAGATCGCCGCCACTCCCTGTATTCAGCGCCACAGACGGCCAGAAAGCCAGGCAGGCCGGAACAGCCCAGGTCGGTCTGCCTGCGTCTCATTTTCTTTCCCTGGACAATTGGAGTGGTCCTCGTGGCTCTTTCTGATGGTCTCCTAACCCATGAGTGTGTAGGAAATCCATCGGAAGATGGTTTCAGGAAGGCCTTTCTTCCAGGAAGCCCTCCCTGACCATCCATCCAGTCTCCACCTCCCCACCTCTGCTGTTGGAACACTCCCACCTCTTGTATCTCTCTTAGATGCCCTACCTCCTTAGCTTTCCGCTTTGGATTATAGTCCTGTGAGCATGCCAGCAAAATCTCCCTGGATTCTAAGTGCCAGGGAGGGCACACTACACTAAGTCACCCTGACAAGCTCTGCTGTGTGTAGCAAAGCCAAGCAACTTAATCTGAACTGCATTATCCACACTTTCCAAGGTGAGCCAAGTGCAGCCATTCGGATCACGGGCCAGTAGAGGGGCGGAATTCTCCGGAAGGCACTGCAGAATTCCTTCTCCAGCCGATCTGCTTTCACTGATGATTTTTGGCTAGAACAAGTATTAAAATTAATTTGCATTCCCTGAGCGTCAAGCTAGAAAAGTGACCCAGAAGATATGAGATGGCTGGAGAAGTCATCGCAGTAATAAAGCTGTGCTGTTCATCACGCGGCTAGTGCTGGCCACACCGTCCCCACAATCTCCAATCTGATCTCCTGGATATTTTTCCATCAATCATCCGAAAAAATATTTGGGGCTAGTTCTCCCATTGCCCACAAAGGGATTTTAAAATGTGCTTATCAGATAAAAGTCAATTGTTACTTCATCAGTCTGCAAAGAAAACAAGAAGCATGATTTAGCTAAAAGACTGTTTCCCTGATTCAAAGATATTTGCATGTTGCTGTTATTGGTATCCTTTGCAGACCAAAGATAAAGGTGTTGTGTGTTGTTGTTGTTTTTTTCCCTAAAAAACACAGGAAGAAAAGATCAATTATGTCTATTGATTAGAAGTAGATCTGTAGGACAGCGTTATTTCCAATTAAAATAATGCAAGGTTAAAACACAGAATTGCAGAGTGGTAAGGAAAAAAGTCTTTATGGGAACTCGCCCAATTGCCTGGATTTTATTTTCCAAATGATTTCCCTTTTATCCCCCAGTGCAGTTCAGTAATAAACCTTTCAGTGACACTAAGGATATAAATCTACTTGGCAACCAGAATGAAAGTTTATTCATCATCTATAAATCACCATATTTTGTGGTTCTCTAAATAATGCTGGGAAACCCTGGAACTGAGCAAGCAGTGACTCCCAGATCAACAGCTAGCCATTCAGACGTGTTCTAGATGTTGCTGTTTTATGGGGAAGTATGACTTGAGCCATTGCCACAGTTTCTTTACATGACTAATTTAAACTTGCCATTCAGCCCACACATGCACGTGCTCGTGCACACACACACACACATTCTTAAGAAAACATGAAAGCAGTATAGCACATTTTGTATATTTAAAATCCTATTTTATAGCCACAAATAATAACTTTGAAAACTAATTATAACTTGCTAATGTTCTGCAATTGTCACTTTCCCCCCAGCATCCTTAAGCCTAGACAATCAAAAATACATTCAAGAGGGAGACCAGTTCCTTTGGATTGTTTTGTAAGCTGTATTCTCTGGGAGGTTTACAATGCCCCTGTATGTTAAAGGCACTGATAAGTCCTGCAACAATGAAGCTTGCTTAAATTTGTTCAAGCTTGTTTTCTCTAAACTTCTTTGACCTTGGAATGCTTTTATCTAATTCTTGAGCATCCATTTTGGAAACATAGCTCTAAGAATCTTTGCTTTTAAGACTATCTATTGGGTTGGCCAAAAGGTTCATTCAGGTTTTGTTCTAAAAGATGTGAAGGAAAAACCCTAACAAACTTTTTGGCCAACTCGATACCATGCTTTGCTAAAGAAGCCCCAACTGGAATTTCGATCTGCCATTTCCCACAAGAATCTGAGACTGTGGGAGAAGGTCTCATTCTCCTTATCTGAATCCCTTGGGTCTGGCAGAGTCAGAGAGCAACGATTGAGGAGCCTGGCGTCCTCTGGGCGGCTGGGTGTGGTGCCAGTTTCACAGACTGTGGCCAGCTTGCCCCCCTGGAAGCTCGTCCACGGACAGGTGCTGGACCTCTCTCCATGTGGGCTCCCCTGGAATCTGTAACAAGACCATCACACTGTCACCCCGCGGAGTCCAGCGGAGAAAGAGGAACCAGTCAGAACCCCTTCGGAAAGCACTTCACCAATGTCACAGTGTGAAGTAACCAGGGAGGGTGGTGTTCCCCACCCCAGGGGCTGAAAAATGGCAGAGAAGCAGTAAGCTACCGGAGAAGTAACTGTGGAACTGGGGCAGAGGCTTGCCTTCCCCGTGATGCAGGCAGCTGCCTCAGATGATGCCCGTGGGGGCTCTGGAGCCGGTGACCTGATTATCTGTTGCCACGGCAGGGAGAGTTTCTTCACACACTCAAAATAAGGAGGCCAGATTCACTAAGTGGAAATACAGGATGCCCAGTTAAATTTGCATCTCAGGGCATCAGAACTTCTTTAGCATAAGCAGGTCCCAAATATTACATGGAACATTATTGTTCAGTTGCTAAGTGGTGTCTGATTCTGCTACATCGTGGACTGCAGCATGCCAGGCTTCCCTGTCCTTCACCATCTCCCAGAGTTACTCAAACTCGTGTCCATTGAGTCAGTGATGCCATCCAACCATCTCATCCTCCTTCGCCCTCTCCTCCTCCCACCTTCAATCTTTCTCAGCATCAGGGTCTTTTCTAATGAGTCAGCTCCCTGCATCAGGTGGCCAAAGTATTGGAGTTTCAGCTTCGGCATTAGTCCTTCCAATGAATATTCAGGGTTGACTTCCTTTACAGTGGACTGGTTTGATCTCCTTGCTGTCCAAGGGACTCTCAAGAATCTGCTCCAGCACCACAATTTGAAAGCATCAGTTCTTCAGTGCTCAGCTTTCTTTATGGTTCAGCTCTCACATCCATACATGATGACTGGATAATATACTCTCTGGGTTTGTCATAGTTTCTCTTCCAAAGAGCAAGCGTCTTTTAATTCTGTGGCTGCAGTCACTGTCCACAGTGATTTTGTCTTTCCTTTTTTCTCCATCTATTTGCCATGAAGTGAAGGGACTAGATGCCACAATCTTCATTGTTTTGAATGTTGAGTTTTAAGCCAACTTTTTCAGTCTCCATTTTTCACCTTCATCGAGAGGCTTCACTAAGAGTATAGGATATACTTATGCTAAAACTGTTTCACTGTTGATCTGAAATGCAGACTTTCCTGGGCTTCCTGTATGACATCTGGCAATCCTTCCTCAAAGCCTGGAAACCCCTGGAGGGACTGGCTGTTTTCCTTATCTTTTTTGTTATCTGCTCTCAGTGGTCCTCAAACAGGAGCAAGTCCAAATCCCCTGCAGGACTTGAGAGCTCACAGGACCCTGGTCCAGCCCCAGAGCTTTTGATCCAGCTGACTTGGGGCAGGGGTAAGAACTTTCATTTGTCACAAGTTCCCCAGTGATGCTGGTGCTGCCGGTTCGGGGAATGCAGGGGAAGCCGACGCCGCCCAGATGCCGGCCTCTCTGTGAAAGCGCCAGCCCCACTTGGAGAACCATAGCCTTCTGTCTACTGCAGAGAATAAACAGCCCATTGATTCCATCCATGACTCGATTCTCGGGCCTCTTAGCTGCTTGCTTTGAGACCTGAGGTTAAGTTACTGACCATCGAGACCTCTGCTCATCTGTAAAGAGGAAAACACCTGCTTTCCTGAGTCACGGGATGAACTGAGTCACAAATGGGGGCCAAGGCAGGGGATGCTTGGAGACTGGTGGCTGTTAGCATTGTGGCTGCCACTGGCGTCTCCAACGCTATAGTCCATGTTCATATGGACCATTCCTGTGAGACCTTCCTAGGACCTTTAAGGCAGATGCTGTCCCCGCACGGAGCAGAGGAGGAACAGGAGGCCAGCAAGCTTGAGCGGCCAGTTCCAGGGCACAGAGCACCAAGCTGAGGCCTAACCTGACTCAGGTCTTCAGACTTGGATCCCAAGTGGACACCTCTTTCATGGTGTGGAGGGTCAGGCAGGCCAAAGGAAGCATCAAAGGTACATCATAAAAACATGATGTTTAGTGTACTAACACTTCTATGATTTTCATGAAGCAGAAACCAATGATGATTTCCTGCCATGTGTAGTGAGGTCACTGAGAACTGGGGTCATTAAACCTTAAAGGCTGGTAAAGCTCTCTAGCTCCTTTGGTTCACTTTTAAATTCACCAATGTGCTCATTGTGAGTAATGCTGCACCTTGTTTTGCTGAACCCAGGGGGAAAAAATGCACATTTTAGGCAATTGGGAGCCCTTGCTGAGAGTTCAGTGTGTGAGCGTCTGGTCTTGTGTGGGGATCTGAGTTGGTCTTCGAGTCTCTGCTACCGCAGACAGCCAAGTGAACTGAATTTGCTGATTTCAGCCTGTTCAGGGGCTTCTTACGGCAGATAGCCAAGTAAACTGAATCTAGAACCATAAAGGACAGGAGCCTGGGGGACCGATGGGGAAGCAGCTTATGATGGAGCTCTTGGGTCTGAGAGAGAGCAACGGGATTGTGGTAAGACTCCTTTTAAACAGTTTGACTTGGGGATCTGGTTTTTCTAGCTGGGAGAACTGAAGCCACGGTCCCTGGTCTGCCCATATTGCATCAAGGATTCTACCTTGTGAGGATGAGTGGGGAGGTTCGTGGGGTTCCAGAGTGCCTGGTGGGCCCTTCTCATACCCCTTCCCCTGCCCCATGCCTAGGGGCAGGTCAATGTCAATGTGTGTGCTTACTCAGTTGTGTCTGACTCTTTGCGACCCCATGGACTGTAGTCCACCAGGCTCCTCTGTCCATGGAATTCTCCAAGCAAGACTACTGGAGTGGGTTGCCATGTCCTTCTCCAGGGGATCTTCCCAACCCAGGGGTCACATCTATGTCTCCTGCATTGCAGGCAGATTCTTTATCAGCTGAGCCACCTGGGAAGCCCACGCCCAGGGGCAGACCCTTTCTCAAATCCATCCTTTAGCGCCCAGCACCCTGTGTGTTCCCAGAGCCCCCAGCATAGTGATTCTGCTGAAAACTCGAGGGTCAGACTGCATGTGCAGGAACCCAGTTCTCTGCAGAGAGAACAATTCACTTGTACTAACCAGAAGCCCATGATGCCTCATTTCTTGACCTGAGCGTGGAAAGAGAAATAGATTTCTCTGCAGACCTCTGGTTTCTTTTTCATTTTTTAATTTTGGATGCCTTTACCCGAAGGATCTGAGAGCCTCCTTGCATCTCTGAACTGTGACATTAGTATCTCTCTTTTGGATCTGACTGGTCATTTGTCTCATTGTTGTAGAGTGTTATTTTTATGTAAATGAAACACACAACCTCCACCCCCTACCCAGGTGCCTGGAATGGGCGGCTCACCATGTGAAACTGTCCTTCAGGGTCCCACAGAAGCATAGGAGGATTTCAGAAAAATGACGATGTATATCCAGCACAGGGTTTTATCATCACAAGAGCACTTTGGAGGTGAACAACCTATGAGTCTTTAACTAGCTTTTCTATGGTGCAATGCACACTGCTTAGTTTCTGGAGGGCTAATTAGTCCAAGGTAGACCCTCGGCTGTTGCCTGTGTCAGCAGATTAGAGATCCCAGCAAGACGAGTGGAATGGAAATGATGTGCAAGTAGCTGGATTCAACCCCCGAAGACCATGGTGCAGTTATTCCAGCCACAGGAAGGCCAGCTGCTCACTGGCTTTGAAACTGACATAATGAACATCCTCCCTTGTGAGCTTAGAATGCACACCGACTGGGGCCTCTTAGGGGAAAAACCCTCTAGAGACTTTCTTCCCTAAGACATATCCCGTTTCCATTCCTTTGGGTAGGCTGTGTCTTTCTTAGAAGATACTAGGCAGTGTAGACTTGGCGTCTCTACTCCAAACTGGCTTGTTGGCTCCTGGCTGGCTTCTCTCCAACAGGCATCCCTTAGCTTTGGTATTCGTGAGCTGGGGGAAGCACATTCTAAAAGATTCTTCACAGGGCTCAGGGTGACTGCTGAAAATCCGCTTCTGCAAGGGCACTGCACTAATAAATCCAGTGTGAACTTGATTATCATTTAGATTACTTGTTCAATAGGAAAAATGAGGCTTTGCAATCAGAGGTGTAGATAAGGACTCTGTGCGGAGGAAAATGAGCTCTGGCCTCGTAAACCACATCACGCTGGTGTCCAGGTGACCGTTGCTGCTTCTGGTAACACCGTTGGCTGTCTGAGTGTTCAGACCGCAATGTCGTGTGTGTGCACGCGTGTTGCACACATGAGGTGAGGGTTGTGATAAACACCCACGTGTGTTTATTATAGAGATTAATGCGATGTCTTGTACTCAGCTGCTCCCCAAGAACAGCCTCAGAAGCACCAAAATCTTGGTAGCTGGTTGTTTGCTCACACTGTGTGTCTGGCCTTAACTCATGAACTTAGCAACAGGCTAGTAGTTTGGATACAATAATGAGCCAGATACCAGAAACTCAGGTTTAAAAAAAGAAAGAAAAAGAATTTTCCAGAAAGACAGAAATGGGCAATTAACTACCTGCAGTTCAGTTCAGTCGCTCAGTCGTGTCTGACTCTTTGCGACCCCATGAATCGCAGCACACCAGGCCTCCCTGTCCATCACCATCTCCCGGAGTTCACTCAGACTCACGTCCATCGAGTCCGTGATGACATCCAGCCATCTCATCCTCTGTCATCCCCTTCTCCTCCTGCCCCCAATCCCTCCCAGCATCAGAGTCTTTTCCAGTGAGTCAACTCTGCACATGAGGTGGCCAAAGTACTGGAGTTTCAGCTTTAGCATCATTCCTTCCAAAGAAATCCCAGGGCTGATCTCCTTCAGAATGGACTGGTTGGATCTCCTTGCAGTCCAAGGGACTCTCAAAAGTCTTCTCCAACACCACAGTTCAAAAGCATCAATTCTTCGGTACTCAGTCTTCTTCACAGTCCAACTCTCACATCCATACGTGACCACTGGAAAAACCATAGCCTTGACTAGATGGACCTTAGTCGGTAAAGTAATGTCTCTGCTTTTGAATATACTATCTAGGTTGGTCATAACTTTTCTCCCAAGGAGTAAGCGTCTTTTAATCTCGTGGCTGCAGTCACCATCTGCAGTGATTTTGGAGCCCCCCAAAATAAAGTCTGACACTGTTTCCACTGTTTCCCAATCTATTTCCCATGAAGTGATGGGACCAGATGCCATGATCTTCGTTTTCTGAATGTTGAGCTTTAAGCCAACTTTTATTAATTGTATTAAGGGGGGGAAAAAGCCTGCTCTATTTGAATGATAATGGGACATAAATACAGCCTCGGTTCTTTCCTCCATATTAGTGAATTAGAATACAGGAAGCTTCAAGGAAAATCCATAAAAGATCCATAAGCTGGCTGAAAATTGTTCTCACCAGTCACTTTAATTTTATAAAGGCAGAATTTCCATTAAAATGATCTGGATAGATGGGCTTTCGCTGTATCTTTGAGCACAGTGCGTGCAGGATGGTTTCCATCCTGTAAAATGAGGTCCCCAGCGGAGCCAGCTGCATATTTCCTTGAAGAGCCATCTCTCACTGCAGGCTGGTCCTTGTGGTCTCACCGTGTTTCTGCCCGGGCCACCTTACTCCTGGACTCCTCTCACTATCAGGACGCCACTTTATTTTTCAGATTCAGTTCAGCTGTGTCCTTCTGTGAAGTCTCCCCAGTTGCATCCCTTCCCGATGAACTGTACAACCCCCATGAGCAGTGACACCCAGGCTCTCGCCCTGGGCTGCGAGTCCTTTGTCTTACTGATCCTTGAGGCTCCTGAGCACCAAACAGGTGAAAGTCAAACGGTCAAATGAAGGGTGGTTCCAACCCAAAGCCTGTTTTTCTTTCCTTTTTTGTTTCTATTTTACTCAACTATAGTTAATCCACAACATTATGTTAATTTCTGCTGTACAACAAAGTGATTCAGTTATATATATATATACACACACATTCTTTTTCATATTCTTTTCCACTATAGTTTATCATAAGGTGTCGAATACAGTCCTGATGCTATACAGTAAGACCTTGTTGCTTATGCATTCTATATATAATAGTTTGCCCCTGCTAACCCCAAACTCCCCCTCCCTCCCTCCCCCATAAAATCTGGTTTTCTGTCCCACCTTCACAGCCCTCTTTGCTCGTGTTCCGTGGGTGTAGCTGAGTCCTGAGTCGTCCTATTTCCCAGTTGTGCTGAGCACTGCTTACCCAACCACAATGGTCTGATCTGTCTCCCTGCAGCCATGTTTGAATGTACTCTACCTGTGTGCTTAGTCGCTCAGTCGTGTCTGACTCTTTGAGACCCCATGGACTGCAGCCCGCCAGGCTCCTCTGCCCCTGGGGATTCTCCAGGCAAGGATACTGGAATGCATTGCCATTTCCTCCTCCAGGGGATTTTCCCAACCCAGGGATCGAACCCAGGTCTCCTGCATTGCAGGCAGATTCTTTACCGTCTGAGCCACCAGGGAAGCCCTTACTCCTACCCAGTTGGTGCGTATTCTGAACAGCTGCTGGAGCCATCCTTTGGGAATCCAAATCAGAGCCCCTACTTAAAACCTCACGTGGTTCTCTGTCTCTTACTCTGAAGGAACACTTAACAGGCTTGAAATTCTCCTTAATAGATTTGCAAAACCCAACAAGGACGGTTTCTACCTCCAGCAGTTACCAAATACAAGTTTGTGTGCCCAACACAGAGTGTGACCCAACAATACCCAAAATATAGGGGTCTGGAGCAGAGAAAAATTTATTGGAGGGCCGTATAAGGAAAATGGGTGGCTCGTGCCCCTGAAATGTCCAAACTCCCCTAAGGGTTTCAGCAAAGCATTTCTAAAGGCATGGCGAGTGAGGGAGGTGTTGGCTTTGGCAAACTTCTTGGTGTGGGGATCCTTTGTTCTTGCAGGTGTCATGAGGTTCCTGTAAACCTCCAACAGGACACATGCTGTTTTCTGCTTTGCAACTTTTCATCTCTATATGAATGGACGAGTGATACACCCTTAAAGGTCAGAGCCTTGACAAAGGGCTCTCCTGTATATTTCAGGCTTTGGGGAACATTCTTAACTCAAAGGAAAAGCAGGAGTATACAAAGGCTGATGAAACGGATCTAATACAGAGTCAGATGTGTTCTTCCCTATTACGTGGTGCCCACTAGAACCATGGGAGATTCTGGGTTAGATCCCAGTACCCATGCGTGGGAATCATGGTCAGACTCTGCCAGCGGTGGTGGAGTGTGGCCTGGGTGGAGAGCCACAGCGGTCTTTGCTCTCACCTCTGTTCCCCACCTGCCTTCTCACGCCCTCCTTCCTAACACCCTATGCACCATGGCCCCTGATCCTTCCTCACTCTTCCCTCTACTGGCCCCCACAGCCAGCTTATTACGGTCATAGTAACATATAACCTCCCCCAGGGACCTTCCTGACCACCCCCGGGCCCCACTTGACCAAGTGGCCAGCGATTCATTTTCATCACAGGACTCCCCTGATGGTTTGTAGCTGGCCTGTTCCTTATCCAGCTCCTCCTCAATCATGGAGTCTCAGGGTGGCCAGATCTTTTCAGTGCTTTTTTCTTCTGAGCATCCCCTGGAGGCATGTCCTTGCTCCTTCAGTGTAGGAGCAAGGGGAAAGAGAAAGAAATTTTGGAATAATGCCTGGGAAATTGACCAGCACGTGTCAGGGCTCCCAAAATATGGATTCTGAAAACATAGATTGGTGACTATGTTCGGAGATTGAGGATGTGTGTGGGCAAGGCTAGACAGACTGGTTTGGACTGAAACCCAGCTCTGTCGCTCACTCATTCACTGAGTGACCCAGAGCAGGGGACCCTTGGCCCTTTGAACTTTGATTTTCTGTCCCTGAAATGCAAAAATTACGAGCATGTCACAGGGTTGGTGTGAAGACCTATTGAGACCCAGTAAATGCTAGCAGCTTATTATGACTAGTAGTGCTGACCCTCTGGAGTCACACTGCCCCCTCCCTCTTCCGGCCGCCTTCCCTCTCAAAGTGCCAAATGGGCTTTTTTCTTTTTTTGCTCTAGTGAGGTCGGGAGCCATTACAACACACGATGATTTATTTCAAACCACTTCCTCCAGGGAGGCAGAATTTTGCTCTTTTCCTCTCTTCCCTTGCATCCTGAAAGCCTCCATTGCTCATCCAATGAGCCTGGTGCTGTTAGGAAAACTCAAAGTCAACAGCGACCAGCGCGAGGCGTGGGCTGGAGCCTGCCGGCTGGGGTCTGCACTCCTGGACGCAGACCTGCTTGTTTTGCACCTACGCAGGCCGCTGGGCCCAGAATTTAAGCTTGTGCTGAGGCACACACAGCGGGCGGAGAAGAGTTCAGAAAACAAAACCGAGGAGGCGCCCAGGACTCGCCTTCGCTTGTGTTTCCTCTTGGAAATGAGACCAAAGCTTCACTGCGGTATCAGGCGCGCAAAAGAAATAAATCAAACTGAACCAAAACAAAAGCAGAGCTAATATCGGCGGGGAGACCACATGCAATTGAGCTGAGATTGTTAAGTGTTTTACAGGCCGTTCATAGCGTTTCTATTCCCCTGGGGCCCCCGCCTCGGTCCACACCAGCCTCTCCCTCATCCTGCGTCGCTCCTGAGGAATGCTGGTGCAGACTGGAGTCTTCAGTCTGCAGGCGGCTCCTTCTCCCTGGAGTGGGAGTCTGTAGGCAGACACAGGTTTGCTTGCCTGAGACCCTGACTGCCCTGGCAACACCCCCATTTCTTTGGAATGCTGTTGGGCTCTTCCTGAGGTCTTGGATTCTGGCCTGGCCCTGTCTAGATCAAGAGGGGAGGGTGGGCACTGGAAGGTGTCTTGGCAGATCGGAGTCCTCGTGGTGGGGTTGACTCTCCTGGTTCACGTGGCGCAATGCCTTTCCAAACACTGGGGATGTTTCCCCTTCACTGTGAACATTCTTCTGATTTCTTTCTCCTTTCTCTTATTTCTCCTTTGAATCTTGTCTTTGAGGTTGAGTAACGGTACCATCTTTTATGTTTATAACCAGACAGACGACAAGCTCAGCCACTGTGCCGTTTCCATATTGTAAATCAGAGCTGTGTTGTAGTTCCCCAGACAGGAAAAGACTTCTTCATATCCTTGCCTCTGGTCCACCTTCTTGTATATTCTTGAAAAATTCTGCATATTCTCAAGCTTAAGGTATCTGAAGTGGCTCCACTGGAGTGTTGAAGATGGGGAACAGGCCCAGGTGGGGAGACTGACTGAAGCCTGGTGGGGTCTTGGCTGGGGACGCCAGGAGCCTGCCTTAGTTCCATGACTGAAGGATGCTGAGTCACCATCTACTCCTGCCGAGTGAAGGCTGGCGTGGTGGTTACCATCCAGGTGTGCCGGGCAGTTTGTGTGATAGCCACTCAGATGCATCCCCATGCCGCAAGCACCCCAGGAGCATTTTGGGGCGCCAGACTCTTGGCTAATGTATAGGGCCAAGAGTCTCGCAGGAATCTCAGAGTTGTATCTAAAGGGTACTCACTATTTTTTTTTTCTTTCTAAAAAAAAAAAATGCAGACCATTTTTATGAGTGCCATCTGTAAACATCCTTGCAATTAGCAATGTGTACTCTCATTAAAAGACATTCCAGACTCGGTGATGTGTAGCCACTGGGCACTTTCTCAAAGGACGCTAGACAGATGTTACTGTTACGTTGCTTTCCATTACGTTTTCTGACCTTGGAAAGGACTAATTCCTCCCCCTTAGAAAGGGAGTCGAGGCTGGCCATCCAGGATGGAGACTGCAGTTGTGAGTGAAACCTCCGCTCTCAGTGTCCTCAGAGGCACCAGAGACCTAGTGCGATTGTTCTGTAGGTGGGAGGGCCACCTCCCCGGGCCTGTACCCAGAGCGATGCTGAAACACGTTTTTGTGCTACCCTGGCATGACCCCAGTAAACTGTGACTCTTTATTGCTCAATGATGCCTGCAAAGGAGTCACTGCCCCTGAAGTCTGTTAGAGCTGACCTTGAACTTCATGCTGTATTTGACTGTTGTCAAGGCCAACCTGTAGGTTGTCAATTTTAATACAATCATTTGTGGTGTGTGTCTACTGAATCCTGCTGTGTATATAACAGGCTGATCTTAGATTAAGGACAGATAACAGAGAGTTAACCAAACCCGCTGTGATGTTTTTCTAGATGAGTGCAACATCTGTACCTTCTGAAATTAATCACTTTTTCTTTTTTTTTTTTCAGATAACTTGTTCAAACCCAAAGAAAGGTACATTTCAGAGAAGGAGATGCACATGCGATCTAAAAGGTACTTGGTTCTATTGTGTGAGGTTGAAAAAGTGGGGTAAGGAGGGGTGGCTTGCTGGATGCAGGTGCTGTCCAGCAGGGCCACTAGGTCCACGTTTGAGCTCTGAGGGCTTCTTGGTGGTGAATTTGAAAAGCTGGCCCAAAGGAGTGCAGTTGCCGAATTGCACCTCTGAATGTTGATGTCTTTCTTGGAAAACCCTTAGGAAGGTGGTAGGTCTTGAGTTCTGAACCAGTCCGCTAATTGGTCTCTGAGAGATCCCCAGACTCAACAGAAATGCTTCTGCGTGTTCCTGCCATTGCTCTGGGCAGGTGCCGTTTGTCACTGTGCACCTTCGCAGGTAATTTCATAAGAGGGCGAGGAGCTGGGTCTCCGGGCCTGCAGGAAAGCTTCCAGGCCTGGAGGTGGACGGTGTGAGGGGGCCACGGAGCCGCAGAGGGCCACAAGCTGGCCTGCTTGGCGCCCAGCTGCCACAAGCTCTCCGTGTCCTGCTTGGCTGGTTGCAGTTCTGGACGCCCCCTCGTTCTTACCAGCACACAAAGGCTGCCATTCTTCCCAAGCTCGGGCCTCCCAATCCACACGTAATAACCCGGCAGAGTTCGCCAAGTTCATGCAAGTAACATGTCATTAGTTTATAATAAAGTATCTGGCACTAGGGGGAATTATAATAATTAAACCAAACTGATAGGGTAACTTAGAGAAACCATTGAAATAGGAAGAGTACATTTCTCCCCACCCAGGCACAAAATCTCTGCTTTTCCCATGATTATATTGTTTCCATGATCATTAGCCAGCTTTGATTATCTGTAGGGAACCTCTCTGTAAGTTAAAAAAGAAAAAAAAGTGTCAGTGGGGAGAAGGGGAACCCTCCCATTAACCACCGGCTTCACAGCATTCTAACTGGGGGTTTGAAAGGGCCACTGGGGGTCGAGACCTGCTGTTTCAGAAGTATGAAGCCGTGTATACCTCATGCCCAAAGTATTCCTCTTCCAATATGGTGGAAAATTCAGCCAAATGGTCCCTTCCTGGTCCCTGAGCCCAAAGCCACTATTGTGGAGGCTTGAAATGCTGGTCCCTGAGCCCAAAGTCACTATTGTGGAGGCTTGAAATTAAAATGCTAGATCTCAAAGCAGCATCCGTGGACAGAGCATCGCCCTGTCATCTTACTGAAGATGGAACAGACTCCGAGAGGACCAGTGGCGCTGTGTCCCCCATCATGACTTCTGGCTGGAAGCCGGGGCTCCTTGGGTACAGTCGATAAGGCATGCACTCTGTGGTCTGCCCTGAGTGGACTCAGGCCCCGGCTCTCGGACTTCACTCCCCTGCAGAATCATAATGGAGCTTTATTTTCTTTCGTGTCTTTGTTATTAATTCTATTACTAAATTGCACTTTCATTTTAGAAATTCAAGCACAGGAGAGAGAACTGAAGTCGCTCATGACCAGCTATCCCCTCTCCTACCCCACTTCCCCAACCTTGCCCTGCCTCCAGAGACACCATAGGTATCGGCATCCTTTATACCCTTCCAGGCCTTTCTCTCTGCCCAAAAACAGACATTTACTAGCTACATATACAATTGTCTAATTTTTGACCATAAATGGGATCATGCTGTGTATTATCTTTCTGTAGCTTGCTTCTTTTACTTTATGTCTGTGGGGTCTTTCTATGTCAGAGAATATAGATATGGATGATTTTCTTCACTGATGCAGAGTGGTCCATTGCATAAATGAACCATAATTTATTAAGGATGTTCTTTTAAGAAAATACTGCAGCAGAAGCTCCAGGATTGAGGCCTAGGAATTTTTATCCTGAACACCGCACATGGTCAGATGGTTAAGATGGGGATGATGTGTCTGTATGGGTGCCAGAGGATTTCCATTGTGGAGCTTTGGGACATGTCATCTTTCCTACTGATCCTGACGGCCTTCTCCTGGTTCCTTCTAGAACAGCTCCTGGACTTGGCAGTCGTGTGTGTGCTCATTAACTCCTACCATGCTGATGCCCTCTGGGCCAGGCACTCTGATGGGTGCAAGCAGTTCCTGGGTTACTTTATGCTGTGTGATTGGGGGCCAGTGTTACAAAAAGTCAGGCAGACCAAGGCTGGGCTCCTAGCTCCTCATTCACCAGCTGAGGGATGTCACTGGCCTCCTGACCTCGCTGGGCCTGGGTTCCTCATTCCCATAACAGGACGCTGTACGTCTCTTCCACCTGCTGTGAGGGCTACCCGGGATAATTCGTGTCAGCTGAGTAGACTAGTAAGGGACCCTCCTGCACTGTTGGTGGGAATGTAAATTGGTATAGTTCCTATGGAGAACAATATGGAGGAGGATCCTTAAAAAATGGAAAATAGAGCTGCCATATGATCCTGCAAGCCCACTCCTGGACGTATACCCAGAGAAAACTGCAGTTTGAAGAGATACATGCACCCCAATGTTCATAGCAGCACTATTCACCATAGCCAAGACATGAAAGACACCTCAGTGTCCGTCAACAGATGAACGGATCAAGATGTGAAACATATATACGATGGACTATTACTCAGCCATCAAAAGAATGAAATAGCGCCGTTTGCGGCAACATGGATGGACCTAGAGATGATCATACTACGTGAAGTAGGTCAGATACATGTTATATGACACATGTCATATATCGCTTACACATGGAATCTAAAAAAATAATGATATAAATGAGCTTATCTGCAAAACAGAAATAGACCCACAGACTTAGGAAAGAAACTTATGTTTTCCTGGGGGAGAGAGTAGGGGAGGGATAAATTAGGAGTTTGGGGTTAACACTTACATACTACTGTGTGTAAAACAGCTAATCAACAAGGATCTACTGTGCAGCACCAGAAAGTGGACTCAGTATTGTTTAATAGCCTATCTGAAAAAGAATATACATGCATGTGTAAGCTAAATCACTGCTGTACACCTGAAGCTAATACACCACCATAGATCAGCTTTACTGATCACAGCCATACTGTAAATCAGCTGTATATTCAGTAAAAGATAATTCCAAAAGATAAACTCATAAAAAAGCTGATTAGCCTAATACCCATTAACCACGACGATGTCTTGCTAATGTTGCCATCATCAATCTTTTCATACTTTGTAATTATTATTTTAATTGGGGAACATGTTAAATTTTGTTGGGCTTTCAAACATGAGGGAAAATAAAAGAGATGTTCAGCCACATGTCACCGGTACAGCATCCTCAAAGCTCAGGCTGCAGTGTCCCCTGTCCGTCCATGGATGCCAGCCAAAATCTTGTTTGGCATCAGTACATATGCAGTCTCTGTAGGGAAGTAAGAAGGAAGGGCCCGCAAGGAGGCTCCCTGAGGCCCTGCTAGTGTCGTGGAAGCTCCTAATTTTGCACAAACATGTGATACTTATGCCTGAGACGTGTTTGGCAACAGCTTCCTTAGGAATGCAGTAGGGGAAGAAGCAGACACACACATTTTATCTGTGTGCTGCTCCAATGCGACCCCAGCTACGTTCATAGATTCGCAGCTCCTTTCCAAGTCAGGAAGACAAAAGCTAAGAGGCAAAAAAAGCATCTGGTAAAAAGTAAGTTTCCACTCAGGGGCTTCCCAGGTGGCTCAGATGGAGGAGAATCCACCTGCCAATGCAGGAGATGCAGGAGACACAGGTTTGCTCCCTGGGTCGGGAAGATCCCCTGGAAGCGGAAATGGCAGCCCACTCCAGTATGCTTGCCTGGGAAGTCCCATGGACAGAGGAGGCTGGTGGGGTACAGTCCGTGGGGTTGCAAAGAGCTGGACACGACTGACTGAGCACGCACACACACACACGTGAACACTCAGAGTGGCCAAAGCAGTAGGCCCGGCATCTCTCATTTTACAAGCAAGTGGTCAGTTATCACAGGGGGTAGAGAGAAAGAAACGTGACTTCTAAAGAAATCCCTGGCCCCTCCAGCTCTGCCCTGGGTGGGGCCCCATCGACTGCAGGGCCCCCGCCTGGGCAGCCCCGTCTGCAGACGGTCAGGGGAGCCCCAGGTCTAGGGGTCTCAGAGACACGGGGTGGTCCCGAGCCGGCTGACCCGCCCTTCGAAGTGTAAGTGCCTGCTGACGAGACAGGAGGCAGAGCCGCGGCAGACGCACGCTGTCTCGCTACCACTTCAAAATGTTTTCTCAATTTGTTTCAGAATCTATAATAACTTGCCGGAAGTTAGGAAGAAAAAAGAGGAACAAAAGAAAAGGGTGATCTTACAGAGTAACAGACTCCGGGCCGAGGTCTTCAAAAAGGTAACGGCCCGGCCACCAGCAGGGCTGACGTGTGTGTGGCTCCCAGATGCTGAGTCTGAACTTGACGTCTCTGTCTCTGCTTCCCCAGCAATTACTGGACCAGCTCCTTCAAAGGAATGCGGTCTAACCACGGGCTGCCCCACCGACCCTCTACCTGGACCTGGGATGACTTCAAACGCTGGATAAGCCATTAAACTTAACCGTATCTTCATGACGTGAAACACTTATTTTACTTTTGATTTTTTTTTTTTTTTCCGTTAAGCAAAGCATAGCTCCCTGAATTGCGGACCTAAACCAAGCGGAAACGATAGCCCTTGAGGAAATGGATCTTCAGACTGCAGGGGGGGAATCAGCCCAACAGAACCCACTTGATACAGTCCTTTCATTTTTTAACTTCTGAATTTTACCTTTTGCTTCTGATGTTTACTCCTACCATTTCCACCCAGGCACAAAGGCCTTCTATGCGCTCATGGGCTTAGATCCCTGGGGACTGTTTTTTTTTTTTTTTGCTTTTTCATCAGATTTCTAGGACCTAAATACATCACTTTAAAAATACCATTCCCAACTTCTGCCAGTTCTGCAAACTCCAGATTTTGGACCATTGCACAGTGTGTCTGAAACCCCTCTGGATGTCTGTGCCATTAACACTGGAGGTGACCTTGGAGCTAGGCGGCTGCTCTGTCAGAGACTGGGGACCTGTTTCTCAGTGACCTTGGGTGGTCAGAGCCTCCCCTACCACCCTCACCCCACTCCTAGCGCCTGTCTTCATTCAGCAAAAGAGTCTATATCCACGGAAGCCACGAGGGCAGAACTGGCTGGAAAAGAGTTGTAGGTCACGTCAGTGTTTTTGGCAAGCCACCCCCCAACCAAAAGAGCTGCATGGCTGAAAATGGCCTGATGGCTCCAACTCTGCCATTTGTTCCTCCAAGCCCTTACAATGTCCATTATTTATAAATATGTTTGGGGAGTGAAGGACAATAGTTTTACCAAAAATGGAAATAAATGCAACTATTACAAACATCATTGCCCCGTCCCATGTTCTGTGTTATGAACCAAGCAGCTCGTGCAGGTGGTGCTCAGAGAGAAACGCTGCCAAGTTCTGAGGGGACCTCTGGCCTGCTCCTGGTCCACCACCGCCTGACCATCGAGCCACCAGGTAAGGGCCCTTGAGCTTCCTGATGGCCGGGTGCCTTCTCCTCCTGCAGTCTCTCTCCTGCTCCCTCTGCTGGCAAAGTCTGGCATCATGGGAGCGGGCCAAGGGAAAACATTTCAAGGGCCAGGATCCACTTACAGAGAAGGCAAGGAAGGGTGCGCGGGGACATGTAGGGTGAAGGAGGGCTGGCAGGGCCAGTTGCTTCACTTGCTTCAGGCTGCTCATCTCTCTCCATCGGATGGAGACCATTGCAGCGTCTTTCCCTTCAGTTTCTATGGGAATGCAGTATAAGCCAGTGTGGGTTGAGCGCTTAGAAGGATGTCCGTCCGGCCCAGAGCGAACAGCCGCAGTGTTTCTTGTCATCTCTACATAGACGTGGAAGTAGAGTGTCCTGAGAAACTCTGAGCACAAGGCCACTGGTTGGTCATCGCTTAGTCCCTCAGCTTGGCACTGAGGAGATGCACCGGCAAGACTGTTGAATCTGTGGGTGTTGCTGCAGCAAAAATCAGTCATACACACTGGATGCTTTGCAGGCTTTGTATTTTCTCAAGCTCTTCTCATTCTTAGAAACAGTTCTGACAGCATGGTTACGCTTGCCCTTAAACTTCATTTGGTTTTGGTGAACTTATGAGGCCTCTTCTAGAATGCAGTGTTGAATTTCTGTTTACATTTTTAATGCTTTTTAACAAAAAATATTTTTCATCAAATACGTGGTATTAGTTTAGGACAGTCTTTCGTAGGTAGCTATCTTGCCACTACTTTTGCTTGTTTTTCTTTAATATCTTCAGAGAATTTCCAATACTTTTCCTAACCAATAATTTAAATTCAAGGCCAAACCACTTCTAGACTGTTCTGTGACACTTTCTAAAAAGTGGATTTGTGCCAGTTAATATCTAAATATCTCAAAGTGCCTGGGTAGAGCCACCTTTCAGAAATGCCCAGAAAGGGGTTCCTACCTTTGCAAACCTGATGTCAAGTCTTAAAATCTAAAGAATAAATAAAAGCCCACTTGAGATTAAATGCCACTGAGTTATGTATTCCTGAGAACAGTTCTTAACTAAGGTGTCTGAGGTAAGTGTGCTGGTCGCTTCAGTCGTGTCCGACTCTGTGTGACCCCATAGACGGCAGCCCACCAGGCTCCTCTGTCCGCGGGATTCTCCAGGCAAGAACACTGGAGTGGGTTGCCATTTCCTTCTCCAATGCATGAAAGTGAAAAGTGAAAGTGAAGACGCACAGTCGTGTCTGACTCTTAGCGACCCCATGGACTACAGCCCACCAGGCTCCTCCACCCATGGGATTTTCCAGGCAAGAGTACCGGAGTGGGGTGCCATTGCCTTCTCCCTGAGGTAAGTAGTGGGTAGGAATTTATGACATCTATTGAGCTTTACTTTCCTCTGGACAACCAGCTCAGGACAAGGCTGCCAGGTAAGCTTTAGTTTCTGCTCAGCTAATCTCTTTTCTCCGTGATTACAGTTGTTTTTGATGCTGCTGTGCTTCAGTTCAGCTCAGTCGCTCAGTTGTGTCCAGCTCTTTGTGACCCCGTGGACTGCAGTACACAGGCTTCCCTGTCCATCACCAACTCCCGGAGCCTGCTCAAACTCATGTCTGTCACGTCAGTGATGCCATCCACCCATCTCATCCTCTGTCGTCCCCTTCTCCTCCTGCCTTCAATCTTTCCCAGCATCAGGGTCTTTTCCAATGATGTGCTTAGTCGCTCAGTTGTGTCCAGCTCTTTGTGACCCCATGGACTGTAGCCCACCAGGTTCCTCTGTCCATGGGAATTCTCCAGGCAAGGATACTGGAGTGGGTAGCCATTCCCTTCTCCAGGGGATCTTCCCAACCCAGGGATCGAACCCAGGTCTCCCTCTTTGCAGGTGGATTCTTTACCATCTGGGCTACCAGGGAAGCCCAATAGTGATGAGTGAATTTCAAACATCCAGGTTTTCTGTTTTAATGAGGTCGTCACAGGAATATAATAATGTTATTAATATAATAAATATGGAAGTAAAGGCCTGAATCCTATTAGCCATCCCTATAAGCTCTGTCAGGAACTGCTCACCATGTGCTAGATTCTCTTATTAACATCAGACTTAGGGAAAGACTAGACTTTGAAATTATAATAGGATGTATCATCATCATAACTTCAGTATTCACATCCGGTCCTGGCACAGATTTCTTTGCATCTGAGCGTGTTTGGGCTCTGGCGCGCAATGATCCTTCAGTAATGAAGCAGGTTGCAGGGGCAGAGGTTCTGTGGCTGATGCTCATGAGTTCAGACCAGACAACGTTTGGAGCCATTTGAGATGACAGAGCAGACGGCCCCAGCCCCAGGCCGCCTTGCTGCAGTCTCCGTGCCTTCACGTTGAAGGAGACACTCCTATTTTGGTGATTTGTCCTCTCTGCCAGCTGGTAATGGAATAATGGAAAAACAATTGCCTGGGTTTTTTTAGCCAGCATCTGTTGCCAACCCAACTTCCTGGAAGCTGTGTGCTCTTGGGGTGAGTCAGCAAATGCTTGCTCAGATGAAACGCTCCTCATTCAAAGAACTATTTGTGAAACAACCAATGGTTGAAGAGCGGTTGAAAATCCTCTTCCTTCTGAAGTTCTCCCACGTCAGCACTTGCTGGTGTAAAAATCTCAGCTTGTGGACCTGGTCTCCCACTGTACCAAGTGGCTGACAGTCTGAACATGAGGCAAGTCAGAGGCAGAACAAGAGAAGGAGGCGTGAGGTCACCTTACCCCACCGGAGGGTCTCGGAGAGTGGAGACGGGCGGGTTCTGGGTTAAGGAGAGTGATGGAAAAAAAAAAAAAAAAAGATTCACTGTGGCTTTGTGTGAGAGTGTTGGCGTGTGCATTAAAAGCAAAGGAAATGATCTGTGAAGTGATTAAAATGAGTCCATCAGCAGATGGTTCTCCGTGAGAGAGCTCTTGGCATTTGTACTTTCATCAATACTTGATCATGACCCATGAATGTTCAGCTAAATAGAAACCTTTTGGGATTGGCTGTCACGGAGCTGAACCAGTCGCCTCATGGACCGAAACACCTAGGAAGTCTCTCCAGCCTCCTCTGTCTCACGTGGACATGATGTTCCCCACTTCTCTGGAGCACAGGCTGTCAGAAACGTCGCTGAGATTCCATCTCCCCACCGGTGGGCTGCTAGGGAAGCAGGCGCCTCCACGCAAATGTTTTCTCCACATGGAGTGTAGCGACAGTGTTGGCTCGTCGCCCCCAGAACGGAGGGTTTCTTTCAAGTCCTGTTGGCCGCCTCAGGCAGAGTTCTGATCCTGGGACCCCAAGAGACTGTCTGGGGTAGTTGTCTGGGGTGTGTAGCAGGGGAGGTGTTGAAATTCTTCCCCTTTTTCTGGCTTCTCTAAGCAGGAGAACCATATCCACATCAGGGATGCTGTGACCTGCCAGGCTGCAGCCAGAAATGTGACTTCAAGCAGACATCTTTCCCTCAGATCTCCACAAGTCAAGACCTTGATGAAGGGGCCGGAAGTGGGGAGACTTGACTTGCCTCTAGGATTTTCAAAAAGGCTGGTGGTTCTTATCAAAGCTTGAAAGGGAAGAGAAAGAAGTCTGTGGTCTAAATTGCAGCTGAGGAAAAAAAAATGGTAAATTTCTTTAAATCGTTTTGGTGAAACAGCACCAAGCATGAAAGACCTAGGGAAAGTGCCCTGTGGATGGCTTTCAGAGCATCCTCCCTGTGCTTAGCTTTGCTTTGCTGACATACCTGAATGAAGCAACAGCTGTAACTGACATCAGGGTAAAGATATTACAACCGTTAACCCGTATTAACTGCATATGACGTGTAATGTCTTTTCATCAAAGCCAACGGGCTGCCTGCCTCCCTTGCCCACTGATGTCAGGAAGAGGGAAATTATAAATCTTTTCACTGCTGCTGACTTATAAATACACCCACACTGTGTGTTATATCCACTGTGGTTTCTCATGACCGTTGCTATTACATGGATACCAAAGGAATTAGTGATGACCATCCTCTTAACTGTTATGTGTTGCCAAATATGCGCTTACTGTTTAAAAAAAAAAAAGCCATCAGGCGCACGTACAGAATTTTTGTGTTTGTTTTTGCTTAAAAATATACCTGCAGGCTGGTTAGGCCAGATTTAATTATTATATGCTGACATCATTCCAAGTCTTACTCTTTCAGCTGAAATGTTTATTAAATCAAAATGACAAAATGATCCAGGATATTTTTCTGGGTTTTGGTAGCCCGTGACATTTCATTAACAAGGCTAATCTTATGTGTCTACAATGGATAACAAAGATTTTTGCGTGGATTAAACTAGGGTGTGTTGTTATTCAGTTGCTAAGTTGTGCCTGACTCTTTGCAACCCCATGGACTGCAGCATGCCAGATTTTCCCTGTCCTTCACTATCTCCCAGAGTTTGATCAAATTCACGTCCATTGAATTGGTGATGCCATCCAATCATCTCATCCTCTGTCATCCCCTTCTCCTTCTGCCTTCAATCATTCCCAGCATCAGGGTCTTTTCCAATGAGTTGACTCTTGACATTAGTTGCCCAAAGTATTGGAGCTTCAGCTTCAGCATCAGTCCATCCAATGACTATTCAGGGTTGACGTCCTTTAGGATTGACTGGTTTGATCTTGTCTGTCCCTTGGCTGTCCAAGGGCCTCTCAAGAGTCTTCTCTGGCACCACAGTTGGAAAGCATCTGTTCTTCAGCACACAGCTTTCTTTATGTTCATTGGTGATATATGCTTTTGCGGAATTTGTTTCAAACTGGGGTGTTTCAACCTCAATTCTCAATTAGCAGTTGAGCAAGACTCCTCTCCCTCTAAGCTCCACCTGCATGCTCTGAACAGAAAAGAGGAGAACTGCTGAACCCAGGATCTCATCCCAGTGTCTCTAAAAGTGACAGCTTAGAAAGCTTTTTTCATGAGTGTTAACCACATGGCACACAGGGAAGAATTTCTTCTCTGTAGGTTCTCGGGGCTCTGTAACAGAAAACAGACTGACACAACCAAGACACACAAGGTTATTAGCACCTTATTCTCATACGCCAGCTTCCCTGGTGGCTCAGAGGTAAAGAATCCTCCTGCCAATGCATGAGACTCTGGCTTGATCCCTGGGTAAGGAAGACCCTCTGGAGAAGGAAATGGTAACCCACTCCATTATTCTTGCCTGAGAAATCCCATGGACAGAGGAGCCTGGCGGGCTACAGTCCATGGGGTTGCAAGGAGTCAGACACAGCTGAGTGACTAAACAACAACAATCCTCATACGCACATCTGAGGAACTCAGAATAAAACTGAGCCTCAGATCTGCTCTCGGGTTCTCGGGTAGCCATGGACCTTTACGGACTGAACATCTGTGCACACACACACGTCCTGCCACCCCCAGATTCACTTTGTGAAGACTTAACGCCCTGTGTGGCTGTATTTGGAGATGGGGCACCTACAGAAGTAATTCAGGCTAATTGTGGTCGTGAGAGTGAGGCCCTGGTCCAGCAAGATTAGTGTCCTTATCAGAACTGACAGTGGAGAGCTGACAGTCTGTGTCTCAGTTCACGAGGAACAGGTCACGTGAGCACATAAGACGGTGGCCACCTACGGTAACCAAAGGGAAGAGGCCTCAGTGTGGAAGCATACCTTGCCAGCACCTGGATCTTGGGCTTCCTGGCCTCCAGAACCGTGAGTGATTCCCTCTGGAGAAGCCCCAGTGGGTGGCATTTCATATGGGAGCCCAGGTAGACGAGACAGGACCCAGCCCTGCTCCCACCTGTGCCACTGGTATCCACCGCGCTCATGTGCAGCAGGTGGGCTCTCCAAGCTCGAGCTGCTAATTCCCCTTGCTGGCCAGGCTCCACACTTTCTCAGGCACCATGTATCCCCCTGTGATCTGCTGCTGTTACCCAAAAACTGGGTTTGCCTCTTGATGGATGTTGAGCCAACAGACACAGCCAAGCACAAGATCAGATCAGGAGTAGGGAACAAGGACGTATTATTTGCAGCAAGTAACAAGAACACCAGGGAACTTCCCCAAAGCTAAAAGGGTACATGCATATTCATGAAGGGACTTGAATATAGGGGAATTCAGCCTTAGTTCAGTTGAGTTCAGTCACTCAGTCATGTTTGGCTCTTTGCGACCCCATGGACTGCAGCACGCCAGACTTCCCTATCCATTACCAACTCACAGAGCTTGCTCAAATTCATGTCCATCAAGTCGGTGATGCCATCCAACCATCTCATCCTCTGTTGTCCCCTTCTCCTTCCACCTTCAATCATCTTTCTTCAATCTTCAACTCTTTTCCAATGAGTCAGTTCTTCCCATCAGGTGGCCAAAGTATTGGACTTTCAGCTTCAGCATCAGTCCTTCCAATGAATATTCAGGACTGATCTCCTTTAGGATGGACAGGTTGGATCTCCTTGAGGTCCTTCTCCTTGAGGACTCTTCTCAAGAGTCTTCTCCAACACCACAGTTCAAAAGTATCAATTCTTCAGCGCTCAGCTTTCTTTATGGTCCAACTCTCCCATCCACACATTACTACTGGGAAAGCCATAGCTTTGACTAGACAGACCTTTGTTGGCAAAGTAATGTCTCTGCTTTTTAATATGCTGCTTAGCTTGTACAGAGGAGCCTAGTAGGCTACAGTCCATGGGGCCACAAAGAGTCAGATATGACTGAGTGACTTCACTTTCACTTTCTAGGTTGGTTATAGTTTTTCTTCCAAGGAGCAAATGTCTTTGAATTTCATGGCTGCAGTCATCATCTGCAGTGATTTTGGAGCCCAAGAAAATAAACTCTGCCGCTGTTTCCATTGTTTCCCATTTATTGCCCATGCAGTGATGAGACCAGATGCCATGATCTTCGTTTTTTGAAAGTTGAGTTTTAAGCCAACTTTTTCACTCTCCTCTTTCAGTTTCATCAAGAGGCTCTTTAATTCCTCTTTGTTTTTTACTGTAAGGGTGGTGTCATCTGCTTATTTGAGGTTGTTGCTACTTCTGGCAACCTTGATTCCAGTGTGTGCTTTGTCCAGCCTGGCATTTCACATTATGTACACTGCATAGATGTTAAATAAGCAGGATGACAATATATAGCCTTGACATACTCCTCTCGCAATTTGAAACCAGGCTGTTGTTCCATGTTCAGTTCTAACTGTTGCTTCTTGACCTGCATACAGGTTTCTCAAGAGGCAGGTCAGGTGTTCTGGTATTCCCAACTCTTTCAGAATTCTCCATAATTTGTTGTGATCCACACAGTAAAAGGCTTTGGCATAGTCAATAAAGTAGAAATAGATGTTTTCTGGACTTCTCTTGTTTTTTGATGATCCAACGGATGTTGGCAATTTGATCTCTGGTTCCTCTGCCTTTTCTAAATCCAGCTTGAACATCTGGAAGTTCACAGCTCACATATTGTTGAAGCCTGGCTTGGAGAATTTTGAGCATTATTTTGCTAGTGTGTGAGATCAATATAATTGTTCAGTAGTTTGAACATTCTTTGGTCTTGCCCTTCTTTGGGATTGGAATAAAAACTGACCTTTTCCATACCTGTGGCCACTGCTGAGTTTTCCAGATTTATTGGCATGTTGAGTAGCACTTAAATAAGTGCTGCTTTAAGTGGCACTTTAATAGCACCATCTTTTAGAATTTGAAATAGCTCAACTGGAATTCTGTTACCTCCACTAGCTTTGTTTGTAGTGATGCTTCCTAAGGCCCACTTGATTTCGCACTCCAGGATGTCTAGCTCCAGGTGAGTGATTACAGCATCATGATTATCTGGGTCATAAAGGTCTTTTTTGTTCAGTTCTTCTGTGTATTCTTGCCTCTCTTCTAAATATCTTCTGCTTCTGTTAGGTCCATACCATTCCTGTCCTTTATTGAGGCCATCTTTGCATGAAATGTTCCCTTGGTATCTCTAATTTCCTTGAAGAGATCTCTAGTCTTTCCCATTCTGTTGTTTTCCTCTATTTCTTTGCACTGATCACTGAGGAAGGCTTTTTTATCTCTCTTTGCTATTCTTTGGAACTCTGCATTCAAATTGCTATCTTTCCTTTTCTCCTTTGCTTTTAGCTTCTCGTCTTTTCTCAGCTATTCGTAAGGCCTCCTCAGACAGCCATTTTGCCTTTTTTGCACTTCTTTTTCTTGGGGATGGTTTTGATACCTGTCTCCTGTACAATGTCACAAACGTCTCGCCATGATTCTTCAGGCACTCTGTCTATCAGACCTAATCCCTTGAATCTATTTGTAACTTCCACTGAATTTTCATAAGGGATTTGGATTACGTCATACCTGATCTATTGGTTTTCCCTACTTTCTTCAGTTTAAGTCTGAATTTGGCAATAATGAGTTCATGATCTGAGCTACAGTCAGCTCCCGGTCTTGTTTTTGCTGACTGTATAGAGCTTCTCCATCTTCAGTTGCAAAGAATATAATAAATCTGATTTCAGCATTGACCATCTGTCTGGTGATGTCCATGTGTAGAGTCTTCTCTTGTGTTGTTGGAAGACAGTGTTTGCTCTGACCAATGCATTCTCTTGGCAAAACTCTGTTAGTCTTTGTCCTGCTTCATTCTGTACTCCAACGCCAAACTTGCCTGTTACTCCAGGTATCTCTTGACTTCCTACTTTTGCATTCCAGTCCCCTGTGATGAAAAGGACGTCTTTTGGGGGTGTTAGTTCTAGAAAGTCTTGTAGGTCATCATAGAATCATTCAACTTCAGCTTCTTTGGCATAAGTGGTTGAGGTATAGTCCTGGATTACTGTGATTTGAATGATTTGCCTTGGAAATGAACAGAGATCATTCCATCATTTCTGAGATTTGAATTCAGCCTAAAATTGGAGTAAAGGTCAATTCACAGAGTCCCAGCTTTAGTTGATTAAAATCCAGAGGGTCAACATCCTCATTCAATCCTCCACCTTGTGAGAGCCTTAGTTCCTGCCGAATCGAGAGATATTAATTATATATATCCCATGAGGAGAAACTAGGACTCTGATTTATCACCACACTCTTGTTTGACTGTCTTTTCTCTGTTCCTGCATTCCTCTGTATCTGTAAGATCACTTATTACTGAAACCTGTTCAGGGGCAGCACTATGGCCAGGATTGGGTCTTAAAATGGCTTAAGCCAAAATAGTTCTCTTATGCCAAGAAAGCCATTATGGGCTCTCTTGCTCTCGGGACCCCCTGACATACCTGCTTACATGGTGACTCCCCTGGACCCCCAGTCCCCGTGCTCTGGGGGGAGCCCTTCTCTACAAAAGCACTCTGCTCTCACTGTACAGCTACCCTGCACGTTTGTCACCCAGTAGGAGACCCTGGTTCAATCCCTGGGTTGTGAAGATCCCCTGTAGAAGGGAATGGTAACCCACTCCAGTATTCTTGCCTGGAGAATTCCATGGACAAAGGAGCCTGACGGGCTGCAGTCCATGGGGTCGCAAAGGGTCAGACACGGCTGAGCGAGTGAGCATGAGCGCCGCTAGTTTCTGCATCTTCCCACGGGGCAAGCAGGAACTTCTGACACCTTCCTGCATGCCCCCCCCCATGGGGAGGCCTGCAGACTCACTGGGGACGCAAATGATGCCTCCGTCCATGCTAGTTCAGTGGCTGAGTCCTGTCCAGCTCTTTGTGACCCCATGGAGTGCAGCACCCCAGGCTTCCCTGTCCATCACCAGCTCCCAGAGCTTATTCAAACTCACATCCATCGAGTCAGTGATGCCATCCAACCATCCCATCCTCTGCCATCCCCTTCTTCTCCTGCCTTCAATCTTTCCAGCATCAGGGTCCTTTCCAATGAGTCAGTTCTTCCCATCAGGTGTCCAAAGTAAAGGTTGGATCTCCTTGAGGTCCTTCTCCTTGAGGACTCTTCTCAAGAGTCTTCTCCAACACCACAGTTCAAAAGTATCAATTCTTCAGCGCTCAGCTTTCTTTATGGTCCAACTCTCCCATCCACACATTACTACTGGGAAAGCCATAGCTTTGACTAGACAGACCTTTGTTGGCAAAGTAATGTCTCTGCTTTTTAATATGCTGCTTAGCTTGTACAGAGGAGCCTAGTAGGCTGCAGTCCATGGGGCCACAAAGAGTCAGATATGACTGAGTGACTTCACTTTCACTTTCTAGGTTGGTTATAGTTTTTCTTCCAAGGAGCAAATGTCTTTGAATTTCATGGCTGCAGTCATCATCTGCAGTGATTTTGGAGCCCAAGAAAATAAACTCTGCCGCTGTTTCCATTGTTTCCCATTTATTGCCCATGCAGTGATGAGACCAGATGCCATGATCTTCGTTTTTTGAAAGTTGAGTTTTAAGCCAACTTTTTCACTCTCCTCTTTCAGTTTCATCAAGAGGCTCTTTAATTCCTCTTTGTTTTTTACTGTAAGGGTGGTGTCATCTGCTTATTTGAGGTTGTTGCTACTTCTGGCAACCTTGATTCCAGTGTGTGCTTTGTCCAGCCTGGCATTTCACATTATGTACACTGCATAGATGTTAAATAAGCAGGATGACAATATATAGCCTTGACATACTCCTCTCGCAATTTGAAACCAGGCTGTTGTTCCATGTTCAGTTCTAACTGTTGCTTCTTGACCTGCATACAGGTTTCTCAAGAGGCAGGTCAGGTGTTCTGGTATTCCCAACTCTTTCAGAATTCTCCATAATTTGTTGTGATCCACACAGTAAAAGGCTTTGGCATAGTCAATAAAGTAGAAATAGATGTTTTCTGGACTTCTCTTGTTTTTTGATGATCCAACGGATGTTGGCAATTTGATCTCTGGTTCCTCTGCCTTTTCTAAATCCAGCTTGAACATCTGGAAGTTCACAGCTCACATATTGTTGAAGCCTGGCTTGGAGAATTTTGAGCATTATTTTGCTAGTGTGTGAGATCAATATAATTGTTCAGTAGTTTGAACATTCTTTGGTCTTGCCCTTCTTTGGGATTGGAATAAAAACTGACCTTTTCCATACCTGTGGCCACTGCTGAGTTTTCCAGATTTATTGGCATGTTGAGTAGCACTTAAATAAGTGCTGCTTTAAGTGGCACTTTAATAGCACCATCTTTTAGAATTTGAAATAGCTCAACTGGAATTCTGTTACCTCCACTAGCTTTGTTTGTAGTGATGCTTCCTAAGGCCCACTTGATTTCGCACTCCAGGATGTCTAGCTCCAGGTGAGTGATTACAGCATCATGATTATCTGGGTCATAAAGGTCTTTTTTGTTCAGTTCTTCTGTGTATTCTTGCCTCTCTTCTAAATATCTTCTGCTTCTGTTAGGTCCATACCATTCCTGTCCTTTATTGAGGCCATCTTTGCATGAAATGTTCCCTTGGTATCTCTAATTTCCTTGAAGAGATCTCTAGTCTTTCCCATTCTGTTGTTTTCCTCTATTTCTTTGCACTGATCACTGAGGAAGGCTTTTTTATCTCTCTTTGCTATTCTTTGGAACTCTGCATTCAAATTGCTATCTTTCCTTTTCTCCTTTGCTTTTAGCTTCTCGTCTTTTCTCAGCTATTCGTAAGGCCTCCTCAGACAGCCATTTTGCCTTTTTTGCACTTCTTTTTCTTGGGGATGGTTTTGATACCTGTCTCCTGTACAATGTCACAAACGTCTCGCCATGATTCTTCAGGCACTCTGTCTATCAGACCTAATCCCTTGAATCTATTTGTAACTTCCACTGAATTTTCATAAGGGATTTGGATTACGTCATACCTGATCTATTGGTTTTCCCTACTTTCTTCAGTTTAAGTCTGAATTTGGCAATAATGAGTTCATGATCTGAGCTACAGTCAGCTCCCGGTCTTGTTTTTGCTGACTGTATAGAGCTTCTCCATCTTCAGTTGCAAAGAATATAATAAATCTGATTTCAGCATTGACCATCTGTCTGGTGATGTCCATGTGTAGAGTCTTCTCTTGTGTTGTTGGAAGACAGTGTTTGCTCTGACCAATGCATTCTCTTGGCAAAACTCTGTTAGTCTTTGTCCTGCTTCATTCTGTACTCCAACGCCAAACTTGCCTGTTACTCCAGGTATCTCTTGACTTCCTACTTTTGCATTCCAGTCCCCTGTGATGAAAAGGACGTCTTTTGGGGGTGTTAGTTCTAGAAAGTCTTGTAGGTCATCATAGAATCATTCAACTTCAGCTTCTTTGGCATAAGTGGTTGAGGTATAGTCCTGGATTACTGTGATTTGAATGATTTGCCTTGGAAATGAACAGAGATCATTCCATCATTTCTGAGATTTGAATTCAGCCTAAAATTGGAGTAAAGGTCAATTCACAGAGTCCCAGCTTTAGTTGATTAAAATCCAGAGGGTCAACATCCTCATTCAATCCTCCACCTTGTGAGAGCCTTAGTTCCTGCCGAATCGAGAGATATTAATTATATATATCCCATGAGGAGAAACTAGGACTCTGATTTATCACCACACTCTTGTTTGACTGTCTTTTCTCTGTTCCTGCATTCCTCTGTATCTGTAAGATCACTTATTACTGAAACCTGTTCAGGGGCAGCACTATGGCCAGGATTGGGTCTTAAAATGGCTTAAGCCAAAATAGTTCTCTTATGCCAAGAAAGCCATTTTGGGCTCTCTTGCTCTCGGGACCCCCTGACATACCTGCTTACATGGTGACTCCCCTGGACCCCCAGTCCCCGTGCTCTGGGGGGAGCCCTTCTCTACAAAAGCACTCTGCTCTCACTGTACAGCTACCCTGCACGTTTGTCACCCAGTAGGAGACCCTGGTTCAATCCCTGGGTTGTGAAGATCCCCTGTAGAAGGGAATGGTAACCCACTCCAGTATTCTTGCCTGGAGAATTCCATGGACAAAGGAGCCTGACGGGCTGCAGTCCATGGGGTCGCAAAGGGTCAGACACGGCTGAGCGAGTGAGCATGAGCGCCGCTAGTTTCTGCATCTTCCCACGGGGCAAGCAGGAACTTCTGACACCTTCCTGCATGCCCCCCCCCATGGGGAGGCCTGCAGACTCACTGGGGACGCAAATGATGCCTCCGTCCATGCTAGTTCAGTGGCTGAGTCCTGTCCAGCTCTTTGTGACCCCATGGAGTGCAGCACCCCAGGCTTCCCTGTCCATCACCAGCTCCCAGAGCTTATTCAAACTCACATCCATCGAGTCAGTGATGCCATCCAACCATCCCATCCTCTGCCATCCCCTTCTTCTCCTGCCTTCAATCTTTCCAGCATCAGGGTCCTTTCCAATGAGTCAGTTCTTCCCATCAGGTGTCCAAAGTATTGGAGTTTCAGCTTCAGCATCAGTCCTTCCAATGAATACTCAGGACTGATTTCCTTTAGGATGGACTGGTTTGATCTCCTTGCAGTCCAAGGGACTCTCAAGAGCCTTCTCCAACACCACAGTTGAAAAGCATCAATTCTTTGGTGCTCAGCTCTCACATCCATACATGACTACTGGAAAAACCATAGCTTTGACTAGATGGACTTTTGTTGACAAAGTATGTCTCTGCTTTTTATGTCTAGGTTAGTCCTAGATTTTCTTTCAAGGAGCAAGCATCTTTTAATTTCATGGCTGCAGTCACCATCTGCAGTGATTTTGAAGCCCCTCAAAATAAAGTATCTCACTGTTTCCATTGTTTCCCCAGAAGAACTATACAAAAAAGATTTTCAGGACCCAGATAAGCATAATGGTGTGATCACTCACATAAAGTCCATACTAGAGGAAGTGGATTTCTTCTCTAGTTCAAATAGATCAAGTTCCTATTGTGGAACCTTCGGCATGCTAATGAAACTCAAGGGATTTTGAATAATCTCTTGGCAATCCTCCTCCTTCTAGTCAAGGCTATGGTTTTTCCAGTGGTCACATATGGATGTGAGAGTTGGACTATAAAGAAAGCTGAGCATCAAAGAATTGATGCTTTTGAACTGTGGTGTTGGAGAAGACTCTTGAGAGTCTCTCAGACTGCAAGGAGATCCAACCAGTCCATCCTAAAGGAAATCAGTCCTGGGTATTCATTGGAAAGACTGATGCTGAAGCTGAAACTCCAATACTTTGGCCACCTGATGGGAAGAACTGACTCATTGGAAACATTGAAAGCAGAAGGAGAAGGGGACAACAGAGGATGAGATGGTTGGATGGCATCACCGACTTGATGGACATATGTTTGAGCAAGCTCCAGGAGTCGGTGATGGACAGGGAGGCCTGGCATGTTGCAGTGTATGGGATCACAAAGAGTTGGACATGATTGAGTGACTGAACTGAACTGAAATGAACAACAATGCTTGTGTGTGTTGGGGCTGGGGAATAGGTTTTAAATGAGATAAGAATAGACTGTTATAATGTTAAAATAACTCTTGGAAATCCCTCCCCACTATCTAGGAGGCCGACTAACTTCTCTTGATGCAGGTCTGCGACCCTTCAGGGTTTCTTCCAACTCTGATACAGATCAATTGAGTGTCTGCTAAAGAAACTCACGTGTTTAGGGACCGTAATACACAGAAAAAGTTTCTTTTAAAAATACTAAGAATCCCCCTCAGCACAGTGAGGTGGACCCTGGGAGATTCCCCCATCATATCTGGTCCTCCCCAGGGCAGAGGCCTGGGGCATCACCCCGCCTGTTCTGGGTGTTCTCCCCTCCCTCCCCTCGCCCACTCAGTGGGCTTGAGTGTGGGCAAACTCCGGGAAACAGGACAGAGGAGCCTGGTGTGCTGCCGACCATGGGGTCACAGAGAGAATGATACCACTTAGCGACTAAACAGCTACAACCCTTCCTGAGCTGGCCTCTGAATTAAAAGAAGCCCTCAAATGTGATGGGACCCATGGAATCATCTCCAGTTTACAAGAGGAAATCGAGTAAGTGGGGAAGGATGGTGTAACCAGCCAGGGTGACTTCCTGTTGGTGGATTGGGCTGAAATCTGAACCATGTCTGCCTCCCTCCAGAACCTTCCAGCTCATATACTGATGCCATGCTACATGTGTGTATGTGTGTCTAAGAATCCAAGGTGCAGCTGTACTCTTACATTTCACTAACATTTTAGGTAAGTTTACTGATGCTAAGAGACTGGGAGGAAAAGAGTTTCCTGGACAGTTTTGGGTCCCTGGCTGTTGTTCAGTGGCTCAGTTGTGTCTGACTCTTTGCAACCCTATGAACTGCAGCACACCAGGCTTCCCTGTCCTTCACCATCTCCTGGAACTTGCTCAAACTCATGTCTGTTGAGTCAATGATACCTCAACCATCTCATCCTCTGTCGCCCCCATCTCTCCTTACCCTCCATCCCTGCCTGGGCCTGAAAATTAAACTGACAAAGATTAACAGGAGAAAGCAGACAAATTTATTGCAGTTTTCTATGCCATTGGAGCCTTCACTGGGAAGTGAAGACGTGAAGAAACGGTGACGCTTGAATGTTTTTACATTAGCTTTGCTGAAGACTGAACGTGTGGGAAAGCGCGGTAGAGCAGAGGGTGTGGGGTAAGGGTGACTTGATGAGACCTGTCCATCCAGCTTCCACTCGGTACCCGTTTCCTGCCGTGAGGATGCTCCTTCCTCTGGGTCCAGGGAGGGCGCTTCTCACCTGAGAGTTTTCTGACTGCTTCTGGGAGGAAGTGCTACACCTGTCGTTTCTCAAATTTCTTCCTCTTAAAATAGTCAATGGGCCCCATGTTTAGGGGCAGCATGTTCTGAACTCCATCAGACTTAAATTATGAAATAGGATGCCTTGCAGCTTCAGCACAATAAAATTAGAACATATTTGCCTTGGAAATTTGCATCCTCAGCAGGGAAATGTCGGGTGTGGCAGAATAAGGAATTAAGTAGGTTTCTCGTGATGTAGGGAAAATGGAATAATGTGATGACTGTCTCAACCAGACTGAAAACACCCCCAAGGACAGGGGTATGTCTTGCTCCTCTTTCTGAGAACCTTGGCAGAGAGCTGGGCACCCATGGGTGTTAGGATATTCTCACTTCAAAGTCATCAGTCACTGGGGCTTAGTTTCTTTCTCCACATCTGGACCTCGCCGGCTGTTCCTCATTCTCCTTCCTTCTGTGTCTCGCGCCGTCTGGAAACGTGAACCCTGCACGAAGTCTCCCGTCAAAGGTAATGGGACAGAGAGGCCCACTTCAAGTTCTGGACAGAAACTGCCAGGTTTAAATCACATTCTGAGAAGTGAGAAAGACTTCCTGTGTGTACACGTAGATAAGTGACATCCACCTGCCCCAGCTTGATTTCTTCCAAGCCGGCGTGTTGGCACTGATGCTGCTCAGAGCTGTGAGTGACGTGCACGCCGGGTACGGAAGGGAGGAGCTTCCATCAGCACCGTCTTGACCAGAAGTGTAAACAGACTCCTGGATTCTGAAACTTTCAGCTTATACCAGTGAAGGAACTTAATTCTTGATGAAAAGTAGCAGCAAGGTTTCATCAAATATAGGTCACAACTGCTCTGTAATACAGAAAACGTGATTCACAGTTTATAACTTTCTGTGCTTTCTATAGAAATGTGTATTTCCCTAAACCCGTATATTATTAATAACCCATAAAATATTAACTTCACCTAAAAATGCATTATTAACAATGTAATCTGTGCAAGACACACATTGGTTTTCTCCAGATACTTTCTTTAGTAATCCCAAGCTCCCTTTTTCTTGATGTTGGTGAAAGAGACCTTTCTATAAATGTCGATCTGTAAGACAAAGAGGATTCACCAACTTGCAGCAAGGAGTCAAGACAGAATCAATAAATCTGTCAAAACAGCAAGATTTCAAACCAAAGCTTGCTCCCCAAAGTTGAGAAAGTGTAGGGCCCTGGGGGAGTAGCATGTCTTTGGGAAAGCACTGCCTGCTGTTTCTGTTTACTGCGGGCACTTTCTAAAATAGGATCTGAGGTCCTGGAGCCATCAGAGAGCCCACCACAAGGACACTCTTGCTGTCCTCAATGCGTGTGCTCAAAGACGTCGTAAACGTGGGTAACAGTCTACCCACGGCCTTGTGCTTATGGACCATTTTCCACTCTAAAACAACAAGCTGGCTTTGCTCTCTGCCGACAGCCCTGTGTGTTACCAACTCTGTGTGAATTTTCAGAAATGGTTACGGTTAGAAGGTACACATCATAATCCGGATCTCAGAAGGGGAAGAAGGAAGCTGTTGGCTTCCATCTTCATTTGCTCCTGTTGCGGATCTCCCAGGGTCTGGGAAAGGCTCAGCCCCGCAGCCTCTGAGCAGGCTACCTTGGGAATGGCAGAACCCATATGTGGTGTGAATTCAATTAGCCAGGTCCTCCGAGAGGCACCAGGGGGCCGTGGAGAACATGGTTTCTTGAACTCTCATCTGCAGTCTCACAAATAACGTTCAAAAGTCATTAGACCATGAAGCGTTTTCATTACCCTTCATCAGTCAACAGCCATCACTCACTGGTCGAGTGCCTCCTTGGGACACGGTGCTGGGTACCATGGTGGGAAGTCAGAGGGGATGAAGGGTGGGAAGCCAAAGGGGCTGAAAGAAAACACAGATACATAATGTAGAAGCACGTGGAAGGCAAATCCTCTCGGATGAAAGCGAAGGGAGAAGTGCTTCTAGAAATGTTGAGCTATAGGTTAAAAAAGAGAGAGACTTAGATTTCACTGTACAAAGTGAGAAAGTGTTGAATGTCAAAAGTTACTGGAAGCAAAATAAAAAGGCGAATAGCAAAGTGGGACAAAAATTTGAGCTACATGACAGAGTGTTACAGCCTTTAAGAAAACTTGATACAGAACAATGAAGAAAAAACGCTCCAGTAGAAATGAGGGGAAAGGACACAGTCCCTTTACAGAAGAAAGGGAAGCAGCCAGCAAACTGGCGCCGGAGCCCACCCTCGCGAGTAGTTTAAGAAACGCCATGAAAGCTGTCATCTGAAGATGGGGTTTGCCTCTAGCTGGGTGTCAAGCCAAAAGACATGACCGAGAACAGGAGAAGGAAGGATGTCTTTCAGCAAATAAGGAGAACACCGGGGAGCTTTCCCAAAGAGGTGTCTTCCCGAAGTTTAGTTAAAGGAACATGCATATTCATAAAGGGGCTTGAGCAGAGGAGAATTCAGCCTAGAACTGGGGCAAAGGCTGAGATACTCCCAGCTTTAGCTGGACTCAATTTAGCAACTGAACCACCACCAAGCTTTAGTTGATTGAAGCCAAGATGGTCAACATCATCATCGTTCCATCCTCCACCTGGATGAGGGCTTGTGATTGTTCAGTTCCTCCGTCGTGTCGAACTCTTTGCGACCCCATGGACTGCAGCATACCAGGCTTCCCTGTCCTTCTCCATCTCCTGGAGTTGGAACAAACTCATGTCCATAGAGTTGATGATGTCATCCAACCATCTCATCCTCTGTCGCTCCCTTCTCCTGCTGCCTTAAATCTATCCCAGCATCAGAGTCTTTTCCAATGAGTCGGCTCTTCATATCTGGTGGCCAAAGTATTGGAGCTTCAACTTCAGCATCAGTTCTTCCAGTGAATATTCAGGGTTGGTTTCCTTTAGAATTGACTGGTTTAATCTTGCTCTCCAAGGGACTGTCCAGAGTCTTCTCCAGCACCACAGTTCTTTAGCACTCAGCCTTCTTGATGGTCCAACTCTCACATCCATGACTACTGGAAAAACCATAGATTTGACTAGACAGACCTTCGTTGGCAGGGTAATGTCTCTGATTTTTAATATACTATCTAGGTTAGTCATAGCTTTTCTTCCAAGGAGCGAGAATCTTTTAATTTTGTGGCTGCGGTCACCATTTGCAATGATTTTGGGTGGGGGTTTAGTTCCTGCAAAATCAGAGACATGTATGAGATGTTGTGTATATCCCTTGAGGAGGAATTAGGATGCTGTTTTATGGTTAAACTATTGTTTCTTGACTCAGGACTCTGTACCTGTATTCCCTGACTTCCCTTGAGATCACTGACTGCTGAGACCTGTTCAAAGACAAGCACTGTGGCCAGGCTTAGATCACAGAATGACTTAGGCCAAAAATGGCTTCTCTGATGTCAAGAAAGCCATGCCTAGTTCTTTCTCCAGAAACCCTCTACCCTGATGAAGTGAGGTACTTAGTCCCTCAGTTGTGTCTGATTCTTTGTGACCCCATGGACTGTAGCCCACCAGGCTCCTCTGTTCATGGGCTTCTTCAGGCAAGAATACTGGAGTGGGTTGCCCTGCCCTTCTCCAGGGGGATCTTCCCTAAACCTATCAACATTTCCCTTTTTTCTTCTTTTTCAAGATTGACTGAAACTGTAGTGAACGCACAGGGAACAGTGTAACTCTGAGGTGTGGGCCACCGCCTGCCTGTTCCTGCCCAGATCTCAGACACCCGTCCCCCGCCCACCCCCCTGCCCTCAGCTGGACAGCAACTCTCCTTCAAGGCCCGGAGCTCAGGTCATAGCCCCTTGCAAGCAGAAGCAGAGGGACAGAGCTTACAAGGAGGCTGCCAGGCTCCAAGGGGCAGATGGGTTGGGAGAGGTGGCTGCAGAAGATCAGGCTCGGATGGTAGCCCTGGGCCCCCAGGTCTGAAATGTCAAGCTGGGCTTCCTGTGGCTAGAGCCCCTGAGACCCCCCATGACTCCCCCCTCCCACCCCAGGAGACCCTACTTCCCACCTGGGCTGCTTTGCGCGGATTCTCTTTCTGGCAATTGACACAGCAGATCTGCATTTCGAGTGGCGGGGTGAATTAGCAGAAACCTGTCCAGGGGCATTTGGCGATTTGTGTTAGCAGCTCTTCCTAGTAAGGGAACTTACCAAAGATCTGACTCTAGATTTCTGTCCAGGGACACTTAAAGCAGATCTGCATTTCGAGTGGCGGGGTGAATTAGCAGAAACCTGTCCAGGGGCATTTGGCGATTTGTGTTAGCAGCTCTTCCTAGTAAGGGAACTTACCAAAGATCTGACTCTAGATTTCTGTCCAGGGACACTTAATGAAATATTTTTAATAGTGAAAAACTGGAGACAACTTGAAGGTTCCACAGGATGGAAATTGCTATAAAGCCCATGGCAATATATCAGTGGCAGGTGGGATGCTATGAAGTCTGCTGCTAAAAAAGCCAAACCATATGAACCCTGAATTGGCAGAAAATGGTGTTTTTATGCAAAGAAAATAACCCTGAAAGTATATTACCCAAAGTTTATTAATGTTTTATTTGGAAATAATATGATGTTGACAGGTAAGTTTCAAGAATGGTGCAAAGAATTCTCACACGCCTTCACCCAGGCTCACCAGCTGTTCCCATTCCGCCATGTTTGCTCTCTCGCTCCACACACCACACACACACTCAAATATTCTGATGCTCTATAAAATAATATATAACTTTATATTATAGAAAATGGTATATGTGTATAGTAAGTACATTGCATCATTTGTGTATATATAATTTTATATGATATAGTATGTATGTTTAAGATGTACACTATTTTTATCTTATTATATGAATAATGTGTGTATAAGGTATGTTATTATATATGTACTATTACACATTATTTAAAATCATATAATTCTTTTTTCTGAACTATTTAATTTAAAGTTGCAGAAATCATGACCTTCTTCCCCTAAATAGTGACCTTCACATCTAGTTTTTATTTTCTCCCTTTTCTCTTCTGTACTTTCCAAATCTTCTATCATTGTAATTAGATAAAAAAATAACTTATTGTTGTGTCCTAAGACATAGCTCACAACTGTTTACCTCTCAAATTTTTAAAATAATTTAAAGACTACTGGCGGGATACTAAGTTGATATAATTCTTTTGAAATCAGCTTAGAAATACCATCTAAGCTTTAAAACATACATTTCCTTTGAACTAATAATCCTACTTCTGGGATTCTATTCTAAGAAACTTTCAAATTTTAAAAGGGCATTATGTGAAAAATTGAATCATAATATTCTTTTTATGAGAAAAAAATGTGAATAAGACAAATGTTCAACAAGAGAAAAGAGAGAACTAGTCTACCCTCTTGAAGAAATCTTATACATGCATTAAAGTCACGTGTGTGAAGGACTTACTACCACTGGAAAATGCTAGTAAGTGACGACCTGGGACCAATGGTCTGACTGAGTGGGGCGTGTGTCCGGGTGATCATTCCGACAAGGCTCTGGTGGGGCCCCCGAGAAAGGAGCCTTGCTAAATGGGGAGGCTGCTCAGCCTGCAGGCCGAGAGCACCTGGACCGTCAGGAAATGAGAGGCCAGGGACAGCCCTCCAGCCCCAGAGCACGCTTGCCTGGGGACCCCTCCACCAGGGACAAGCGAGCATGGACAGACCCCCCACGCCCACCCCCGCCCGCACCTCATCCCAGGAGTTCAGCAAGGAGGACTTGCCTTTCTCCTCATTCCCAAAGCTTGTCCACCACCGAGGCTGCCTTCTCTCCCACTAAATCCACCAGCGACCCCAGGATCATTCCCCACACCGCTTCCTGGAAGGCGCTGTGCCCCCTGGACGTGACCCTGTGAAATCAACCTCGGAGCCAAGCCTTGGAGCTCAAAGTGCACGTGGAGACTCAAGGACCAGTAATCCCGGGGGAGGGGCAAGCTGGCCCCGAGCAGCACTGTCAGCGCCCTGGGAGGAGAGGCCCACCTCCAAAGAGATCAGTCTTCAGGAGCAGTGGTCGCTGACCCGGGGCTCCAGTTTCCCTCCGCTCCAGGCTCTGCAGCCCCCCTTGGTTGCTCCCTCCCTTCTTGTCAAGGCTATTCTGTGATGACCTGACTTGCCCTGGGGAGGGGCCGCTGTCTCCCAGAGTTCTGCAAAAAAAAAAAAAAAAGATGCAGTCCTCAGGAATCAACTTCCAAGTGTAAGTTTAAACTTTAAAATCAGTTGGGTCTATACCAAATGAGATCGGCAAGGGAGTGACATTTTAAAGGTTCAGGTCATTCAGGAGTAACAAAGACAACCATTCTGTCGGCCAGAGCAGCTGCTCTTTGATGTTTGAAAGGGCAGCAGACAGCGTACCCAGGTGGAATTAAGGCTGGATCAAGAGGCAGGAGAGTGAAGGGGAGAGGCAGGGAGGAAGCCTTCAACACTCCCAGACTTTGCAAGCAGTGGGACACGTGGACACGCCCCAGAGAGAGTGAGGGCCGCAGGGCAGCTGTCTGCCGTCTCCCCTGCCTGGGAAAATGTGAGAACTGGGCCAGGGAGGAGAGGGATATTCAGCATGACTCATCCACCCTGGTCTGGAGACCAGAGCGGGAATCGGTTCATTATCACAGGAGAGAAAGTCTTGGAACTCCGGTGAGCAGAGGCCCAGTTGTTCCCATGTTCTCCTGGGGAAAGACTGAAGCAAGTGGCCTCTAGGGCTGAAGCTCTTGGCGAAGTCAAGCAAACCTGGCCTGGAAGGGAGCCCTGGCAGAGAGTCCCGACCGTCTTCCAGTGGCTCAGAGGAGGAAAATGAATCACCCAACCGTCTGCCCGTTGAAGCAGTTGCTTAGAATCAAGTCTCTGTAAGAAAATGCAGACCAGGAAATACCCCGTGGCTCTAGAACCTGTGAGGCCGTTGCATCGTACCTGGTGAAGGCGCTCTTGTCTTTCTGCCCAGACATGCGTGTGAGTTGGTAGTAGTGAAATGTGCTTATTTCTGCCTGTAAATTTCACTTCGGCAGCAGGTTGTCCTCACAAGTCTCGAAGGATCTCCACCTTTCAAACCGTCAAGGTCATGACTGTCTGGGTGCCGTTGTCATTGGCCTGTGACTTTTGGGTGTCAGGGTGGCGTTCTAGGAGAATCTGGCTGGCTCAGTTCCCTTCTGGAACAGCGGGGTGGGGCTCTTTTTCAGAGGGAAGTCACAAGTCAGTTTTCAAAAGGCATCTTCTGAAGGAAAGAGCGATCAGACCCAGGAGAGAGGATGGGCTTTCAGAGATGCTTTCCCAGAGCTGCAGAGCAACCCCGTCTGTTTAGCTAAATGTATTTAAGTGTCTCCAAACTAAAACGTGATTGCATGCATACTAAGTCGCTTCCGTCGTGTCAGACTCTTTGCAACCCTATGGACCATGACCCTACAGGATCCTCTGTCCTTGGGATTCTCCAGGCAAGAATACTGGAGTGGTTTGCCATACCCTCCTCCAGGTGACCTTCCTGACCCAGGGATCGAACCCGCGTCTCCTGCATTGCAGGTGGATTCTTTACCGATGAGTCAGCAGGGAAGTCCATGGCTGTGGGGGTGGGGTCAAGGCAGGGCTCCAAGTCATACTGATGGGTTTCCGGGTGAGTCGTCGCTTTTGCTGGCCTTTCTCCTGCTCATCCTCTTCTCCTGCAACACAAAACCCGGCAGAAATCAACTATCTCCAGCATCCAGGTGAATGAGGCCATGCACACAGGATTTCTCCCGTGGGAGAGCGGGGAAGGTAAGTGTGAGGACATTCCACAATAGTGGGTTGTTTTCAGCCTGAACTGACAAGTGCTTGGGTCTCTAAAACTCCCAAGAGACAACTGGAAGTAGGGCAGCCGGATTGGCATCACGTGTCACCACACCGGTCCCCAGGGCCTTCTAGTGTCCCCTAGTGATTTACAGCTTCAGGGAGATGGGGCTGGAGGCGGTGCTGGGGTGGGGCGGGGGGAGGGAGTGGAGGCCAAGGGCGTTTGATCAACAGCACACGTGACAGTCCTGGGGGCCCCCAGGAAGGGCAGGGCTGAGTGTTGCGCCCTTGTGTGGTCACAAGAGCCAGCGTAGGAAATACACTAAAGGCCCAGACGGATGCAGTGAAATGCAGTAATGATCGCAGCCCCTCTCTCCCCTCCAGGCTGGCACGAAAGAAACACTGGGGAGACTGGAATTACATTCTCCTCTGTTTCATCAGTCTCGCTCTCTCCTAGCTCTGCTGGTCTCAGCACCGATCCTCTTCGAGTGTGTTTCCATTCTGCAGTTCTCTCTACATCTAGAAATGCTCACAACCAGAGCCACAGATGTCAGCCCACTGGTGTAATTGCTTTGCTGAAGTTCAGTGAAAGCCAAATATTTGGCTCAAAGATGGGCTTTTGAGTTTAATTGCCGGTGGTTACAATTATCTGCACAGGCACCCAGGTGATTTGAATGCAGCAGTGAATTCTCAACTCCCCGTGACACAAATGGCAGCCTTTCTGTGGACGTGTCTCTTACAGGAGGCTACGAGCACGTCTCCGTGATCATGCTCCTCTTGGTGTGTGCGTGGGGACCACGAGGTCACTGCTGGGAATTCCTGAACTCAGAGGCGGACCAGGGCAGGCATAGCATTTATATCTGACCCAGCCTCCACGCAGAGAAGATTGCTGATCTTGGCAAGTATTGATAAGTATTGATGAGGCCACAGTGTGTGGATGCTGTTTTGTGTGATCATGGCAATATGGTGGGCGGTTGATGGGGCTGGGTGGGGGAGAGGTGGACTTTTCAAAACAGATCCACACTAAGTTCTGTGCCAACCCAGGTAGCTTCCTCCTGGGACCTGAGTTCTGCTCCTTTGGGACCTCAGGCCTAAGCAAATGTGGCCCTGGAGACAAAATATTCCCGAAGTCCTGAGAGCTCTGAGACTTTCAGGCCAAATTCTCCCTGTGTGTTACAGTGCTCGAAATAGACTCACAAGTTCCAAAGAATTTGCTAATTTATATAAAATGTGTTGGAGAAGGGAATGTCTACCCACTCCAGTATTCTTGCCTGGGAAATCCCATGGACAGAGGAGCCCGGTGGGCTGTGGCCCGGGGGGGTCACAAAGAGTCAGATAAGACGGGGCGCAGCAGCAGCACAGGAAATGTGCGCTGCGCTCCAGCAGGTGAGTGAGCTTAAGGCTGCTAAGAATACCGACTGACAATAGATTCAGACAGCCATTCACTCACTTCCTCATTGGGTCAAATACTGAGCAATGAGTGCGTTCCGGGGCCCTGTGTTAAATCCTGGAATACCAGGAAGAAGAAGACACTGCCCCATCCTTGGTGCTAATTCTACAGGAGAATACAGGTCAGTTCAGAAGTGGTTTCCAAAATAGGGTGATAGCAGAAAGGTAGAAACCGGTAGCTGTGTCACTGTGAATCTGAAGCAACTGGGACTTTTATATGTGGGAGTGACGGTACAACGTTGTGGGAAATGCCTTGGCAGTTACCCACTAAAGGTAAACGTATGGTCATATTCCTATGAGCCAGCAATTCCGCTCCTTTGCTTGCTGTTGTTCAGTCACTCAGTCATGTCCAAATCTTTCCAACCCCAGGGACTGCAGGACTGCAGGCTTCCCTGTCCTTCACCATCTCCCAGAGTTTGCTCAAACTCATGTCCATTGAGTTGGTGTTGCCATCCATACAACCATCTCTTGTGCTTATACCCACAATCAATGTGTGCGTATACCTACCAGTTTACATTTACGAGAATGTTCATTGCTGGTTTATTCACAATAGTTAAAACTGGAACCAACACAGATTTCCATTAAACGGGTTGGGCAAATAAATTGAGGCCTATTCATACAATGGAATAGTATGCAATGATAAAAAGGAATAAACTATTACCACATACACCATGTGTGACTCTCACAGACATAATGATGAATGAGAAAAGCCAGATGCAAAAGACTCCCACTAGGATCCTGTTTTTATCTATGGTGGTAGAAATCAGCATAGCAGTCCCCCCCGGGGGAGAAGTGCCAGAAATACAAGGGTTGCATACATAAATGAAACTCATGAAGCTGTACACTTAAAATTCACACACTTTACTGCATGTATAACTCAGTAAAAATTTTAAAGTAAAAAATCTAGTAGCAAATACACAAAATAGTACGATCAGTTGATGTGGAAGAACACATAAAGGACCCCTACGATTGTAGGAATTGTGGACAACGTGCTGGGGAAACTTTTTTTATTGTAAATGCTACAGTTCTAGGAAGAGGACACGTGGGATAGAGAGCACCTCGGGACTGACCTCACCCACAGCACAGTGACCCTGGACAAAATGCCTTCCTGCACTTCACTTCCTAACACGTACACTAATAACATCTGAAATTGTCTAATACGGTTCAGTTCAATTCAGTTCAGTCAAGTCACTCAGTCGTGTCCAACTCTTTTCGACCCCATGGACCGCAGCACACCAGGCTTCCCTGCCCATCACCAACTCCCAGAGCTTCCTCAAACTCATGTCCATCAAGTCAGTGATGCTGTTGAACCATCCCATCCTCTGTCGTCCCCTTCTCCTCCCGCCTTTCAGTCTTTCCCAGCATCAGGGTCATTTCCAAGCAGTCAGTTCTTCGCATCAGGTGGCCAAAGTACTGGAGTCTAATATGGTATCTGCACATAGACCACTACAAAAGAAGAAAAACTGATTTTCAGGGTTTTTTTCCTTTTATTTGTTTAGATGTCCTCTTGTAAAAAAAATAAACTTTGAAAATTTGGATTATCTTAGATTTATGGAAAAGTTGCAGAGATCACACAGAGAGTTCTCCCATACTCAGCAGCAGGTTCTCCTCTTGTCAATGTCCAAAATAATGTGGTATATTTGTCAAAGCCACAAAACCAATGTTGGTACAGTAATGTTGGTACATCACTGTTAACTCCAGACTTCATCCAAATTTCATTAATTTTTCCACTAATGTCCTTTTGCTGTTCCAGAATCAGACCCAGAATAACACATTGCATTTAATATCTTTCCATTTTTAAAGTGAAAGTGAAAGTGAAGTCGCTCAGTCGTGTCCGACTCTTTGCGATCCCATGGACTGTAGCCCACCAAGCTCCTCTGTCCATGGTATTCTCCAGGCAAGATTACTGGAGTGGGTTGCCATTTCCTTCTCCAGGGTATCTTCCCAACCCAGGGATCGAACTCAAGTCTCCCGCACTGCAGGCAGACACTTTAACCTCTGAGCCACCAGGGAAGCCCTAACAAATCAAAGTTAAACAGCATCCCTGCTTTATAGGTGGTGAGGGTCAGAAACAGTGCAGTTTGCTGGCAGTGGGATGATCACAGGATTTAAACCTTGGTGGACTCTTCTTTGAAAAGAGGCAATCTGGTTTAGATGTTGAAGGTGCAGACTCTAGAATTAGGCAGACCTGAGCTGGGGGGCTTGCTCAGGTTTGCTGCTGAGGAGTTGTGAAGTCTGGAATATTTCATACTACTGAGCCTCAGTTTTTCATCTGTAAAATGGGAAGCTAAAATACCCCTCACCAGGTAATGAGAGTTTAAAATATATGTGAGGTGTTTAGACCATAATAAATGCTCAATAAATGATAGTTGCCATCCTCACAGCATCGTTATTGGGTAGGCCTGTAACTAGCACTTGGAAATGGATGTGTGGTCCTCTGCTACCCAGAATGTAATTCTCTCCTATAAAGAGATAGGGAACTTTTATCCCACCAGCTTACCATGGGTTACAACTCAGACATGCCACCTCTGATTAAGTAGCCCTAAGCAGGGGCGATTGGGGGGCAGGGATGGGCAATCATATCCCAGACTGCTGGATTAACAGGTCAATTCCTGGCATCTTAATGTAAAGCTTTCCATCAGCAGGCATGGGGGTTACTCTGCAAGCATTTTACCAGGAAATAAGCATCTAATACATTAACTTGTATATCTTTTACTTCTGAAAGGACTGTTGACACTCTTCCAGTGCTTTCTGACAAGTTTTATTGGTGAGAAAAAAAAAAAAAGAATGCTTTTTGTTTTGTGAAAGATTAACACAGCCTTGATTTCTGGGGTGTGGATAAGTGTGCGCCTATGTATATATTTCTTCCTCTTCCTTTGCAGGGATCCGAGAGCGTTCTGTGTCACTTTCCAAAATAGAACTCAAAAGTAGGTCAGTAAAAGAGCTGTAAAACAGGTCAATTGCCATAAATCTAAGCAGAAGAAGGAACTGGGGTTCAGCTTCAGAGAGACTGCAGGCTCAGACCTCTGGAGCCTGCTCTGACAAAGCCTAAAGGACCATTTCTGTTTTTGGTGGGGAGGGATCAGATACTCTATTGTACCCTGGCTGACCACGAGCATTTTCTTTGCCAGGATGGCCCCCCTCTCTCTAGGCTGGAGATGATGGGTGCCGGTCATCAGGACCGAGGTGGCAGATTTAAGCCCGATGGTCATTAGGAAGCCCACCACGGGGTCAGGGACAACATGCTGCCTGAGGATGAATAAGCAGGGGACTTCTTCCCCCTCTCTGGATAGGTCGGGAAGTGGCTGGCTTTGAACAGCAAAACCACACTTCTGGGTAATGCTTCTGGTATTCCGATGCAATGCAGCTGGACACAGTCTCTCATCCCACATCACCCACCGGAGTGAGGCTACAGTTCCCTCTGTGCTGCTGGAAAGGGGCCTAAAAGGATTAGACTGCAGGAATGGCTTTTACCTTACTCCAACGGTCTCCTCTTTAATGATACGTTGCTTCCTTACCGCGGTGGCTCATTTTTCCATATGGCACGCGAGACTGTCTACATCCTGCCCCAAGAGAGACAGCATTTTCCGGATGGGGAGGGAGTTTGCTTTCCCAAGACTGGGTTTTGTCAGATTTCTTGGCACTCTCCCAGGTACAAGGGGCTCTCTAATATATGAGATTATGATTTTTAAGAAACCATCACATTTGATTTTGTGACCAAGGCTCCTCCATGTGACTTTCTGAGTTATTACCGACACACACTTCTGGTTTTAAATTATTCTGACTCATGCTCTTGTTTTTTCCATCGCTGGCAGTATCTCCGAGTAACCACAATCCTTATCCATTGTCTGATTACCAGAACAAAACACAGTTTGAGGCTGTTTGGAGTTTTAAGAGACTTTTATTTTGTTTCTATTAAATTGAAAATAGTACCGGAAGTAACAGACTTAGTTAAAAATCGAAGATTTTAGAAAATAAAACATGTCCTGGTGCAGATTGCTAGCTCTGTGGAATTCAGCTCTAACTTGATTTGCAATGGTAATGGGCCTTAACTGGAATAATTATAGAGGTTATTGGGAGAACAGTTTGGGAAAGAAATGAAATATTGCCTACTTATCTTCTTGGACCTCAGCAATAAATACACGTGCAGGGAATCACTGTTCTTGAGCTTGTGGTGGAAAGCTGCATAGGGAAGAAAACTCGTGAAGACCCACATGGGAACATGGTCACACACTGGTTCATTTGTCCACTCAGCCCGAAGCTGCTGTCCCTTCTCCTCTCCGGGCTGGGGGCTGGGCTTGGGCACGTGTGTGTGTGCCCACTCAGTCACTCAGTTGAGTCTGACTTTCTGCGACCCTATGGACTGTAGCCCCCCAGGCTCCTCTGTCCATGGGATTCTCCAGGCAAGAGTTCTGGAGCAGGTTGCCATGCCCTCCTCCGGGGGATCTTCCCGACCTGGGTATTGAAACCATGCCTCTTGAATTTCCTGCATTGGCAGGTGGACTCTTTATTACGGTGCCACCTAGGAAGCTGGCACTTGGGCATGTCAGGTACAATGATGAGCCAGTGAAGGAGGCCAGCCTCCAAGTGGTTCCCTGTCTAGTAAGGTGGGCAAGTTCAGGTCATGCCAGCTGTGGGTCCCCAGAAATGTGCCAGAAGAATAAGGATGGCACCCTTTTGCCTGGAGTTCACAGAGAACCCCTGGCGTTCAGATGGTAAAGCGTCTGTCTACAGCGCAGGAGACCTGGGCTCAGTTCCTGGGTCGGGGAGATCTCCTGGAGAAGGGAATGGCTCCCAACCCCAGTATTCTTGCCTGGAGAAGTCAATGGACAGAGGAGTCTGGTGGGCTATAATCCACGGGGGTCACAAAGAATCAGACAGGACTGAGCAATCAACTGATACACAGAGAAGACAACACCAAAGAAATGGCACCTCTCTGGACCTTGAACGTTGAATCAGAGGGTACAGAGCGGGAGAAGGACATTTTGACATTGAGAGAAGCGTACAAAAAACCACACTGGGTCAAACACTTTTCAGACGTTGAGCGGTCCCATATAGCTGAAGGATGGGACTGGGTACCAAGGGTGGGAGAAATATGAGACCGGGAACACTGGCTGTGAAGGAGACTCGATATATTACTGAAGGCAATGAGGAGTCAGTGAAGCTTACCAGGTATTGATTTTATTTTTATTTTACATTGGAGTGCAGTTGATTAACAGTGTTATGTTAGTTTCAGCTGTACAGCAAAGTGATTCAGTTATACACGTACACAGATCTAGCTTTCAAATTCTTTTCCCATTCAGATTATTATAGCACACTGAGCAGACTTTGCTGTGCTACACAAGAGGTCCTTGCTGGTTATCTATCTTAAATATAGCAGTGTGTATCTGTCAGTCCCAAACTCCTAGCTTATCCCTCCCCACCCACATTTCCCCTTTGGTAGTTTGCTTTCGGTATACCAGTCTGTTTCTGTTTTGTAAATAAGTTCATCTGTATCATTTTTTAAAGATTCTGCATACAAGTGATATCATGTGATATTTTCATTGAAACACAGGATGTCGGGAGATGAGCTCCAGGAGCCTGTGACTCTCACTGAGCAGAGATACCATAATTCCCCAGCCCTGGGACCCTGGGGGCAGGGGAGGGGCCAGAATAGGAGGCATTTCAGAGGTTGAACTGACAGGACTTGCTAACTAATTAGAAGCGCAGGGTTGAGGGAGAGAGAAAGGATGGGGTCAGATGTGGCTTGAGTTTGGGGCCGGAACCAGCAGGGAGGGAAGGAGACAGAGGGGCCTGGGAGTCAGAAGGACCCGGTGTCCAATCTCAGGAGCACTTTCAAGGTTTCCATGTGTGGACAAGTCAGCTTTCAGAGCCTCCATTCCTTCCTTCAAAATAAGAGCAAGAGCGGGACTCGCTGAGGGCTGATGAGACCCTGGAGGCCTGGGGCAGAGGAGACGCAGCAGATGCTGTCCGCTCCGACTGTTTGGGGTCTTCTCTGCATCACAGGACGAGCCTGGCATGAGAATGGAGGGCGTTGTCTGTGTCTCTCACCTTCAGCACAGGAGACAGGAAAGCACTGGGGACGTTTACTCAACTTTATTTTTCAGCCTAGGACAAAGAAGGGCTTCCCTGGTGACTCAGACGGTAAAGAACCTGCTTGCAATGCAGGAGACGTGGGTTTGATCCCTGGGTCGGGAAGATCCCCTGGAGGAGGGCATGGCAACCCACCCCAGTATTCTTGCCTGGAGAATCCCTTGGACAGAGGAGCCTGGCGGGCTACAGGCCATGGTGGTCATAAAGAATCAGACACAACTGAGGGGTCAACACACTGGGACAGAGAAAGCTGAAAAGCTGCTCATGAGTATTACCGAAGAAAACTGGAGGCCCAGGAATGCTGGCTCTATTTATACCTGGGAGGCAGTGATGAGCTTTCTCCACTGATGGGTGTGACGGGAGAGCTACTGAGTCAGGATGTGGCAGTGATGGAAAACATCAAATGCCTGGTAACTGCTACAAAATGCAAATAGCATCAGATCTTAGCCTCGAGCTGAGTGCAGAAGGAAGAACAATAGACCCCGGGCTCTGGAAACTGGCGGTGAGTTTCCAGAGTGAGTTTCCTTTTCTGCCTGAGTTCGTCAAGGAGTTCATGGAAGACAAGAGCCCTGCCTGAAAGTGCCCATCAAAGAAGCACGGGAAGTACTGTTCCTTTACAACGTTGTGTTAGTGTCAACACTGTAAAGTAACTAATAAAAAATAAACCAATAAAAATAACCAATAAAAATCAATTAATTTTAAAAAAAGCTTGGAAATCTGAGGTCCAGAAAGCAGACTGACGTAGCTGTGGTAAAGAAGCAGGGCCCTGGCATGGACAGATGGATGGATGGACGAGTGAAGAGCCAAACACACCCATGTCAGAGCAACTTGCCTCCCCAGAGCCCCCCAGAATTGCTCCTTCACCCTCAAAGGGAACTGAGTCCGGGCCTCCGAAGAGAATTAAAAGTCTCAACTGCAGAAAGACACGCTGCGCCCTCTCCACCCAATAAACCAGATGCAACAGACACTTCTCCGCTTCCCTCAGGCCCAGGCAGACCCTGCTCGGAGCTCCGTGGCCACATTTGGCCTCCACAGTTTCAGAGGAATCAAGAAACTGGAGAGGATCCAAAAGAGAGCAAAAAAAAAAAAAAAACCATGATTAAAGAGAGGAAGAATAGGACCCAAGAAGCAAGTTAAAGAAATTGGGCTCGATTTGCCTGAAACAGTAAAGACAAAGTGGGAACTGCATTCATATACATGAAGAGGGCCGCTGTCCATTTATTTCCCACTTTCAAGGGCACAGGATGAGAGGCAAGTGGCCTCACTTGCCCCAGGAGAGATCATACGCGCATGTGCGTCTCGGAATGGGCTCCCACGGGATTGTTGCTCCATGAGGCTGCAGGGGAGAAACCTGCGGGGGCCATGGAGGTGTGGAGACCCTGGCTAGTCTCCAAAGTCATTCTCTCGGCCCCCGCCTCCCCCCTCCAACCCCCAAGCATCCCAGCTCTTCTGGTCTCTGGGAACCCAGGCATCTTCTCACAGAAGTGAGTGGCCAGCCTCCCTGCTGGGAGCGTCTTGCCTTTTCTCTTGCAGGTCTCTTCATCCATGACCTTTAAGCACATCTTCTCATCGACCTGTTCACAAGACAGTCAACAGCAAACGCCGGCAAGTTCTCTGGCACCTGGTGACAGAATGTCTTGTCACTCCTGACAGCGGCAGGTTAGCTCAGGTCACTGCGTGACTGGCCCACCGTGTAGGGAACGCGTGCAGACAGCCTCGTGGAACTCCATGCTGCTGGGGCGTTTGCTCCGGTTGCCCCTGCCGTTGCCGTGCTTAGACCTGAGTACCACCCATCACTGTGAGTACAGACACTATTCAACCCTCGCTCACAGGAGGAAGAGCATCGAGATGCAGACCCACGCTTATGTGCCTGTCTTCCCCTTTTGCCCCCAGTTTGATAGGAAACCAGGACCCTTGTAAGAGTAAAGCGGGAGTGCCAGAGACAATTATGCGAGGACAGACTGGGACCTCGGGCCACTTTGTCTATAACTCTCCTTCAGAGCTCAAAAACAAGGGGAGTGCCATTGATACTGAAATTATCAGGACTCCTTGGAAGCTAGAAAATATATAGAAATGGAATGTTTGCTTTATTAAATATGTGTTAGTCCTCTGTGAGTAGTCACTCAGTTGTGTCTGACTCTTCGGGACCCCATGGACTGTAGCCTGCCAGGCTTCTCTGTCCATGGAATTCCCCAGGTAAGAATCCTGGAGTGGGTAGCCACTCCCTTCCCCAGGGGAATCTTTCCAACCCAGAGATTGAACCTGGGTCTCCCGCATCGCAGGCAGATGCAAGGGAAGCCCGACTGCATGACTAATCACCACCCAGGTGAGTGGCTCAGGACAGCAGAAGTGCATTGCCTGCAGTTTCTGGGGGCCAGGAATTCAGGAGCAGTTCAGCTGGGTGGGTTGCATCAGCGTCTCGCTGGAGCTGGTAGGCAGATGCTGTCCCTGGGCGGCCCTCATTTGAAAACTCGACTGGGGCTGGAAGATCCACTTCCACGATGGTGCACCCACGTGGCTGATGGCAGAGGCTTCCGTTCCTCACTTCAGTTCTTCCCAGTGGGGTTGTCTGAGTGTCTTCACCACATGGCAGCTGATTTTCCCTCCAAGTGAACGACCCGGGTCCCTCACGCCTTTCAGGACTTGTCTCAGACCTCATGTACAGTCACTTTGTGCTCAGTTGCTCAGTCCTGTCTGACTCTTTGCAAACCCATGGACTGTAGCCCGCCAGGCTCCTCTGTCCAGGGGATTCTCCAGGCAAGAAGACTGGAGCGGGTTGTCATACCCACCTCACACAGTCACTTTGGCCCTATTTTATTTATTAGAATGAGTCTCTAATCCCAGCCTGCATGAAAAGGGAAGGAAATTAACCTTTATTATATTGAATGAGGGAGGACCCACACATATTTGGTCACTGCTGCTGTAAGTTACGATTTTGTTTTGCGATTCCCTGTTCGCCTTTCTCTGAGTGCTGTCGTTTCTTCGGCCTGTCCGCACGATGGTGGGAGTGGATGGACCGGTGCAGCCAGGGGGCTGTCTGAAAAGCCGGTGATTTGGCCATGCGGCACTGTTCCTCCCGCGTGCTCTCAGTCACTTGGGGTACCCACAGTGGGCACCACAGCAGGCCTGTATGGAGAAGTTGGAGGTCAATTGCCGGGGTGACACAGATGAATATAGACGGGGGAAGGGAGTCAGCCTAAATGAACTTCCATGTCCCTGCTGGTGGTGAGCATCTCTGAGTTCCTGATTCCTCCAAGAGCATTCTTTCTCTGGTGTTTGGATAGGTTACTAACGTACTGATTCTGTGCCACAGTTGGGGTATCAGAATCTGGGGGAGTTAATCTACGCAGAGGAGGCTCCTTGGGAGCAAGTTTCTAGAGGTGAAGCCATGGACTTTTGGAGTGAAGATTCTAAGAAAACAAAAGTGGACTTCATGTTATTATAGGCTGAGAAGATCATGAGCTTCAGTCTCCCCACGAGATGGAATTAAAACGATTTCCAAGAGTCTTAATCATGGGCGATTGTGTTTGTTTACCTTTGCAGCAAGCCATGGGGGCTGTGCTTGGAGAGATGAAAGCTGTTTTGTGAGCCTGTGTCTGAAGCTCCATCAGTAGGTCGAGTGGGAAGGAGGCTGACCGTACCCTTAGAGCAGAAGTCAGGAGTGTCTGCCTGTAAAATCCTGCCTTAGGAGCGTTTGCCTCCTTTTTTCATGTGCTCAGACTCAAAGCAGATTGAGTTAAATGTGAGCTTGGATGAGAAATAAGTGCCCTGTTCATTGTGAATGCCCAGGCTGTAGAGCAAAAAGAGCACACAGGAAACGGTACTGCAAAGGTCAATTCTTCTGGAAAGGAAAGGAAAGGAAAGGACAACAAGCCATCTATCTGAAATTTTAATGAGCAGACCCTGGCCTCTGACCCCCTACCATTACCTAACAATCCAGTATTGAGTGCCACGTCGGCTTCCATTTCCTGCAAACCGGGAGGAGGAGGCAGGCTTCGCATCCAGAGGCCAACCATCTGCTAGACCTAAGGTTCCCCCTCTGCCTAGCTGGCTGTTACTGAGGGTCATAAGTCTTTATGGATAGAGTGTTAGCCCAGGCTTCTTGCTTCACAGAGGTGGTGAATTAGAAAGTGGAGAAAGCAGGGCTGGTGGGTAGGATTTTCTTCACTATCTCCATCCCCCCACCCCCACATGGCTGTTTTGTTTCATTCAATCACAAACAAACCAAGAACAGTCCTGGGGGCACATTTAGCCCTTTGGAGAAAGCTTTGCAACTTCCAGGTTTAAAAAAAAAAGTGGACTTCAGTAGTCAAGAGCTGAATATGAAAGGAGAAAAAGAAATGGATTGTTGGGAGAGAAAGTGTATAGAGACTAATGTGCAGTGCATATCACGTCCACTATGAATAAACAGTTTAACCAGTCAGACGGATTCAAGAGGCCAGGAGCCGGGCTCATTTGAAAGTGAGTCTCCCCCACTGATCTCAAAGGACACAATTTAAAACTCCCTTGTGCAGTGTTTCTGGAAGTTCTAGGCAACAAGGGCAATCAGAACCACCTGGGTCCTCGCTGAAACTGTCCTTCCCAGACCTCCACAATAAGGACCGCGGTGCACACGCCATGGGATGGGCATTTTAAAAATAGCAGGACTCTCCTGGCCTGGGAAGGTGTTCTATCAGCTCCTTGAATGCTCACTACCACCACCTGGGAGGTTTGTATTTTACTTTCACTTAACAGATGCTAAACCCAAAGCTTGGAGATCAGAATTAAATCTGCGCCTGCAAATAGGCCTGGTGTGGGCTCTGATTCACCGCTTAGCCCTTTGGCCACAGGAAAATGACTTAACCTCTAGACATTGCGATTTCCTCATCCGGATCTTCAGGATCTTAAAATGAAATAATGCCTGGGAAGCGCTTTTAGCACAAAACTCTGCTTATATGAGGCATGTAATAAATAATGCAGTAGTTAATAAACAACCTAATGATTATTAAAGAGGCCAAGTAACCAGCTCACCCCATTCAATAGTCGGGATTGATCAGTTTTCCGAGTAGACAGAAAAGTCTTGGAAAGCAAGAGGCGTTTCTCATTGGTTTGGTTTCCCAAGTCCTCAACAAAGCATTGCTAATTGCTAACGGAGAGAATGAAAGTACAAAGGACAGACAGAGGGGTGAGTAGTAGGGCTGGATTGAAACTGGGGCTTGGACCCAGGCCTGGCTTCCAGACGGAGTGTTGAGATGCCTTGGCGCTGAGGAAGGCGCCCTGGGGCCAGTGCTTCTGGCTTTTGATTTTTTTTTTTTTTTAATAAAAGGCCTGAACGTTGTCTAGAGGAGTTGACCTGGATCTTAGGAACATGGCAGAAACCTCGGGGTGGGAGGGAAATAGGAGGAAAGCCACTTTCCTGTAAAAAGACATGGTGAGGAATGGAGTTTTCTCAAATACTGGCTAAATGCCTCTAGGAATGACGCCTGGTCAGAAATTGGTGGGAGGTCACAGGACAGGTTTTTGTGCCTGGTTCTCCTTCTGGGCTACATAGTGGAATCACCTGGGGCTTCAGAAACTTCTCAGCCTCCATCCGGGCTTCCCTGGTGGCTCAGATGGTAAAAAAAAAAAAAAAATCTGCCCCAAATTGGGGAGACCTGGGTTCGATCCCTGGGTGAGGAAGATCCCCTGGAGAAGGGAATGGCTACCCACTCCAGTATGCTTTTTCCCTGGAGATTTCCCTGGACAGAGGAGGCTGGCAGGCTACAGTCCATGGGGTTGCAAAGAGTTGGACAAGCCTGTGCGCCTAACACTTCAGGCTCCATCCGTGGCTGGAGATGCTGAATAATCTGGGTGGGGGTGTTATGAACCCCTTAGTCCTTAGGGTTCTAATAGGTGGTCAAGGTTAGGGATCTCGGTGGTTCCACAGGTGGTGGGCACCCGTCTTGATGCGCCAGCTCCCTCAGTCTGCGTAGCCCTCTCCTTGCTGGCCCCGTGGTCTGGGAGAAGGCAAGCCCTGCCTTAATAAGCATGGACACTGTGCTCTTTGAGGCCGTGGAGGCAGAAGAGAAGGAGACTGCCCAGAGCTCAGACTGGAAGCAAGGCTCGCTCATCTCACTGCTGTTTCCCAAACACCGGGTGCTCCCTGGCCCCCGGGATGGAGAGCCTCATTTCAAGGGCGTGGGAGGGCACCCAGGAATCAGTACTTTTGACAGACAAGCTCAGTCGCTTCTTACCTCAGGAAACTTTGGGAAACATTGCTGTGCACCTTTTTTTTGGGGGGGGGGGGGGGGGGGGGGCCCTGCCCCAGCAAAGAAAAATTGG
>SJYT01018482.1:374233-406167 GCA_006410635.1 Cephalophus harveyi
CCTGGAAAAGAAACGTGAGCCAATCTATGATGGTAAAACCTAAAGCAACGCCTCAAAAGCAGTATGCCCAGAAGTCGCGTGTTTCAAGTCCAAATTCAATCTCTGGCAGGAGATGTCCCCGTTTGGGAACTTAGGGGACCGGCCCGGCTGGGGAGTGGCGGACAGCCTTTCAGACCGGCTACCCGCGTTCCGCTGGTTCCCGGCGGGCCTGGAGCGAGCAGCCGAGTCATCATTTCCAGCCTCAGACTGGAAAGCTGGACCGTGCCGCCGCGTGTGCTCTTGGCAGCCGGGCGCCCGGGGCCCCGCGGCCACATCACCCCGGGGCGGGGATGTGTGTGCGCTTCTGCGCCCGGCCGCCACCGAGCCACGTCTGTGCCGCCGCCGCCGCCGCCGGGGCGCGCGGACCGGGAGGCGCCCTGCCCCGAGCCGCCCCGGGGGTGGGCGAGCGCCGGCTCTGGGCGGGACCCTGGGCGGGGGTTGGGGGGGAACCCCGAGCGGTCTCTAGGACCCGCGGGACGCCGCCGGCGGGCGGGGGAGCCGATAATTTGTTCCGTGGTCAGGAGAACGGTGACTGCGGGCCGTGGATCCATTTCACAGGCCTGCCTCCTTGCCCTAACGATCTTCCTCGTCCCGGGGCCAACTCGGACAGTTTGCTCATTTATTGCAACGGTCAAGGCTTGGCCCGTGCCAGCACAGCGCGCGCGCGCACACACACACACACGCGCGCGCGCGCACACACACGCCAAGGGAAAACTTTCTTTAAAAAAAATGAAAGCCTAGACGAGCTCTTCCGCGGCCCGGGCGCTGCGCGAGGGGGTTCGGAGCTGCCTCCCCGCGGCAGGAAGTCCCCGCGGGTCGCGACGCCCGGCCCTGCCCGGCGCCCGCGGGGGATGGTGCAGCGCCCGCCGCCCAGCCCGAGAGCTGCCGCTGCACCGAAGGCCGGCGACGATGGCCGCGCGCCCGCCGCCCGCGCCCCCCGCCCGCGCCCTCCTGCTCGCCCTGGCCGGGGCTCTGCTGGCGCCGCGCGCGGCCCGAGGTAAGTGGCCGAGCCCAGGCGGCGGCTCGCCCGCCAGCCCGCTGGGGACCCGTCCTCCCGGGGCTCCGCGCGCCCTTCTGGGGTGAGGGGGGCACACTCAGGGGCGCATGGAGGCACGCGGGGACTCGGCTGCGGAGCGCCGGGATTCGGGCACCCGGCTCGGAGGGGACCCCAGCCGCTCACCCCCAGCCCACCGCCCAGGTGCCAGCTCCCGGGGGGAGGAGGGAAGCCCTGGCTCGGGGCCCCGAAGCCGCCTGCGCGCGGAGCCGGGGTCACAGCTTCGGGGCCGCTCGCGCGCCCTCGCCTCCCGGGGCTCATCTGCCAGGCTGTCTCTCCGCCTTGACAGTTACACGTGTCGCCCTGGAGGATGCGCGCGGGTCCTCTCACCCTGTCCCTGATGAATACCCCTCGACCCCCATCTCTGACTCCGGGTCACCTCTCCCTGAGGTTCCCAGTCCGCCCCTGCCTCCCCCTCGGATCCACCGCGCCGGGGACGCGCCGTCACCGCGCAGGTGAGCCACCCCCGTGCCTACAGGTGTGCCCGCCGCCTTCCATGGCGCTCTCCACTTTAAAAAAAAAAAAAAAGACTCTCGTGCTCACTTCTTTAATTTTCTTTCCCTCTATTTTCGGACTCCGAATAGCTCCCCCGTGGTCCGTGGCGGCCAAACCTGAGCAGAATCTTTCTATCTCCCGCCGCTCCCGTCACGTTCTGTGCCAACTAGTCGCTTAAATCAACTTTGTGTAAAGCGACAACTTAACTCCAAGTTAAGCTCAAGTGTGGCTGTTGTCGCCGTTTTATCAAGATCTAGGTTTCCCCCAATTGTCTGCCCTTAAAGTAGGGCACCTGTGGATCTTTTTGCACGATGAGAACTCAAACAGCAGGTGCCTTTTTAAAAATTCGCAAGTTTCTGCGGGTCCCCGTCCCCGCCACCGCCGTCTTTCTGCCACCGGAGGCGCTGTCGGCCTAGCGATGAAAGGCTTGCCTCTTCTCCAGCTCCAAATTTCTATGGTTCTGTATCGCAGGCATTTATTTTTTCAGCAACTGGCCTCAATCAAGAACCGTTAGCATCTTAGGGTATGGTTAGTTTTGCCATTGCCACGGCTACCCTCTACCCTCCCCCTCCACCGCATCTTCTGTAATGTGGCTAAAACCCAGCTCTCATTAAAACCCACATGCTGATGAAGACCAATTTGGAATTAATGATTAAATAAAAGGATTGCTCAAAGCAAGGAAGAAGCAATGAGAAAGCCAAGAAAAAATACTGCTGACTGTTTAGTTGAACAACTCTCTGACCTGCAAGTGAAAATAATAGTCATCAAAAATGTTTTGAAAGACTTTTGTACAAATTGGTCCTTTTGAATATTTATTGAGAAAGAGCTTTTGAAAAAACTGAAACAGAATCTCAGAGTGTGCCTGAGGTGGTCTTTGCCTTGGCACACATTCTGTACACATAAACAAGTCCACTGAACATGGACAAGAAATGCTTTTTTTTTTTTTTTTTAAGAGGAAAATGTTTACTAAGTCAAGCTAATAATGGGAAATTATTTCATGGAGGAAGGACTTTTATTATTTTATGGCTGCAGCTTCGGTTGAGTTTTTCCTTAGGATAGCTATGACTCAGAATAGAAAACCAATTAAACTAAAGCTTTTAGAATGGTCCAGAGGCTTCCCAGATGGCACTAGTGGTAAAGAACTCGCCTGCCAATGCAGGAGACATAAGAGACACAGGTTCGATCCCTGGGTCAGGAAGATCCCCTGGAGAAGGGAATGGCAACCCACTCCAGTATGCTTGTCTCGAGAATCCCATGGACAGAGGAGCCTGGCGGGCTACAGTTCATGGGGTTGCAAAGAGTCGGACATGACTGAGTGAGTAACACTTTCACTAGAAAACCAGTTAAGCTGAAACATTTAGAATGATTACATGCTGCGATATCCCAGGATTCACTGCCGGTTTATCCTTGGGTTCTCAGTATCAAGTCTTAAATTAGTTGGTGCACCAAATCAGAGCATGGAGGTTGTTTAAAAACCCAAATGTGTAATGAGACGTCTCTTTGTGTTGGCAAGAGTGAGGGATGAGTTACCACTTGTTGAAGACGGGGCATATTTGGGGTTTCTCTCTCTGTGTCTCCCAGAACAGTCTCCTGCGTGGTGCCCTTTGGGGGCATCTCAGCCCTTGCTGTTGCTGTTGTTAAGTCGCTCTGTCATGTCCGACTCCTTCGAGACCCCATGGGAAGCCCACCAGGCTCCTCTGTCCATGGGACTCTCCAGGCAAGAACACTGGAGTGGGTTGCCATTTACTTCCCCAGGGAATTTCCCGACCCAGTGATCGACCCCGCATCTCCTGCAAGTCTCCTGCATTGAAGGTGGATTCTTTACAGCTGAGCCACCGGGCAAACCTTAACCGGTCCAAAACAGAACCCTAGACACTCTCCACCCCCTGCCCCTGTCTTCCCAACTCAGTAATAATGCCCCTTGCCTTTTCCAGATGCCATGCAAACACGTAGGTCATCCTGAGTCTGTGCCTGTCCCTTCACAAGCCACCAACCTCCAAAGTGTGTTTCCATTTACCCATGTCTACCCCCCACCATTTCTCCCTTCTTTTGATGTCTTCTGCGGAGGCTCACATCCCGAGCGTCATCACCTCCTAACCCATCTGCTGGCTTCTCCTTCTGTCCCTGCTCAGGGTTCTCTTCCCAGCGCCACGGCCAAAGTCATCTATTTCAATCATGAGTTGGATCGTGCTGGTTTCCTGTTTAAAACTCTCCAGTGGCTTTCTATGGTTCTTAAGAAAATCCAAACCTCTGGATAACCTATCGCCTGTTTTCCTGTTATCTGCTTTCTTACCATCCCCCCACCCTCCCCCTGTCTCTTATACACATCTTGGCTCAGATGGTAAAAAAAAAAAAAAAAATCATGCTTTTTGACAGGCTGCTGCTCCAATCCTGTCTCTTATACACATCTCCGCTATCTCTACTCCAGCCTCACAGGCTTCTCTTGTTTCCAACTTCCCAATATAATATTGTCACCATTTGAACAAACAACGTTCATGTTTGCACAGAGAAGCAAATATTGCTTCCGATCGTGCCACGCCATGTGCTGTGATTTCCCTTCACCTCTCTCTCATCAGCCTGAGCCATTGCTCTTGCTTGGCCTGCCCCACTTACATGTTGGCCTTCGCTCTTTTGGTTAGTGCCTCGTGCTCTCATGATGGCTGCTGTACATTTTGGCATTATATCTGCATCCTAGGCAGCAATAAGGCAGAAGAGGCAAAAAACAGAATCGCTAAATCTATTTTATTGGGAAGATAAGAATATTTCCAGAAACCTTTGTAGCAGATTTTTTTCTTGGCTAGACTGTGACACAATGCTCGCTGCATGGAAGATAGAAAAAAAATTATTTTTAGTTGTACACATTGGTGTTACTAAATATATATTTATATTTAGTCTGGGGAATCCCATGGACAGAGAAGCCCTGGCAGGCTACTGTCCATGGGGCCCCAAAAGAGTTGGACACAACTTAGCAACTAAACAACAACAATACACACACACGCACACACACACACGTGTGTGTGTGCGTGTGTGTCTTCCCAGGTGACACAGTGATAAAGAATCTGCCTGCCAAGGCAAGAGCCACTGGAGCCTGGTTTGATCCCTGGGTCAGGAAGATCCCTTGGAGGAGGAAATGGCAGCCCACTCCAGTGTTCTTGCCTGGGAAATCCTATGGACAGAGGAGCCTGGAGGGCTGCAGTCCATGGGGTTGCAAAGAGTCAGACCAACTGCACAGCTGAGCAGAGGCGCATATACATATTAAAAGTGGTAATATATATATCGCCTTTGATTGTTAGCTTAGGAATAAAATTTCAAGATGAAATCATATTACCTCGATATTTTGTAAGACATTTCTTCATTGTCTCTGGGCCCATTGGGAAGTTGAGAGTTTGGTGATTGTTAATCCTTTATATGTAACCTGTTTTTTTTCTCAAAGCTTTTGTCATCTTAGTTCCCAGTATTTTATATTTCATGATAATGTGCTTTAGCTAAATTCTTATCAGTAGTTATGCTGATACTTTCTGCTTGAGAATTCATGCTGTAAAGTTCCAACATGCTTCCTTTTATTATTTCTTCCTCACTGTTCTTATCATGCTTTTTTCTGAAACTGCTATTAGCTATATGTCCCGACTTCCTGAAAACATCCTCTAATTGTCTCCTCTATTTTTCATCTCTTTTACTTTGTTCAACTTTCTGGGAGAGTTTGTTTAATTTTACTTTCCAACCCCGCTACTCAACTTATTTATTTCTGCTACTATATATTTAATTTCCATGGAATGTTTCTTGTTCTATCAATGTTCTATTTAAAAAATAAGATTCTATTCTTTTTTTCTTTCATAATGGATGCAAGATTTCTATGAATTTATATTAATTTTTACTTTTTAAACCTTGTGTCACTGACTTTATTCTCATTGTTAGCTCTCAGCTCTCACCCTCCTATTTGGTATAGTCTTTGAGTTGCTTCAAATGTCTATATTTTGGCGGTCTGTTTATATTTAACAATGAGACACTAAGAAGTTGAGACTTCTGTATGCTTCAAAGAAGAGCTTAGTAAATGCTGGGCCTACATTTTGTTGGGGGCCTCCATACATCACTGACTATGTCTGTTTTCTTAGGCTGGTCCAGAAAGGAATTCTGCTACCACTCTTGGGTGGCTCAACGGTAAACAGCCTGCCAAGCAGGAGACGTGGGTTCAGGGTCAGGAAGATCCCCTGCAGAAGGAGATGGCAACCCACGGCAATATTCCTGCCTGGGAAATCCCATTCACAGAAGAACCTGGTGGGCTACCATCCATAGGATTGCAAAGAGTCAAGCGTGACTTAGAGACAAACAGCAAACGGCTGGGGAGCTAAGCCTGCCTGGCAATAGGGCCTGTGGGCTGAGAGTGGAATGGGGTCAGGGCGATGTCTCACCCGTGAGCATGCTTTGTGGCTTTTTGTTTTCTTTCCTTTTTAAAAATCCTTTTGCTTTCAGTTTGGCACTGTGCTGCCACTTCCTCACTCTTAGCGATACCTGGGTCCTGGCACACAGAACTGCTCCGCTTCAGAGACTCCAGAAAATGCATCTCCTGTCTGATGCAATGGGAGGGCAGTCATCTACGTGGTGCCTTTGCAAGGGACCTGCAGCTCTAACTCTGCCTTGGACTGTCTTTGAGCCTAGACGGTATTGCCCATCAGAGGCGTCTAAGTGCCTCGCATGCCCAAGTCTCTCCAAGATTCTTGGCACTCATCTCACCTCCTAGACGGCTTTCCTCTTCTCCAAGCAGAAGGACTCCCACCCATCTGTTTTCTGTTGAGGAGGTAATCACTTGTCTCCCTTCTTCTAAAGCCCTGTTGCTTTCTCTTATGTGTTGCTATTTTCTCTCCAACTCTGTTTTTTATTAAATTATTTTTATGATTATTATTTGTTTAATAGGGTTTCAGGAGGGAGTGCAGATAAACACCTCTGAGTCCACCCTAGACATTTAAAAGTCAGCCCAGGCTTGTATTACCACACTCTGTGTACAGACGTGCTTTCTTTCCCCCCTCAACTCACTTGTCATTTGGCGCTTTCTAGCCCTTCCTTGTGGAAACAAAAATTACATTCATTTTTAAATGTTTCAAAACTTTCCTTTAAAAATCTATAAATACTCAAAGTCAACATGCACCTAATTAGATAGATGTTGCAGCTGTGGAAACTGTAAGGACTTTTTTTCAGGAATGCAGCTACATCATCTAAAGAAGCTAAGCACATTTCTTCCCGGTGTAGATGAGGCAGTAATGAACTCGTTACAGTTGCAAAAACATTTTTGTTGTTGTTTTTGTATCATCTTTTTGTGTCATAGTGCGTTCCAGAGGTCTTTTTAAGTGGAATTGTTCCTGCAGTATCTGATTTATAAAGACAGGTGTGAGAAACGCTTTCACGTGTTCCTTCTGTACCAAATGGCTAGCCCCGTGGCTGCGTGCCCACAGAAAGCTGTGTGAAACGGCTCTGTAGGATACACAGTCCTTCAATTATTAGCTCTCGGGGTTTGAGAAAGTGGAGTTGCTATAATCCATACAGAACGTTCGGGAGTAGTTTCTGAGCATTGGTAGTAGCCGTTTCTTTATCTGTGTGTGTTTAGTGTGTTGTGAACCCTGAGGTTTAAACCCGCCTGCCAGTGCCGGAGCTGCGGCAGACACAGGTTAGATCCCTGGGGCAGGAAGATCCCCTGGAGGAGGAAACGGGACCCATTCCAGGATTCTTGCAAGGATGATCGCCTGCACAGGGGAGCCTGGCAGGCTACAGTCCATGGGGTCGCAAAGAGTCGGACCCGACTGAGCATGCAGGCCAAGAGGCCAGTTTTAATACCAGCCCACAGTTGTTATTGAGTGCTCTGGTGCCGGGAGCTCTGGCAGGGTTTTTGCCTGCACGATCTCGTTCAGTCCCTGGGGAAGCATCTCGCCGTTGGTGCTGTTACTGCCCTCACCGTCCAGAGGAGGAAACCACAGCTTTGACGGCTGAGTGTCTGCTAAGGGCCATCCCCAGGCTGTCTCATGATGGGACCAGGTCTTAGCCTCGCTGTTGTTCACGTTCTGTCATCTATATACTCTATCTTGAAAATAATTAAATGTCTCTAGCACTGAGATCAGAGAAGGCAATGGCACCCCACTCCAGTGTTCTTGCCTGGAGAATCCCAGGGACGGCGGAGCCTGGTGGGCTGCAGTCCATGGGGCCGCACAGAGTCTGAAGCGACTTGGCAGCAGCAGCACTGAGACTGTACGGTAGTTCGCTTTGAAACAGAGTGACCGTGTCCTTATAAACTCTGTCAGGTGAAATGTGCACCGTGAAGATCATGCTTTTTGACAGGCTGCTGCTCCAATCCTTATACTCACCCCAGCGCATTCTTCATCTTGCTTCCTTGGACTGTATTTAATGTCCAGTAAACTTTGCTTCCAACTGATTGAGGAGATGGAGAAGCTGAATAATTCAGCATCATATTGACATTTTTTTTATCCTTTAAACTTTTATGTCCTCCCAGGGTGACATTGGGCTGGGTGAGTTACAAGCTGGAATCAAGATTGCCAGGATAAATTATCAGCAACCTCAGATGTGCAGATGATACCAGTCTAATGGCAGAAAGTAAAGATGAACTAAAGAATCTCTTGATGAGGGTGAAAGAGGAGAGTAAAAAGCTGACTTAAAACTCAACATTAAAAAACAAAACAAAACTGAGATCATGGCATCTGGTCCCACCATTTCATGGCAAGTAGAAGGGGAAAATATGGAAGCAGTGACAAATTTCCTCTTCTTGGGCTCTAAAATTAATGCAGATGGTGACTGCAGCCATGAAATTAGGAGACGCTTGCTTCTTGGAAGGAAAGCTATGGCAAACCTAGACAGTGTATTGAAAAGCAGAGAGAGACATCACTTTGCTGACAAATGTCCATATAGTCAAAGCGATGGTCTTTCCAGTAGTCATGTGTGGATGTGAGAGCTGGGCCATCAAGAAGGCAGAGTGCCAAAGAATTGATGCTTTCGAACTGTGATGCTGGAGAAGACTCTTGAGAGTTCCTTGGACAGCAAGGAGATCAAACCAGTCCATCCTAAAGGAAATCAACCTTAAATACTCATTGGAAGGACTAACGCTGAAACTGACACTCCAATACTTTGGCCACTGGATGCAAAGAGCCAACTCAATGGAAAAGACCCTGATCCTGGGAAAGACTGAGGGCAGAAGGAGAAGAGGGAGACAGAGGATGAGATGGTTAGATGGCATCACCGATTCAGTGGACATGGACTTGGGCAAACTTCAGGAGATGGTGAGAGACGGAAGCCTGGTGTGCTGCAGTCCCTGGGGTCACCCAATCCATGCAACCTGGCGAGTTAACAACGGCAAAGGTGACACTAAGAACTTAGTTTCTCGGCAGCTGCTTAAAAATTGGGCAACCTCATGGGACCAACTCTGGACCTCCCATCTGTCCTGGAAGCACTGATCTCTCCAATCCCTTTAGATAAACCGTTCTTAGGACTGTTCGTGATACATCCAGACATCCTCTCTTGGCAGGGCGTGGTAGATAACAGCCTGCCGTTTTACCAAAAGATTCCTTGTTTTGTGTTTTGTTGTATTTGTGGTTAAAACCAGGATAGGAGGAAGCATTTCTCATGAGGTCTATGTTCACAAGAACCTGAATGTCATCGGAGAACCTGGGTTTGCTTTCTGAAATCCTGGGAGGTTTTGGTGGTTCTCTTGAGAGGCTGCATCAGAACTTAGTCTGTGTTACATCTTAAAATGCAGCTACACTCTGGTTGATGGACCACACATATTCCTGAAATAAGGCAAGCTGACCAGAATGTCTAAACTAAAATCATTTATTCAACCGGCTTCAGTAAAATTTGAGATATGATCATGAAAAAAGAATTTGGGCCCCATTATCCATTCTTTCATAAAATGTGAAATATCGTAAGAGCTGAGAAAGGGATGTAGAATAAGTTACACACCCACGTTCTTCCTGTCAAGCAGATTTTATTATGCTTCGGAATTTTTCGAATTTAAAGATGTAAAATGTTAAAGATTATTTGTTACCATCCCCCATTCTCTCCAGCCATCCAGTTCTTCATCCTCTTTCTGAAGAGACAACCACTACTCTGAAATTGATATATAAATATAATACATATATATGTGTGTATATATATATATTGTTTACATCAGGTGGTTCAGTGGTAAAGAATCTGCCTGCCAAGCAGGAGATGCAGGTTGGATCCCTGGGCTGGAAAGATCCCCTGGAGAAGGAAATAGCAGCCCACTCTAGTATTCTTGCCTGGAGAATCACATGGATAGAGGAGCCTGGCAGGCTATAGTCCATGGGGTAGAAAAAGGTTGGACCCGACTGAGCTACTAAGTAGCAACATCAGCAGATCCTTAATAAATATTTGACATTAATTCTATATTAAATATTATATAAGTGCTACCCTACTGTATACAACAGCCTTTGGCAACTTGCTTAAAAAAAAAATCACTATACTTTTGAAGACTTACTGAAACACGTGCTTCCTTCATTTCTTTTAATTGAATGGTTAAACCATGAATTGTACACCGCTGTATGGATAAATATGTTTCCCCTGCTTTTTGATATTGCGCTGGTCCCAGGATGCATGCGTGCTAAGTCGCTTCAGTCATGTCCAAGTCTTTGTGACTCTGTGGATTGTAGCCCGCCAGGCTTCTCTGTCCATGGGATTCTCCAGGCAAGAGTACTGGAGTGGGTTGCCATTTTCCTCCTCCAGAGCTTCTTCCCGACCCAGTAACTGAACCCTTGTCTCATAGGCAGGTGCGTTGTTTACTGCTGAGCCACTGGGAAGCCTGGTCCAAGGATATTTATGCTTCTCTCTTCACATGTAGGTGAATTCTAGAAAATCGACAACAGATGAATGGTTGAGTTGTAGAGTAGCCAGTTTTCTACTTTGATCTTTATTTCTACATTGCTTTCTAAACTTGTTGTGCCAATTTATATATATTACCACATCAGTTCTCTTTGGGTTTATTCTTTCCTGGTATGTCTTTTCCTATCTCTTCGGTTGCAAATTTTCCATATCATTATATTTAACATCTATCTTTTTTATACAAAATACGCCTGGATTTTAAAACTTCATGATTGCTGCCTCTTAGCTCACGAGGTCCATTCCTTCGTGTGTATTTTGACCTTTGATGTTTTTGACCTCTTCTTCCACTTTGTTCTCTGTTTACTGAATTTTGATATTTTTTCCACACTTTTTTTTTCCTGTGTCCTGTTATATTGCTGAGAGCTTCCCAAGTGGCCCTCGGGGTAAAGAATCCACTTGCCAATGGAGGAGACATGAGATGCGGGTTTGATCCCAGGGTTGGGAAGATCCTCTGGAGGAGGGCATGACAACCTACTTCAGTATTCTTGTCTGGAGAATCCCATGGACAGCGAATCCTGGTGGACTGTGGTCCGTAGGCTTGCAGAGTCACAACTGAAGTGACTTAGCATGCACGCATGCATGCATGATATTGCTGAAGGATTATTTTACACCTACTTCTTTTCAGCTCTAGTAGTTTAGAGATTGCATATCTGTTTTCCACAATTTAGTAATAGTGTTAAACCTTTCATGTTGCACTTCAGGTAGCAAAGTACAGATGGCTGGGGACTCTGGCTGCCTCCCAGACACCTCCACGAACTGAGAATGCATCCATGTCTTTCAGTGTCTCTCCTTTTTATTCTTATTGTTGTCTAGTATTTTAGTCTACTATTTAAAAATATTTATTTATTTATTTGGCTCTGCTGGATCTTAGTTGCAGGGCGTGTGAACTCCTTAGTTCATGTATGTATTTGCATTGGGTCTCATGTGGAATCTTAAACTGTGTCACGCGAGCTCTCAGCTGAAGCATGCAATCTCTTAGTTGTGGCACGTGCGATTTAGTTCCCTGACCGGGGATGGAACCTGAGCTCCTTGTATTTGTAGCATGGAGTCTTAGTCACTGGACCACCTGGGAAGTCCCTAGTCTACCATTTCGAACCACATTTCTCATCAGACAAATATAGTGGGGTGGTGGTAGGTAGACTTCGCTTTTGTTTTCAGTAGTGCAGGCTTATTTTGATTTATCCAGTGTTCATTTCAGTTGCTCAGTCATGCTCAACTCTTTGCAACCCCATGGACTGCAGCATGCCAGCCTTCTCTGTCCATCAACAACTCCTGGAGCTTGCTCAAACACGTGTCCATTGAGTCAGTGATGCCATCCAACCATCTCATTCCCTTCTCCTCCTGCCTTCTATCTTTCCCAGTAATCAGGATTTTTTCAGTGAATAAGTTCTTCACATCAGGTGGCCAAAGTATTGGAGTTTCAGCTTCAGCATCAGTCCTTCCAATGAATATTCAGGACTGATTTCCTTTAGGATGAACTGGTTTGATCTCCTTGCAGTCCAAGGGACTCTCAAGAGTCTTCTCCAACACCATAGTTCAAAAGCATCAATTCTTCTGCACTCAGCTTTCTTTATAGTCCAACTCTCATATCCATACATGACTACTGGAAAAACCATACCTTTGACTAGACCTTTGTTGGCAGAGTAACGTCTCTGCTTTTTAATATGCTGTCTAGGTTGGTCATGGCTTTTCTTCCAAGGAGCAAGCGTCTGTTAATTTCATGGCTGCAGGCACTGTCTGCAGTGATTCCCCCTGCCCCCCCCCCCGCCCCCCGCAAAAAGTCTCTCATTGTTTCCATTATTTCCTCATCTATTTGCCATGAAGTGATGGGACCAGATGCCATGATCTTTGTTTTCTCAATGTTGAGTTTTAAGCGAAATTTTCACTCTCCTCTTTCACTTTCATCAAGAGGCTCTTTAGTTCTTCTTCACTTTCTTCCATAGGGGTGGTGTCATCTGCATATCTGAGGTTATTGATATTTCTCCCAGCAATCTTGATTCCAGCTTGTGCTTCATCCAGCCTGGCATTTTGCATGATGTACTTTGCATAGAAGTTAAGTAAGCAGGGTGATAGTATACAGCTTTGACCTACTCATTTCCCAATTTGGAACCAGTCTGTTGTTCCATGTTCAGTTCTAACTGTTGCTTCTTGACTTGCATTCAGATTTCTCAGAAGGAACGTAAGGTAGTCTGGTATTCCCATCTATTGAAGAATTTTCCACAATTTGTTGTGATCCACACAGTCAAAGGCTTTGGCATAGTCAATAAAGCAGAAAAAGATGTTTTTCTGGAACTCTCTTGCCTTTTCCATGATCCAGCAGATGTTGGCAATTTGATCAATTTCTCCCAGCAATCTTGATTCCAGCTTGTGCTTCATCCAGCCTGGCATTTTGCATGATGTACTCTGCATATAAGTTAAGTAAGCAAGGTGATAGTATACAGCTTTGACCTACTCATTTCCCAATTTGGAACCAGTCTGTTGTTCCATGTCCAGTTCTAACTGTTGCTTCTTGACCTGCATTCAGATTTCTCAGAAGGAACATAAGGTAGTCTGGTATTCCCATCTATTGAAGAATTTTCCACAATTTGTTGTGATCCACACAGTCAAAGGCTTTGGCATAGTCAATACAGCAGAAATAGATATTTTTCTGGAACTCTCTTGTGTTTTGATGACCCAAGAGATGTTGGCAATTTAATCTCTGGTTCCTCTGCCTTTTCTAAATACAGTTTGAACATCTGGAAGTTCTTGGTTCACATAGGCTTGGAGAATTTTGGGCATTATTTTACTAGCATATGAGATGTGTGTAATTGTGCAGTAGTTCGAACATTTTTTGGCATTGCCTTTCTTTGGGATTGGATTGAAAACTGACATTTTCCAGTCCTATGGCCACTGCTGAGTTTTCCAAATTTGCTGGCATATTGAGTGCAGCACTTTCACAGCATCATCTTTTAGGATTTGAAATAGCTCAACTGGAATTCCATCACCTCCACTAGCTTTGTTCATAGTGATGCTTCATAAGCCCCACTTGACTTTGCATTCCAGGATGTCTGGCTCTAGGTGAGTGATCACACCATTGTGGTTATCTCGGTCATGAAGATCTTTTTGTATAGTTCTTCTGTATATTCTTGCTACCTCTTCTTAATATCTTCTGCTTCTGTTAGGTCCATACCATTTCTGTCCTTTATTGTGCTCATCTTTGCAAGAAATGTTCCCTTGGTATCTCTAATTTTCTGGAAGAGATCTCTAGTCTTTCCCATTCTATTGTTTTCCTCTATTTCTTTGCATTGATCACTGAGGAAGGCTTTCTTATCTCTCCTTGCTATTCTTTGGAACTCTCCATTCAGATGGGTATACCTTTTATTTTCTCTTTTGCTTTTAGCTTCTCATCTTTTCTCAGCTGCTTTTAAGGCCTTGTCAGTCAACCATTTTGCCTTTTTGCATTTCTTTTTCTTGGGAATGATCTTGATTCCTGCCTCCTATACAATGTCATGAACCTCCGTCCATAGTTCATCAGGCACTCTATCAGATCTAGTTCCTTAAATCTATTTGTCACTCCCACTGTATAATTGTAAGGGATATGCTTTAGGTCATACCTGAATTGTCTAGTGGTTTTCCCTACTTTCTTCAGTTTCAAGTCTGAATTTGGCAATAAGAGTTCATGATCTGAGCCACAGTCAGTTCCTGGTCTTGTTTTTGTTGATTATATAGACCTTCTCCATTTTTGGCTGCAAAGAATATAATCAATCTGATTTCAGTGTTGTCCACCCGGTGATGTCCATGTGTAGAGTCTTCTCTTGTGTTGTTGGAAGAGGGTGTTTGCTATGATCAGTGCATTCTCTTGGCAAAACCCTATTAGCCTTTGCCCTGCTTCATTCTGTACTCCAAGGCCAAATTTGCCTGTTATTCCAGGTATCTCTTGACTTCCTACTTTTACATTCTCGTCCCCAGTGATGAAAAGGACATCTTTTTTGTGTGTTAGTTCTAGAAAGTCTTGTAGGTCTTCATAAAACCATTCAACTTCAGCTTCTTCAGCATTACTGGTTGGGGTATAGATTTTGATTACTGTGATATTGAATGGTTTGCCTTGGAAACGAACAGAGATCATTCTGTCTTTTTTGAGATTGCATCCAAGTACTGCATTTTGGACTCTTTTGTTGACTATGAGGGCTACTCCATTTCTTCTAAGGGATTCTTGCCCCCAGTAGTAGATATAGTGGTCGTCTGAGTTAAATTCACCCATTCCAGTCCGTTTTAGTTCACTGATTCCTAAAATGCCGATGTTCATTCTTGCCATCTCCTGTTGACCACTTCCAATTTGCCTTGATTTATGGACATAACATTCCAGGTTCCTAAGCTGTATTGTTCTTTATAGCATCAGACTTTACTTCCATCATCAGTCACATCCACAGCTGGCTGTTGTTTTTGCTTTGGCTCTGTCTATTCTTTCTTTCTGGAGTTATTTCTCTACCCTTCTCCGGCAGCATATGGGCTCCTACTGACCTGGGGAGTTCATCCAGTGTTACCAATGCCTTTTTTTTTTTTTTTTTTCCATCATGTCTTCTTTCAAACCTCTTCTGCCTCCTGGATTCAGTTTGCCTCTTATCAAAGTCGTGTTGCATTGAAGGTCTATGAATAGCAAATTCCCCGTGTTTGTTTGCTGGGAAGTGCTTGTTTTCTCTTCTTCTTAAATGTTAGCTTATCTCTATATAGAATCCAAGGTTGACAGTTACTGTCTTTTGGCAGGTCTTACCTGGGGTGTCCTGGCCTCTGCTGTCACTGTTGACAAGCCTTTAGTTTCAAGATTGTTCTTTTGAGCTAAACTTGCCTTTTTCTCTGGTTGCTTTTCAGGGTATCCTTTGTTTGTTTGTGGTTTCGTGGTTTTATTATCATATTTTAATAAATAGACTTACTTTATGTCTCTCCAGCCTTGCTGTGCTTCTTGAATCTTTTTTTTTTTTTTTAACATTTTATTTTGGAGTAGAGTTGATTAACAATGTTGTGATAGTTTCACGTGGACAGCAAAGGGACTCAGCCACACATATACATGTACCTGTTCTCCCCCAAATTCCCCTCCCATCTAGGCTGCCACATAACAGCACGGAGTTCCCTGCGCTCTACAGCAGGAACTTGTTGGTTATCCACTTTAAATACAGCAGTGTATATATGTCGATCCCAAACTACCTAACTATCCCTTCCACCCATCTTTCCTCCATGGTCACTGTGAGTTCATTCTCTAAGTCTGTGAGTCTGTTTCCAGTTTGTAGCTAAATTCATTTCTATCATTTCAGTTTAGATTCCACATATAAGGTATCTTATATGATGTGTCTTATTCTCTATCTGACTTACTTCACTCAGTATAACAATCTCTAGGTCCAACCATATTGCTGCAAATGGCTTTATTTCATTCTTTTTAATGGTTGAGCAGTATTCCGTTGTAGTATTTCTTGAATCTAATCAATTATAGGAAGTTCTTAATCATTATCTTTTCAACTGCTATCTTGCCTTTATTTTCTCTTTTATCTCCTTTGGAACTTTTTCATATGTGATTGGATCTTGTCATTCAATTATGCTGTTTTTAACGTCTCTTTGTCTCTTCATCACTCTGCTTTACATGCTGGGTGATGTCACCAAATCTAAATTCCACTTCATAATTCTCTGGAGCTGCATGTAGAGTGCTGTGTAAACCACCTATGGACTTACGAGTTCCAGTGCCTTTGATTTTCCATTGATAGAGGCTCGATTTTGTTCTTATCAGGTTATAAACCTGAAAGATCTTTAAAAATCATGTCTGTTTACTGTCTCCCATTATGGTGGCCTTGTTTTCTTCTATGACTTTGCAACTTTGGGATGCGTATGTTACCATCTCTTTTGGATTATTCTATTTTCTCTAGTCCTTAGAGTGCCGAACCTGTATTATCATAAATCATCTCTTCTAATGCCTTGCTGTTTTGAACTGGGAAGTCATTTTCGGTATTTTTCCCTTCCACCGCTATGCCCTCCACGAGAGTCTGTGCACCTTGATTGTGAAAGGTCCAGTCGAGCAGAGTCTTACTTGTGATAGGTGTTTCAGGGGGTTTTCTCATCAGAGCCCAGTTTTTATGTTCACTTCTCATCTTGGGAATTTTCCACTCCTTGGTTATTGTAATTTTGGTTTCCACACCCAACGTGGTGAAGGCTCAGAGTTCTGACTTCTCTCGGAACACTGCCCAACTCTCACCAGCAGTTTGGGTAAATATAGCCACTTTGCAGTTTCCCTGGGGCGTTTGGTGGAGTTTTTCTAGCCCCTTGAACTTGGAAAGGGCAGTCTTGCAGAATCCTGGCTTTCTGCAAGCCTCTCAGCTCCAGTTTCCCATCTCATGTGTTCCAGATCATACCTCCTGTCATTAAAATCACAGCTCCTAGACTGAAGGCCTGTATCTGCTGGGTCTCCTCCATTTCCATGGCGTTGGCAGTGTCTGAAAGCTCTGGCTATGAATTCCTTCTTTATTTACGAATCTTGGTAATTTCCTTTCCTTTCTTTCTCATTTAGTTATGTATGTGCTATAAAAATGTCACATTTTATTTAGCATTTTTATGTGTTTGCAGTGGGATGGTTTTCTATCTGCTTCAGCTCAGTTCACCACCGCGCCTTCAGAACTGGACGTCCCCAAAACACCGATCCCGTGCGTCTCCAAGTCGGTCTCTTTGCCTTCCCGTCCTCCTGGATGCGTGCCAGGGGCTAAGGATGTGATGGTGAGGAAAGCGGACACGGACCCTCACCACCTGGCACGCAGAGTGAGTGGGTCCCAAAGGGGTACAGGAGATGAATCAAACCTGCCTGGTTTCCCTGCTCCCCTTCCTCCAAGAACTCGGGCAGAGAGGCGAGTCAGCTGCTTTTCCGCTGGTATGTTAGTCTTTCCCTTGGCAGCTGCCGGGGCGAGATGTGCTGATGAGGGGGCCAAGCCAGGCTCTGGGGGTGAAGCCATCAGCTGTTCCCATTGCCCCCCAGCTGCGGCAAAGTGAAAGCAGCTGGGAAGGGAGGCCGGCGCACAATCCCAGAAGCCGCTCCTCTGCCAGCCGAGGTGTCAACAGAATTCCATTCATCTGAGCCTTCCAGGAGCGTGTGCTGAACTTGCTCCATGCTTTCAAACTTGAACACAGAGAGTGAGTTGGATGGTGGGGTGAGCTGATGATTGGACCCTCCTCTCTCTACCTCTGTGCCTTTGGGAATGAACACGCTCCCTGGAGATGGGTGACTCCGCTGATTTATCTAGAAAACTCAGATGCCTGATTCGTCGCGGAAGTCTGGCTGTGTCGGATTCTGTCTACTCCGTGAAGTCCGGCTTCCAGCTTCTTAGGAGGGAAAGTCTTCCTCAGCTGTAACGGATGGTCCTCCTGAAATTTCCTGTCAAAGCAGACATGTTTCAGCCCCTCTTTTTCTTGTCTCGCCTCACGCTTGAAGTGCTTTTTCAACCTTTATTTGTCACTCAACACAGCTGAGGGCCAAGCTCTTGGCTACAGAGGCCAGTGAGAGAGTGACTCCAAAAAGGGTGGCCCCAGGGACTGGCTGGGATGTAGTCTGAAAAGCCAGGTCACGGGAGTTCCCTGGTGGTCCCGTGGCTAAGACGCCACGCTGCCGCTGCAGGGGTCACAGGCTCGATCCCTGATGGGGAGCTAAGATCCCACATGCCACAAGTTGGAACCAAAAGACTAAAAAAAATAAAAGCCAAGACAACTGTCTAAAGCATAAGAGATCCTAAAAGAAGCTTCTGCTTTTCTCATGGGCATAAATGACAGCAAATAATGATGTTCCTTTGACTTTTCTCCCCGTGTGGATCCAGTGTATTCTCGCGCTGTAGTAACGACACTGAGGGCTGGCCAGAATTCTGGACTGAGGAGGCCTGGCTGAGTCCTGGCGTGGCCTGGTGACCACACAGGGTCACTCGTGTGACCTTGGGGAACGTGCTAGGTCTTTCTGAATCTTAGGTTCCTTATTTGTCAAAGAAGAATAAGGAGATAGTCCTACCTCGCAGGGTTGCAGAGAGCACTGAATGAGGGGAATGTTGGGAAGAGCAGTTTGTAATTTAAACTCTGCCCTTCAGATTGTGGGGCCTATGATCCCTCCATCCCTTCAGTGATGAGGGCTCGCCCTCCTGTCCCGGGAGGCACACGTTTCCCAACATCCGTGAACCATCCTCCCTTCCTGGTTTTGGCAGATGGGTTTGCAAGTTAGTCCCAAAGGTCAGGAGAGGTCTGGCAGAGACGGACATTTCGGGGCCTTTTCCTCCACCTTAAATCGCGCGTGTCATTCTTTGCCTTTAATTTTCTCGGGTTAGGGCCTCTCTTTGTTAACAAGGAGCAGTTGAGATTGCCTTAATAATGTCAGCTCTTACAAATATCATTTAGTCATAGCAAACAAAGCGTGTGTTAGGTTCCTTCTTCTCCACTGTAAGGGGCATGTAGTGGGTAAAACATCAGAACTGGAGAAGGGGGCCAAGCCAGGGCATCTCCCCGGCCCCCACCTTCTAGTGAAAGGGGTTTGGGGGGACAACTATGAGTAGAATCGCAAGGAAGGTGAAACTGAACATGCTCATCCCGGTGCTGGGTGGGTGTTAATAAGAACCGCTATAGGAATAGGAATGGACCTTTCCACATTTTATGGGGGAAGCATAGAGGTGAGCACTTAACTTTTGCGTGAATTCCCACTTAGAGTACGTGATTTCAGCAGTGCGGCCCATGAGAGGCTCCACCTCCTTGTGGTTCCAATCAGGGCAAATGTAGAATATTCCAGAATCTGACAGAAATGTTCCACTGAGACTAAATGGTGTCATTTCCCCCAATTTATAGAAAAAGTACTGTCACTGGAAAGATATTTCCCCCCCACTGCCAAGACTGTTTATCTCCCGATTCTTCTTAAATGTTGGTTCTGGCTACCATCCCCCCTGAGTTGTGGAGAAGCAAATCAGTTTCAAGAATACCCACTCAGTCTTAGTCCAGCACGTTATCAGACCCATGGTTCCTGGTTACAGTTTCACCTTCGTGCCTAAATGACAGTCCTACTTCCCGACGGTAACTGCTCATACTTTGAGGATAGAACCAAGGAATTCCACCAAGGCAGCTTTGCTTTTGTGGTTTCTGTATGCTGGCGCTGTTCAAGAGCTTTCCCGGCATTCTCAAGCCCTCCTACCCTTTCACCTGGGAGGTAGGTGTATAAACACTCTCTTTTCCAGAGAGGGAAGCTGAGCTCAAGATGTTAACTTTGGGATTTCCCTGGTGATCCAGTGGTTAAGAATGTGCCTACCAATGTAGGGGACACAGGAATCTGGTCCAGGAAGATCCCGCATGCGGCGGGGCAGCTAAGCCCATGAGCTGCAACTTCTGAAGCCCCACGCCTCGAGCCTGTCTGCTCCACAAGAGAAGCTACCGCAACGAGAAGCCGTGCGTCACCGCTGGAGGGTAGCCCCTGCCTGCCTCAGCTAGAGAAGGCCTGCACCAAGCAAGGAAGACCCAGCGCCGCCGAAAGTAAGATAAAAAATAAAGACTTAAAAAAGACATTAAACTTGCACGAGGACACACCGTTAGCAAGTGGCACAACTGGGGCTTCGTACCTGAGTGACTGTAAAACAGGACAACAGAAACGCAACAGACGCCAGCAGCAGCCTTCGTACTGACTCGGCAACTCCCCTCCCTTCCGCAGGCGCTGGGCTAAGCCTTCTCCATCCGTCCTCTCTTTAAAGACTCACTCCCGCCCTGGGAGGTGTGCACCATCTTTATGTCCACCTCACAGAAGTGGGGACAAGGCACGGAGAACTTGGGACTTCCTTCAGCCCTTGCTGCTCGTGAGAGGCTGAGCCGAGAGCAAGCTAGATGACTGGTTTTGGAGTCCACATGATAAGCCCCTGGGCTACTTGGAAAGAACCAGAGTTTCCAAGTGCCCTTCCAGATTCACAACCCGTTGCAGCTGTCCCATCTTGTGTTGATTTGGGGACATCAGGGTTTGAGGCCAGAACAGCTCATCCTTCTAGGAGGGCACCAGTGGAGCAATGTTTGAGACTTTGTAGCCCCCGGGGACTTTTCGGGGGGTGGGTCCTGACTTCCAGGCAGTCACAGGAAAAGCAGGACTAGTGGCCGATTTTCAGGGTCCAACATCTCTGACCCTTTGTTTCTTCATTAAAGCAGCGTGTGGACTTGGCTAAAGTACATTTTCTCTGCAGGGGAAGCTTACTGTTTGAGGATTAAACATCTGTCCTCTGTTCTTTCTCACAAATGAAACAGGAGACTCACCCTCATCACTTTTCTCTGGGATGGCTCTGGAAAATCTGAAAATTCTAAATGCATACACGTGAGTGTGTTCCTTATGAATTGCTGTGCAACGAATCACGCCACTTAGTGGCTTCAGATAGCAGGCGTTTAGGATTTCACCCTTTTGTGGATCAGGAATCTGGGCACAGCTTAGCTTTGCTTGAGCTTCTCTCCAGTCTGCTGTCCAGGGTCAGCCAGGTCCGGGCTCGTCTGATTGTTGCATGGGAAAGCATCTGCTCCAAGCTCACATGCCTTTTGGCAGAATTCAGTTCCTGGAGGGCTGTTGACCAGGGTCTCGGCTCCTAGCTGACCATTGGCTGGAGGCCTTTCTCATGTCCCTAACAATTTGCCCCTCCAACACTACAGCTTCATCAGAGCAAGTGGAGAAAGCAATAGAGCATGTCAACCAGAAAGAAAAAAACTTACGTCTTTGTAACCTCATCATGGACATTATTGCCGTATTCCACTGGGAAGAAGCCAGCCACCCAACCAGTCTCTCTCTCAGGGAGGAGACTATACACAGGTCTGAATCTCAGATGCTCATTCAGAACCATTTGAACAGTCTGTCCGCCACAATGAGTTATGTGGATTATGAGTATTGTTAATATCAGGTATGACTCTGACAGGGGAAGCTTCAGTTTGCAGAGCTTGTACGCTTACTATGCACAAGTGCTGGCACCGGTAGCGGCATCCTCCTAGTGAGGTGGCCGTGTGTCTCTGCCTTTTTGATCGCTAATTGTTGAAGTGTTGTGTGCCCTTTATAGCTGCGCTGATTCTTCGTCTCTGCCTGGCAGTTCTTACCCTCGCCTGTCGTTCCTTGGTCATTAAGTCGTGTCCGACTCTTTGCAACCGCATGGATTGCAGCATGCCAGGCCTCCCTGTCCTTCACCATCTCCTGGAGTTTGCTCAAACTCTTGTCCATTGAGTCGGCGATGCCATCCCAAAACCATCTTATCCCCTGTCACCCCTTCTCCTCCTGTCCTCCATCTTCCCCAGCATCAGAGTTTTTTCAAATGAGTCGGCTCTTCGCATCAAGTGGCCAAGTACTGGAGCTTCAGTCCTTCCAATGAATATTCAGAGTTGATTTCCTTTAGGATTGACTGTTTGATCTCCCTGCAGTCCAAGGGACTCTCAACAGTCTTCTCCAGCACCACAGTTCAAAAGCATCAGTTCTTCTGCACTCAGCTTTCTTGATAGTCCAGCTCTCACATCCGTATGTGACTACTGGAAAACTATAGCTTTGACTAGACGGAGCTTTGTCAGCAAAGTGATGTCTGTGGTTTTTAATACACTGTCTAGATTTGTCATAGCTTTTCTTCCAAGGAGCAAGGGTCATTTAATTTCATGACTGCAGTCACCATCTGCAGTGATATTGGAGCCCAAGAAAATAAAATTTGTCACTGGATAAAATAAAATCTTCCAGTTTTCCCCCTTCTGTTTGCCATGAAGTGACGGGACTAGATGCCATGATCTTAGTTTTTTGAATGTTGAGCTCTAGCATTTGCTCTATCTCCTACTCAGCTTAATTATCACTCCTTCAGGGGCACCAAGCTCTTGGTCCTTGCTGCCTCACTCCAGGGGAGGAGAGGTCCTCTTATTAAGCATGCTCAAAGTGCCGTTTCTCTGTCAAAGGATCCATTTGTCTTCCTGGTTAGAATTTAAGCTCCGTGGTGACGGAGACCATATCCATCTTCCTCTCTGCTGTCCCCAGCACTCAGCACATCCCAGCTGGTCAATAAATATTGGCACAATGAGTGAAGAGCATCACTTCATGTGCTTCTATTTCATTTCAGCAAATGTGGTTCACGAAATCTCAGTTATTTACTGAAATATTTTGCCTTTGTACAAACTTTCCTGTAATGAATGAGCACATTTGGAAAAGTCTTTTTTAAATAAAAAGACCAGGGGTCCTAATGTTTGGTACAGAAAGGTAGTTAGTATCTAATGAGTGATCCAAAAGAAACAGCTCCAGGGTATACCGTGAAACTCTTCTTTGAATATTATTTGTATTGGCTAGAAGGAGCTGATCGTTAGAGCTGAGGAATTCTCCACCCGTTTTAGCTTATTCCTGTGATATCACTGAGAAGCCCCCAGACGGAAGGAAGGATAACTGTGTGTGCTGATTTGGGTTTGTATTTTCCCTAACACTGTCTACTGACCTAGAAGATAAAAGCTGTATATTCCCTTTTTTTTTTTCTTTTTTAATCCCTCTTCCTCCATTTTCAACTTTTAAAATGGTTTTGACCCAAACAAGTCAAAATTCAACTGGAGGATTAAATGACTCTTTCTAAAACAGACTCAACTTCAGCATTTACAAAAGCAACAAAAACACAAGCCATAAAACCTCCCATCAGGCTAAGTTGCAAATCACGAATTTGTTTTATATTGTTTCCTTACATTGGTCTTGGTTATCCTTTTATTTATGTCTGCTTCTGCATTGGCTGATTTCAGTGGTTTGGGAAAAACATTTTTATATACAAATGTCTGAGAACATCAGAGTTTATTGTTGATAAACTCACAATAATTTTCTTCAGTACATTTCTGAAGGTTGTGCCCTATTTATTTTTACAATACACTTTATCTTGGTGGTTACCATCAGTCCTTTCCATAAATAGGATACAGACTAAGCCCAGCTCATGAACTGTTGAGGCAGGTTATCAAAGGAAAAGTGGAGTTTATGTTGCTGAAAAGTTTTTATGAATAAGAACCGGGTGGCCTATTTAGGTATAGTCCTGGGAATATGGACTATTTAGGTCTACAGATGAACAGGCCCATTCTTTTCCTGTGTGTGTGTGTGTGTGTGTGTGTGTGTATTTGCGGAAAGAGAGAGAGAGCATGTAAGAGCAAGCTGGGTTTAATTTCCTAATATTTTGTTAAAGATTTATGTCTATGTTAATAAGACATATTGATTTGCAATATTTTTCTTATTCTTCTCTGGTTTTGATATCAGGGTTATCTTGGCCTCATAAATAGAGCTAGGAGGTTTTCCTTCCTCCTGTATTTTGTGAAAGAGTTAGCATCAAAATGTTATTATTTCTCTCTTAAATGCCTGATAGAATTCATCAGTGTAGCTGTCTGGGCCCAGAGAGAGGGGTAAGGCTGTGTGTGTGTGTGTGTGTGTGTGTCTGTCTGTGTGTCTGTGTCTGTGTGTGTCTGTGTGTGTCTATGTCTGTGTGTGTCTGTGTGTGTGTCTGTGTGTGTCTCTGTGTATTGGGAATTAATCATGAGTTCAGTTTCTTTAACAGATATAAGGCCATATCGACATTTCTTATTCTCTGCCAGTTTTCATGATTTGTGTCTTTCAAAAAAACATAGACATGACATGTCTATGTCATCTGAGTTAACAGATTTATTGGCTTATTATGTATGTATTATCACTTTAATGCCCGTGTTAGAGGGCTTCCCAGGTGGTGCAGTGGTGAAGAATCTGCCTGCTAATGCAGGGGGCCTAGGAGACGTGAATTTGATCCCTGGGTCAGGAATATTCCCTGGAGGAGGAAATAGCAGCCCACTCCAGTACTCTTGCCTGGGAAATCCCACGGACAGGGGAGCCTGGTGGGCTACAGTCCAGGGGGTCGCAAAGAGTCAGAAGACGGCACGCACCTGTGATGATGTCTTCTCTTTAATTCATGAAACTGGTGAGTCACGGTTTCTCTCACTTTTTCTTTCATCTTGCTAGGAATATTACAATTTTATCACTGTTTTTGGACAACTCACTTTTGGTTTCAAAGATACTTTGTTTTCTAATTCAGTTATTTTTATGCTTTGGCACTTTTTTCTTGCACCTTGTCTCTAATTTGCTCTTCTATGGTGGACCCTTAGATTGTTGACATAAAGTCTTTTTTCCTTTTCCTATATAAGTATTTGAAAATATAAACATCCCTTTATAAACTAAAGATGTAAACACATCTTTAGTTGCCTAGCTTCAGATCTTTAGTTGCATGTCATAATTTTTATAGGTTGTATTTTCATTATCATTCAACTCAATATATTTATAAGTTTCTCTTGAACTTAATTATGTGACCCATTGCTTATTTAGAAATGCATTATTTAATGTCCACGTATTTGAGAATTTTAAAAGATACCTTTCTAATTTTATTTTTCAATTTCCCTTTCTTGTAATCAGAGAATATAGTCCGTATGCTTTTGATCTTTACACTTGAGACTGGTTTTGTACTCTGTAGTCTATATTGATGAATAGTCTGTGAGCAGTTGAAAGGTCGGACGTGACTGAGCGACTTCACTTTCACTTTTCAGTTGAAAAGAACGTGTGTTCTGTAGCTGTTGGCTGAGGCGCTATACGGTGCTTAATCGCTCAGTTATGTCCGACTCTTTGTTACCCTACGGACTGTAGCCCGCCAGGCTCCTCTGTCCATGGGATTCTCCAGGCAAGAATACTGGGCTGGATTGCCATGCCTTCCTCCAGGGGATCTTCCTGACCCAGGAATTGAACAGGGGTGTCCTGCCTTGCAGACAGATTCTTTACCAGCTGAGCTAACAGGGAAGCCTGTTGGTTGGGATAGTGTTCTATAAATAGCAAAATTGGTGGGTGGTATTGTCAGATCTTCTGTAAACTTACTGATTTTTTTGTTTACCATTTCTATTAATTACAAGGAAAAAGTATAACCTTTAACTAGAGTTGGCAATTGATCTAGTTCTCCTCTCAATTCTGTCAGTTTTCTTCATGTATTTTGAAACTCTTACAAGGTTTATACATATCTAGGATGGTCACATCTGTTTCTTGAATTGACCTTGTTTATAGCGATGACAGTCCCTCTTGACCGCGGGTGCTGATTCTTCTCTTCCGGTCTGCTCTGCTCTGACTCGTATTGATGCAGCCACCTCTGCTTTCTTTTCTTCGTTCAGGCATTCGTATGCATAAAGTGTCTTTTTCTATTTTTATTTATTTTTTTACTTTCAACCTGTCTTTGTATTTATGCTTCGAGTGCATTTCCTGTAGATAGTAAATAGTTGGCCTTGCATTTTAATCCATTTGAGAGTCTCTTTCTTTAAAATGGAAGTTAATTCAATTACATTTAATCTAATTATTCATATGGGGAGTTAAGTTCATTATCTTGCTCTTTCATCCTTGCCAAGTATGTTTTTCTTTTGCTTCTTTTCCTGTTTTCTTTTTGATGGAGTCATTTTAGTGTTCACTTATTTTTTGCTTTATTTCCTAATTTGATTATGGTCACTTTTAGTGGCCACTGTAGGGATTAGAATGTATGTGTTTGCGTGCTCAGTAGTGTCTGGCTCTTTGTGACCCCATGGGCTGTAACCCGCCAGGCTCCTCTGTCCATGGGATTTCCCCTTGGAGTGGGTTGCTATTTCCTTCTCTGGCATGTCTTTCTGACCCAGGGATCAGACCTGCCTCTGCTGCGCCTCCTGCACTGGCAGGCATTTCTCTACTGCCGAGCCACCTGGGAAGCCCCACGAGAACGCGTGCCTTCAGCCTATCGTGCTTCTGGACAGCATCAGATCTGGTCTCATGGGGTTGCTGCCATTAGTTACCCTGCTGGGAAGCCCAGAAAGCCTGCATGGAGTTACTGTGGTTCCAACATTCTCATCCGGTAGTTTTACAGTTTCGCTCTTCTTACACTAAATCATTGACCCACCTCGCATTTATTTTGGTATAAAGAGTGAGACTGGGAATCCATTTTCTGTTCAGATGGCTGCCCACTTGTGACCACTATTTTACGTCAATTGATTTGAAGTGGTGCTCGGTCATACACTAAGTTTTCAGTTTCCTCACTTGCATTTATTTCTACTGATTTGTCTATCATATTCCGGTGCTGCACATTTAAGTACCCTGCTTGATAGTGCTAATATCTGGCAGATCGAAACCCCTTATACAATTATTTTAGCATTTTTCTATCTGCCTCACTTATTTTCCATATAAATGTTAGAGTCCAGAAAGAAATCACAATAAATGTGAACAAGAGTGCATTACAGTTGCAGATAAACAGAGAGGAGTAAGCACCTTCTAAAATGTGTGTTGGGTGTTACTTTGCCTTCCAGAAGGCGATCCTCATTTATGACCTTCCTTTCTGAAGCCTCTTCATCACCAAACTAGTGGATTATGGTTGTCAGTTAGCATCACATTTTCTTTGCCAATTCTCTAAGTTAAAATAGTTTAACTCACATTTTAAGTTTATTGTTGGGAGCTGAAGCTCCAATACTTTGGCCACCTGATGCAAAGAGCCGACTCATTGAAAAAGACCCTGATGCTGGGAAAGATTGAAGGCAGGAGGAGAAGGGAAAGACAGAGGATGAGATGATTGGATGGCATCATCGACTCAACGGACATGAGTTTGAGCAAATCCAGGAGATGGTGAAGGACGGGAAAGCCTGGCGTGCTGCAGTCCGCTGAGTCACAAAGAGTGACCCCAAAGCAACACAAGGCAACTAGGAGTCTAATGCCATTCTCCCTCTCTTAGATTCAGAGCTCACTGAGTATTCACGAAGCTGAATGTTACAGATCAAACTGTCCGTTATTGCTGATACGAGGACTTGGTTTTGGTTTGTGGCCGAGAGGACCTGCTGCCACTTCCAGATCTGAGAGTCATCTGCCCTGCGGGCCAGGGTCAGAACTTCCCTTACAGCGTTGCTCCCCTTAACGTATGGCAGAGAGTGGACCAGGATGAATGTGCTGTAGATAGATTCAAGAAGGGAGGGAGAACCCATAAATGGAGCCATGAAACCCAGTTTCTCTTCCCAGTCTCTTCCATCATAAATATACTCACTTTTCCTTCTCCAAAGGAGCTGGGAGTGAGGGTGAGGGGTGCTTATATAATAGAAGTTCATGCACACAGGAACAAGGATGGGTCAGTGGAGAAGCTGGGGGCAGGAAATTGTGTTTAAGTACTTAATAATGCAGTTGAATTTTCCCCCCATATATTTATCAACTAATTGTGATTTTTCTTGAATTTTCAGTTCGTATCCTTTGGCCACTTTGTTGTTGAGCTATTTGTCTTCTCTTACTTATTAAGAGCTTTTTACATATTATGGCACTGTTCTGTTGTGAGCCAACATTTTGGATGAACAGCATTATCATCCAATTCTTACTTAGCATTTTTGGATATTCTCCTTAGTTTTTTTCTTCTCTTGTCTCTGTAAATAGGGTCTAGTTTTCAATTTTATTTTAGTAATGACATTGTCTTGTATTGATATATATATATATTGATATATATTGATATATATATATATAAATTTGGAGATTAATGTGTTTGTTAAAGTGGCTGGTTTTAGTAGATGTTCAATTGATTTTCTCACGTTTCTTAGGTAACCAATCATATCATCTATAAATGGTTTCTCTTTTCTAACATTTATTTCTCTGGATTCTTTCTTATTGCTTTATTGCAGTCTCAAAAAAATAGAGTTTTAAAAACTTGTGCAAATAGCAGAATACCTCCTATGTTTTAGTCTTTAATGTGAAGGCCCCTCATGTTTTACCATTATGATATTGACTGTAGATTTAAGATACAAGCTCATTATTTTAAGGAAAACTCTATTTCTGGTTTTCAAGTAGGAATTTTTTTTAAATCAGCATTGGATATTGCATTTATTAACTGCCTTTTAGACACTTAATGAGGCACCACATCTTCCTCCATCCCTCCTTTTAACTCTTTGATCTATTGATATAGATACTCATTGACTTATTGCTATAATTATTTGTTGATGGGTTTTCCAATATCCTTACATTTGGGGGACATATCCAACTCTGTCAAGGTGCGTCATATTTTTAACATGCTGCTGAATTTGATTTCCTAATGTTCTAATTAAGCTTTTTCACATCTCTATTAAGTAGGCAAAGTGGTTTTATATCAGTTGTATATTGGCACTTACTGCTTAATAAACTGCCCCAAAGTCAGTGGCTTCAAACAATACAAGATTTCTTTGGCTCATGAATCTGCAAGTCAGGAGTAGACATTGAGCAGTTCTGGTCTCTTCAAAGCTCTCTGATGTGTTTGTGGGTCCTCTGTCCACAGGGTGATCAGGCTTCACTCCACATGTCGGTCCCTTCCCTCCAGCAGCAAACCCAGATTCTTTCTCACTGGAAGGTGGAGGAACAAGATGGAATGAGCCTTAATGTGAACGCTCATTTCAGGCCTCTGCTGGGGTCCCACCTGCCAACATTTCTTTTGTGTCAAGTAGTCAAACCCAGAATCTAGGGATAGGGAAATGGGCAAAGTCGCATCCCAGCCCCAAAGCTGCGAGGTCCTTGGGGCACAGACAGAGGGTTAGTGAAGTAAATGGGCCATTCTAGGAACCAGCCCTAGTCCGAAAGTCTTCTCTGTCCTGTCTATGTACGCACATGTGTGTTTCTTGGGAAGGTGTAAACATAGTATCAGAATAATCTGTCTTTGAGGGCTTTAAAAGCTCTCCCTTGGGTCCAGCATCTGTATGGAAACATACATCTCTTAAAGGTTCTTTAACATTTTACATACTTGGTGTTGCCATTTCTTATTGAGCCAGTTTTTTAACTTAACTTTTCTTAGAAAATCTTTATTTTATCCATGTTTTTAAGTTTATTAGTATAAATAGTGTGCAATACTTGGTTGTAATTTAAATTTTGTACCTATAATTATCCTGGAGGAGGGCATGGCAACCCATTTCAGGATTCCTGCTTGAATCCCATGGACAGAGGAGCCTGGCCGGCTACAGTCCGTAGGGTCACAAAGAGAGGGACACAACTGAAGTGACTTAGCACACAGGCACACACACCTATAATTATACCCACTTACATTTTATCTTTCTCTTTGTTTGGACTTGGAGTTTTGGATAGATATTTGGTCTATCAGAAGAATTATATCTTGGATTTATTAATCCAATCTGTTGCTTTTATTTATGGCTTTAATAATATCTGCTTTTATATTTTTAACTGCTTCCTCTTAATTTTCATTGTTTTTTTTTTTTTTTCATAGTTTAATGCTTAGTTCATTTACATTCTTATCTCTTGGTCATAAAAGCATTTAAAATTGTACCTTTTCCTGGTAGTAAATTTTTGGTTCTTTTCTCATGTATTTTGACATGTAGCATTCTGTAGATGGGCTTCCCTGGTGGCTCCGTCGGTAAAGAACCTGCCTGCAATGCAGGAGACCAGGTTTCCCTCCCTGGGCTAGGAAGATTCCCTGGAGACGGAAATGGCAGCCCACTCCAGTATTCCTGGCTAGGAAATCCCAGGAACGGAGGAGACGTGCCGGCTCCAGTCCATGGGGTCCCAAGAGTCGGACAGTAGAGTGACTAAACCACCATTAGTACCATTCTTTAGGCCCAATTTTAGACATTTTCCTACCCTTACATTTTGTTTCCTTTTTCTGTGGAGAATCGCTGTTTTGAAGATTGGCATAAATCTCTTGCAGGAGAGATTTTCTGTGAACTACTAAATCCCAAGCCTGATGCAAATTTTAACATAAATATGTGAAAAACCTCCATCTCCTTATTTTGCCATCACTCCAGAAAAAAGTGAGTCTAGATTTAGAATTGTATTGATCATCTCTTTTGAGTATTCCTTTAAAAAAGAAAAAATCTTGTTGGTAGTGTTTATCTGAAATCCTGCCCTGGTCAGTTCCAAGGGATTCACTTTGCAAATGGATACATTGGAAGAGTTAGATGTTCATGAATACTTTTTTCTCTCCAAAGACTATGTCCACAGAGCTTTCATTTCAAATAGCCAACCCGTTTTTGTTCTCAGCATTAAACATGATTTTTCCATTTACACCCTGCTCTTCAAAAAATTAACAATGAAAATTTTAGTCGCATTTAAATGTCATTTGCAAGTATAATTGCCAGTAAGGTATACAAAATGTAAAGCATCATAGGAATTCAGAAAGTAGAAGAAACTCACCCAGTCCTCTGGTCGCCAGCCTTTTTCATCCTTCCCTCCATGAAAGTTCATCAAGCAGCTACTGCCTCCCGGGTATCACATGTAGTTACCTCTGAGTCCTCCTCGCTTGTCCTTCCTCCCAGAATAGAGGAGGAAGTTATTTAGTTATGTGAAAGTCAAGGCTTACAAGGATCCACCCGCAATAGGTAAACCAGCATTATTGTAGGATACTTTCTAGGGCTTTTGCTTTAATAAAAGTGACTCCCAGCACCCCAGTACTGCATCCTCGGAACTCCAAGAAGCCAGAGTAACAAGCCATGAATCTGTCATTTTTCAGATAAGGACAGTAAGGCTGAGAAGGTCAAAGGACTATCCAAAGATAGGTGCCAAAGGAGTGGAGGAGCAGCCTTTTATGGAGGCCTCGATAGGAGTAGCGAAGGGAGAGTCAGCTAAGTAAATACATGCAGATATCTTTCCCTTTAAAAAAAGTTTCGTTATCAGCATAAAAGTTATTTAAAATCTGTCATGAAATTTAATTAAGTATAGTTGATTTAGAACGTTGTATCAGTTACTGCGGTATAGCAAAGTAATTCAGTTATACATACATGTGCATCCTTGTTTACTTTCTTTACCATTATGGTTTATCTTAGAATATTAAATATAGTTCCCTGTGCTATATAGTAGGGCCTCATTGTTTATCCATCCTGTATAAAAGCTCACGCCTGCTGAGCCCAGCCCCCCACTCCATCCTCCCCACGCCTCTCCCCCTTGGCAACCACAAGGCTGTTGTCTGTCTGGGATTCTGTTTCTGCTTCACAGATAGGGTCGTTTTCTCAGATTTCAGATTCTACATCTGATCGATATCATATGGTGTTTGTCTCTCTTTCTGACTTGCTTCACTTGGTTTGATCGTCTCTAGTCGCGTCGTGTTGCTACAAATGGCATTATCCATCCTTTTTCATGGCTGAGTAGTATTCCGTCACATATACCAACCACGTCTTCCTCATTCACGGGCTGATGGACCCCTGGGTCTCCTTCATGTTTGGCTATGGTAAACAGTGCTGCTATGAACAGGGCGGGGGGTGTGTGTGTCTTTTTGAATTATAGTTTTTCCAGTATATGCCCAGGAGTGGGACTGCAGGGTCATATGGAAAACCTAGTTTTAGTTTTCTGTGGATCCTCCATACGCTTTTCCACAGAGGCTGCCCCAATGCACATCCCCGCCAATAGTGCAGGAGGGCTCCCTTTCCTCCACATCCTCTCCAGCATTTATTGTTGGTAGATTTTTTTGAGGGTGGCTATATCTGTCTGTCTGGAAGAAACACAAGCTGGAATCAAGATTGC
>SJYT01018482.1:406215-451618 GCA_006410635.1 Cephalophus harveyi
ATTCTGACTGCTGTGAAGTGATATGTCGTCGTAGTTTTGATTTGCGTTTCTAATACTTAGCCACATTGAGCATCTTTTCCTGTGCTACTGGCCACCTGTATGTTTTCTTTGGAGAAAGATCTATAAACTCTATCCTCTAATTCAAATGGCCGCCTGCCTTTGGCATTACCTTTGGGCCTGTGGAGGTTGCCATAAACATGATTCCCTGGCCCGGGTGAAGACATGATCTTGCAGACCTGGGAAGGGGTATTATCCCCGGGGAATGGGTTTCCACAAGTCAGGGCAACTGGAAGCCTACGGTTTGCTGTTTGTGCCAGAGCTGTCAATCGGTTACAGAAGGCAGTTTCCCCTTCTTCTTAGGGACTCTGGAAGTTTCCTTCTGAAATCTTCCCAAACATCCATGAGCAGGGCCGGGCTAGACCTGGATTGCATTAGCTTTGTCTACTCACAAGCAGTGGGCAGCATTAGAGGAGTCATAAACCTCTTATTTGCTTTTTCTGTAACCAGAGCCCCTCGTGTAACTCAGCTCTTCAACAAACAGGTTGAGAGTCTCTGCAAATCAAATGGAAAAAATGACACACTCGTGTAACCCCAGTGTCTGCTGCGTTTTCTCGCCATCTGTCTGTTTACACACGTGGCTTTCTCGGTCCCGGCTGCTGTCCTGCAGCACCCCCTTGCTGCCGGCTACCCTCTGTCCCTCGGAAGACTCCTGCCCACCGCCACCACTGGCTCCTTTGCCCGGGTTGGGGTGGGCATTCGCCTCGGGGGCTCTATTGCCTTTGACACCATTGTCTTCCCTAGTTACATGGTGAAATCTCTCAGAACTGGGCGAGTGACCTATGCCTCTTGACCCCAAGACAGGGCAGGTGCTTGATAAAGGCTGGCAAGTTAAATAATGGCTTCATGATGCTGTGAGCTTCTTGGTGCCAGAGTTCATGTCTCAGAGGTTGCCTCTTCTAAGGTGTTGCATCCATCTGAGAGTGGGCAGTGTGGAGTGATCCCCTTTGAACCCACGAGCTGTTTGTGGTTTGTATGTACATGCGTGCTTAGTCACTCCGTTTGACTCTTTGTGACCCCATGCACTGTAGCCCATCTGTCCATGAGACTCTTCAGGCAAGAATCCTGGAGCGGGTAGGCATGCCCTCCTCCAGGGGATCTTCCCACCCCAGAGATCAAACCCAGGTCTCCTGCATTGCAGGCAGATTCTTTACCATCTGAGCCACCAGGGAAGCCCCATATAGTATGTAGGAGATACTCAAATGTGTCATGGATGAAAGATGGATATTCTGGAGCAGTAAAGAGAAGCCTGCTTTGATTATGGTGGGAATCACCAAAAAGGGACGTGTCCCCAGCAGAAGCAGCCTCTGTGCTTCTGTTTAGGCTGGTGGCCAGTAGTATTGGTTCAAAGGTCAGAGTCTCTGGGACCATTAGTCCACCAGATGGCCTGCCTTGCAATCACCTCACCTGGTACCCCACCCTGAATAAGGATCTCAACTCTGCTGTTTTGGGGGAAGGGCTGCTTGTTTATCAAGCCCCTTAAATAATTCAACACAGAGCCATGCCGTCCAGCTATGGTCTAAAGGGTTCATCCACTGCCAAGTTTCCCAATTTGGTGTTAAGTTCTCCATGACTATCTATCTACTTACTTATACCTATCTGTTTACCTACATACCTATTTGTTTTAAATTTTTATTTTATTGGAATTTAGCTGATTTATAATGTGTTAATTTCTGCTGTACAGCGAAGTGATTCATTTATATATATATATATAAATTGGTTCAAAGGTCAGAGTCTCTGGGACCATTAGTCCACCAGATGGCCTGCCTTGCAATCACCTCACCTGGTACCCCACCCTGAATAAGGATCTCAACTCTGCTGTTTTGGGGGAAGGGCTGCTTGTTTATCAAGCCCCTTAAATAATTCAACACAGAGCCATGCCGTCCAGCTATGGTCTAAAGGGTTCATCCACTGCCAAGTTTCCCAATTTGGTGTTAAGTTCTCCATGACTATCTATCTACTTACTTATACCTATCTGTTTACCTACATACCTATTTGTTTTAAATTTTTATTTTATTGGAATTTAGCTGATTTATAATGTGTTAATTTCTGCTGTACAGCGAAGTGATTCATTTATATATATATATATACACTTTTGCATATTTGCCATTATTTATTATAAGATATTGAATATAGTTCCCTGCGCTAAATGGCTTCCCAGGTGGCTCAGAGGGTAAAGAATCCACCTGCAATGCAGAGGGCTCAGGAGACAAGTGTTCGATCCCTGGGTAGGGAAGGTCCCCTGAAGGAGGGCATGGCAACCCGCTCCAGTATTCTTGCCTGGGAAATGCCATGGACAGAGGAGCCTGGCAGCCTGTAGTCCATGGGGCTGCAAAAGAGTCTGACACGACTTGGCAAGTAGATCACCACCACCAGGTGGGTAGGAGTTGCCGGACTTCAAGCAGGCAAGGTGACGTCCATTGAGGCGGAGAACTGACCTGTCCGTCAAACTGGAGACCCCGCCTATTTGGGCGGGGCCAGCAGAGTGCCGCGCTGTTGGAGAACCAGTCTCATTGGACCACGTCTGGGAGGTCCAGGTGGCCCCAGGAAATCTGAAGTTGGAGGGGAAAGTCAAGGGTCAGAAGCAAAAAGTCAGCAGACGTTGGTTGCTGGGTGCCAGCTTCGTGCCAGGAGAGGGGAGCTTGGCACCTAGGGCCCCAGGGCCACAGTCTCGGGTGCCTCCTCCCCTCATCCTGGTGTCTCTTGAGAGCCTGGCCATCACCAAGCCCCGTTTCCTCTAACTTAAGCAGCTGATTGGGATGCACTGGGGAGGAGGTGGCGGTGTGGTGTTGCCATCAAATGGGAGGCCAGCACGATCATGAAATTCTGGAAGGTGGAAGGGGGAGGGCTTTGGGGATCGGCCGACACCCCAGACCACAGTGAGTCTGGGTCTCAGGTGACCACGTCAAGGTGAAGCCCCGGCGTGTGAGCTGACCCTCTGCCAGCTGCCAGGGGTGTGAGCTCCGATAAGGCGTGTGGCTTCTCCAAGGCTCACACCCATCCCCCCCCTCCCTGTCTCTTATACACATCTAGATGTGTATAAGAGACAGCCTATAATACCTCCCCATCCTTTCCTCAAAGTTGACGCTACAGGATTCTGCCTACTGACTATGTGTGTGTGTATATATCTGTAATTTCAGGAGGAGCGAGTTTCTCTCCATATGGCTGTGATTTACGCTGATACTGTCAAATTACAAACTATAAATTGTATTATTCCCCCAGAAAATGGATGTGACAATTTCTTTGCTCCCCGCCCCAGCCCTTCTCATGAAAAGTAATCTTTAGGACACCCTGGAAAAGTTCGTGGAATTACAATGCTGTGCCAGCCCGTGGACCGTGCTTTCTCTGAGTTGTTTCAGTGTTTCCATTTTCTGCTTGGGAACAGGGAAGTATTGAAATATTTACAAGAATTTCATAGGCCAGGCAGTGGTAAATATGTCTGTTCTGTAAGAGCCTGGAGCTGTGTCTGCAATGGTGGGGGGAAGGGGTGGGGAGGAATGAAAAAGAAAAAAGTTTACAAATCTGAGGCTTTTCGATACTGAAAGCTAAATCTATTTTTCAACTTTTTGGGGGTTTCATCTGGAAATTTGTCTTACGGGGAAAATCACTTAAAAGAACAGGCCAGTCGACCTGAGCATGCTTGCATACAAAAGAGGCATGCTGCTAGCTTTTTCTAGTTTTGAATAACAGAAACAAACGTGTTAGTATATGTGTTGTTACAGACTTCATGTTCAGGTGATTTTCCTAGAGGAATAAAGATTCAGAATTTATTAAAATACAAGTTGCCTCCCTTGATAATTTCACTCTAAAGTTGGAGCTTTTGAGAGCAGTATCCTCTTTGTCTTAGGAATTATGCAAATATTTGGCTTCTAGTGGGCCTATTTGGGCTCAGTCTTCTCTAACAATTGCATACTAAAACAGGCATCTCTGGGGAGTGGTCCCCTTCCTAAACTTAGCTTTTTTTTTTTTTTTTTTCATATTTAAAAAGGAAATAATTCTGATATTGTGGTCTGCGGCAGACATCATTTGTACTTTAGCCAGGATATTATTTGAGAACTGCAAAGCTCTCTAGGTATTACAACCGTATATAAACCATGTGTTAGAAAGATATAAATTCAGTTTTGAAATATTTGTTAGACTGCTTTTGGCTTTCAGTCTGTGCCAAACATGTGCTTCGGTGATGGATAGAGTCATGTGGACTCTTGAATGAAACTCTTTATTGTGTATAGACTTTGTCTTCTAGCAGTTGTGTTAGACAAGCCAGGAGATTAAGAGGATCCAGTTACTTAAGAGGTGTGTTCTCCAGTGAGCTTAAACTCTTCTTTCCTCCTTTAAAATATGTCACTAGGTGATTTGGTCTCATTCTGTGCCACAGAAAATATTGTCAGACACTTTGAATGGAGGGAGAATAATTCTGTTCCAGATATTCACATGTTAACTTCAAATTTCGAATCCAGAATGTGTTACTAATAATTGGTTGAAAATTTTTGGCTCTTAGGCTAAGCTATTCAAGGAAGCCTGAATCTAGCACAGCCAAATGAAATTGGGGTCTCTTAAATCAATCTTGAGTCTCAGATAAACATCAAGTAGTTTTTCAGTATAAGTATGTCCCCACCATTGCATGGGACATACTTATACTAAAAAATAATCATTTGCTATTTGTCTGAAATTCAGATAGAGCTAGAGGTCAGATTTTTGTTTTCTACATCTGGCAATGCTGCATAGATCCTAATTTATTATCCACTGTCATAAATAGTGACTCTCAAAGAAAATTCCTCAGTGATGAAGGTTTTTTGAGATGAAGATGGAGGAGATCTCAGTCCAGCCCTTCCATATAATAATAACAAATGTTCTATTTGAGCAAAGTCTGAAAACAGAGCGGTAATAGATCGCCTCTATTGCACTTCTGATTGAACCTGGGCCAATACCTTTTTCCTCCTCTGAGTGTGTGCTAAGGTGCTTCAGTTGTGTCTGACTCTTTGCAACCGCACGGACTGTAGCCCTCCGGGCTTCTCTGTCCATGGGATTTCCCAGGCAGGAATACTGGAGTGGGTTGCCGTTTCCTTCTCCAGGGGATCTTCCTGACCCAGGGATCGAACCTGCATCTCTTATGTCTCCTGCATTGTAGGCGGGTTCTTTGCCACCTGGGTGTCTATACATCCATTTCCTCATATTTTCTCTCATTTCTGTGTCATGTAGGTGGACATGGGGTATAAGTCTAGGAAGCCTTTTTCTCTCTCCCTTCTCTTCCTCACATCCCTTCCCCCACATGTGAGTGCCCACATCCAACTCTTCAAAGCCTGGTATAATTGGCACCCCTTTCGTGGAGGCTTCCTGGACCATCTCAGCCGCATTTTGTTTCCTAATTTAGCTCTGGTTGCTCTTAAAGATATTATCCTTTCCTTCACTAGATTTTGTGATCCTTGAGGGCAGAGTCAAGTTTAATTTCAGAAAGGAACACACATCCTGAAAGTTGCGAGGAAATTGACACTCGGAAAAGCTTGCTTTCCTTCCTTCCTTCCTTCTGTGATAGCTGCTTCTAACTGAGTGCTGCCACATACGGGTCTTTCCACAAGCCATCTCCTTGAATTTTCTCACCTAGTCTAGGAGTGAAGTGCGATGTCCTCCATTGTATACATTAGAAAGGCCCCACCTTTGTTAAAAGGCAGAGCTTGAATGATCCTTAATTCACATGGAACGTTGAAATGCTGTTGGCTGTTATCCAACATGACCTACCAACATGCCCCTCTGAAGAGAAGAAGACGAATCTCCAGTGGGTCAGCCCACTGGACGATCAGCCTCTACTCTTCTGGGAGGAGTCTGGTTGACTCAGCAGTTGTTTCTTTATTTTAGAAATAAACCTGTTTAATATTCTTAATTCATAGTTGCTCATACATAAATTAGAAAAAATTAGATCCATTAAAAATGACCAGTCCTATAGAAGGGATAAACACCAGTCCTACAGTATAGCCCAGGGAACTATATTCAATATCCTCTAATAAACCATAATGGAAAAGAATTTTTTTAAATGGCAATCAGTTCAGTTCAGTTGCTCAGTCGTGTCCGACTCTTTGCGACCGCATGAATCGCAGCATGCCGGGCCTCCCTGTCCATCACCAACTCCCAGGGTTCACTCAGACTCACATCCATCGAGTCCGTGATGCCATCCAGCCATCTCATTCTCTGTCGTCCCCTTCTCCTCCTGCCCCCAATCCCTCCCAGCATCACAGTCTTTTCCAATGAGTCAACTCTTCGCATGAGGTGGCCAAAGTATTGGAGTTTCAGCTTTAGCATCATTCCTTCCAAAGAACACCCAGGACTGATCTCTTAGGATGGACTGGTTGGACCTCCTTGCAGTCCAAGGGACTCTCAAGAGTCTTCTCCAACACTATAGTTCAAAAGCATCAATTCTTCGGCGTTCAACTTTCTTCACAGTCCAACTCTCACATCCATACATGACCACTGGAAAAACCATAGCCTTGACTAGACGGACCTTTGTTGGCAAAGTAATGTCTCTCCTTTTCAACATGCTATCTAGGTTGGTCATAACTTTCCTTCCAAGGAGTAAGCATCTTTTGATTTCATGGCTGCAGTCACCATCTGCAGTGATTTTGGAGCCCCCCAAAAATAAAGTCTGACACTGTTTCCACTGTTTCTCCACCTATTTGCCATGAAGTGATGGAACCGGATGCCATGATCTTTATTTTCTGAATGTTGAGCTTTAAGCCAACTTTTTCACTCTCCTCTTTCACTTTCACCAAGAGCAACAGACATGAGCAAATAATCCTCAAAGTAAGGAAAGAAAATAACTGAAAAAATATGAAAAAGTTCAACCTCAGTGACAAATAAATGCACATTGCAATGACAAAGAAATATATGTTTTTTTCTTTACCAGTGGGCACATATTTTTATAGGGCCTTTTCTTTGTAATATTTGTCTACTGAGTTGTTTACCTGCCATGGCCTGGTCATTGCTGAATGGATGGGGAACAGTGCTAGTTCAGATCCAGAAAGGCAGGAGGCCACTCTGTCCACCCTCCACTCTCCACCTGCCTCCAGCAGCTCAGGGTGGCCGTGGAAAGCTGTGTCTCCTCTTGTTGACTCAACTGGCCACAGTGGGTGACCAGAAATAGCAACAGGGAAAGACAGTTCCCAGTGTTGTCAGCAGCCCTCTCACACTCAGGTGGCAATCAGTGCTAATTTCACAGAGAACGGAAAGCCCGCTTAGAATATTGAAAGCATCCTTAGTGTGAATTGTAAATGAGGGCAAGGACACTTGCTTCCCAGGGGGCGCTAGTGGTAAAGAACCCATCTGCCGGTGCAGGAGACTTCGGTCCCTGGGTTGAAGGAAATGGCAGCCCACTCCAGTATTTTTGCCTGGAGAATCCCGTGGACAAAGGAGCCTGGCAGGCTACAGTCCACAGGGTCGCAGAGTCGGACACAACTGAAGTGACTTCACATGCCATGACGCTCAGCCTACCAGGACACCTGCCCTCATAAGAAACTTAATGGCCAGCAAAGGATGGGCAAGTTCTCTTGCCTGTGAGATTATCTCAGAATAAAGCTGGGTATTGTTGAGAGGAAATTGTCAAAAGTTTCCTAAACTGAACAGTTTTCTTTACTTCTTTGGCTTTACCTGTGTGAGATGAAGCATGGACTTAAAGACAGATAAGCACATTGTTCAGTTTTGAGAACTGAGAACAAAAGTATTTCTAATCAAAGTTATTAATTGCCATTCTGCTTCATTCTAGAAGCCTAGCGAGTATTTGTCAAATCACATAGAACTGAAACTTTCCAAAACGCAAGACTTCAATCCTATGGCATAATCATTTGGGGTGTCCTGTGTGACTATTTAAATTAAGGACCTCCCAAATTCAATGGACAGAGTCAACAACTAGAAAATTAAAGCCATAGAAATCAGCACCTGCCTTCAGACAGCCACACTTGCCCCTTGGTCCTTAGGACTCAGGCAGGGGTTCTCTAACTCATCAACCCCGTCCTCACCCTCCTTCCAGCCCAGGCCTCCCTGTCTTGCCCTGCTCCTCCCTCCGCTGTCCCCCTCCCCAACATTCTGGCTCGAGTTGTAGAATCTGCACAGTTGAATTCCCAGCAGATGGAGAAGTGAAGCAGGAGACAGGGGATGTGGTCCCCAGTATTGCATTTTGGAATTCAGAATATATTTTCTCATAAATGCGCATGGGATTTAGGTCCAGAAACTCTTCCCTGAGTGACAACTTAGAGCATGGTTTTCATAAAGTGAAGTGTTTCTAAAGGATGCTATGAGAGTCAAGCAGGTTATAATTTCACAAGCGCTGGTGAGCCCGCCTTTGAGAACTCAGCGAGTCTGTAGAAAATGCACTCCAGTTCCAATAATCAGCCTGTGCTCAAGCCCCTCGGTGGGCAGCTGCCCTCGCTGGGACTCAGTGCCTCCTTGGTTAGCATGGCAGGTCCACACTCTTGAGTAGACAAGGAAATATTAGGCTTCTGGGATGACAATTTCTGTTCCCGTCCTTTAGTTCTCTGTTCTGATTTTAATTTGGCTTTTCAAGGAAGGTTTCCTGCTGGGGAGATAATGAACCCAGTGCTTTAGATGAGGATTCTGGCTGACTTGCCATTCTTTTTCATTAAAAGTAAGTTGAAATTCTGGCTTATAAAGAAGGCTCGCCTGGGTTTGGATCTGTGCATAAACCCGCGAGGAGCCAGACAATGCTGGGCGAGCTAAAAATCAGTCACCCATCAGAGCCTCTGTGATGCGAAGCACACCCCGGGACCCCACCCTGCTGTCATTATGATCCCAAGGTCGTGAGAACTTGTTATTCCCTTGGTCATAATTCGTTAGCCCGATACTTGTTTGCGTATGAAGATAGAACATTGAATGTGATAAATCAGGCCCTTGTGTGCTTAGTTGCTCAATTGTGTCTGACTCTTTGCAACCCCACAGATGGTAGCCCGCCAGGCTCCTCTGTCCATGGGGATTCTCCAGGCAAGAATACTGGAGTGGGTTGCCATGCCCTCCTCCAGGGGATCTTCCCCACCCAGGGATCTAACCCAAGTCTCCCGCATTGCAGGCAGATTCTTTACCAATTGAGCCACTCAAATAAGGCCCCTACCACTTGTCATTTTAGATTTAGATTTAGATTTGGGAGTGGGGTAGTGGAAACAAAATGATGAAACGAGTTTGGATGCTTTAAGTACCGTTAAAGGAACAGAATAGGATGACGGGCTGGAGAGAAACGTGGGGTAGAAGGAAGGTTCTGAAGTCGGCTAGCCCCTCTGAGGTGCTAACATTTGAGCTGAGACGTAAGTAATGAGATTTGAGGGCCAGCACAGGTTTGAGAGTAGGGTGTTCTCAGCAGAAGGAACAACAAAAACCAAGGACATGAAGTCAGACATAGCTGGACATGTGATGGGTCAGAGGGGTGGTCATTGTGTTCACAACAGAGCTGGCAATATGGAACTCTCAGGGGTTGGGGTTCCAGAACTTGCAGGACTCAGGAAGGAATCTGAATTTTGTTCCAAGTGTTTCCTGGACAGAGTGATGCTTGTTTATCACGTGGTGTGGCTGGAGCATAGATCCTAGTACTTGGCTGTCTGGGTGGGCTGTCTGGGTGGCTTCATAGTTTTTTGCACCACAGGCAAATTTCATAACTTCTCTGTGCCTCAGCTTTTTCATCTACTAAATGACAGTAAACATCCAAGGGTCATTATGAGGTTTAAACAGGTGAAACCTAGAATGGGGTTTGGTGTGCAACATTTGCTTAATTGGGGCTTCCCTGGTGTCTCAATGGTAAAGAATCCGCCTGCCAATGCAGGAGACGCAGGTTTGATCCCTGGGTCGGGAAGATCCCCTGGAGAAGGAAATGGCAATCCATTCTAGTATTCTTGGCTGGGAAATTGCATGGACAGAGGAGCCTGGTGGGCTATAGTCCGTGGGGTCGCAAAAGAGACACGGCTTACCAACTAAACAACAACAGCTTGTTTAATTGGTGTTCACTGTTGTCATCTAGAAATGTTTGTTAATTGTGGGATCTGGGCTCAGCATTGCATTTTGCTCTATGAATAGTTCCCATGTATATGTTCTTCTCCAGTCTTCACACACTCCATTCTCCGGTAGGGAATTTTCCCAAAATGAATCAGATTTACTCTACATAAAATCCTATGATGCCTTTCTACTGCACTCCAAATGAAACCCAAATGCTGCCTTAGAAGGCCTGGCATGATCCAGGCCTTGTCTACCCTCTGTACTTGAGCTCACATCTCTGTCCATGCCGTTTCGTCCTTCATTTCAGCCATACTGACCCTTTCTGCTCTAGAACACACTAAGCTGTCTCCTGCATTAAGGCCTTTGTGTTCACGTTCTCCTGATGGAGAACCCTGCCTTAGACTTTTGCTCTTATCAAATGTATCCTGTCCTTTGAGACTGGAGTAGAGGGAGCTTCAGGTGATGAGTCTACCAAGAAGGATTTAGCTAGAAAGTAGGAGAGTTTTGAGAAAACAGAAGAAAACAAAAACAAAGCATAAAATACCTAGCCGGAGTTGTTGAATGCGAGTGATTTAAAAAAAGGCGTGTCGAAGATGTTGCCGAGCCCTGTGACGCAGGCAGCGGTGAATGCTGGTGACTCTGGCAAGACACGCGTGATGGACAGTGTTTTGCTTTCTGACTGGGGGATGGAATGAAGCCTCTGGTTTTTAAACGTGCTGAGTTTGAGATGATGATGGTGCCAAAACATTGAAATTAGTGTCCGGTAGATACTGTATGATGAGATGGCTGGATGGCATCACGGACTCGATGGACGTGAGTGTGAGTGAACTCTGGGAGTTGGTGGTGGACAGGGAGGCCTGGCGTGCTGCGATTCATGGGGTCGCAAAGAGTTGGACATGACTGAGCAACTGAACTGAACTGAGATACTGTATTACAAACTGCACTTGGGTGAACTGGCCAGATGGAAAAATACTGATTTGAGCAACATCAATTTAAAAATTAATGAGTTCTCTCAGGAACAGTAAGAGTAGGGTGGGAAGATGTTCAAGAGCTGAGACTTGGGGGATGTTCAAGTCCCCCTAAGGGAGGCGGGAGAAAGGAATATGAGTGGAGAAGGCAAGATCTGGCTGGAGAAAGAGAAGAAAACCAGAGCCACCAAGTGCTGTCAAGTTGGGGGTGTGTTTCAGCAGAAAGGGGCTTCCCTGGTGGCTCAGAGGGTAAGGAATCTGCCTGCAGGGCAGGAGACCTGAGTTCGATTCCTGGATTGGGAAGATCCTCTAGAGAAGGGAATGGCAGCCCACTCCAGTATTCTTGCCTGGAGAATCCCATGGACAGAGGAGGAGCCTGGCAGGCCACAGTCCACGGGTTTGCAAAGAGTTGGACACGACCAAGTGACTTTCGGCAGAAGGTGGTCCGTGATGACGATGATACAGCAAGGATGTTAGCGCCATTAGGAAGTCCATGGTCTTTAGATGCCAAATGGCTGCTCTATCATTGTTGTTTAATTCCATCTAATGCTCCTACAGTAGTGAAGGGAACAAAGACGTTTCTGTTCCTGTCTTTTTGTTCTCCGCTTTCAAAAGTTGCTCCTGTGGTAAGATTTTAATAATTGATTCCATTTTCCCCTTACGTCATTGTTTGAAAATTCTGACCCCCATCCTCCACCATCCAAAGTATTACAAATAAATTCCTGCAGCGTCTCTTTGTCCCTGTGATGAAGGACAAAGTGAATGAATGCGTGTGAAATGCAGAGGGCTTGGGTTTTGTTATTAATTCTGCCATTTATTATTGGGAAATATTAGAAATAACCAGTATAAATTCTTAGTTCAGTCTCACCATTTATAAAATAGGACTTGCACTAGTTTACAGTGACCAGCAAAGAAGTCTAAAATATAAGTTAATGTTGTAAATGGTTTTGCAGATAGGAGACACTTTAGGCATGAAAAGTTATTTTTATGTGTAGTAGAGACAACTTGCGCTTGGGGTATGAATCCATTTGAAACATTTATGGGAAGCAATAACTAGCTTTCTTTGATTTTGAAATGACGTATAAACCATCTTTTCAAAATTGTAATTGTTTCATAGTACTTGATTGCTTTTATTTCCAAATGGGCTATGTCCTCTAGCATGCCCAAGGCAGTGAATCTGAAATGCCAGGAAAGCTGGTAAGAAAGTAAAACATCATAAATCAGTTGGTTTGTCATCATGAGTTCAAATGATTGATTTTTAAAATTTTTTGTCCATCATAGAAGTAATATGTCTGTTTATAGAAAAATCAGAGACATGTACAAACATGAAGAATCACACTGAATTAAAACCCCAACACTCAACAAGAGCATTTTAGTGTATTTCTTTCTAAAGATTGATTAAAACAAAGCAAAAGCAAAAACTAAATGACACCCACCTACACTTTGCACCCATGATGTCTGTTGACCCTCTCACCAGCCTTCGGCAGTGGACAATGGTCCATAGTCTTCCTGGACATCTAAAGGATTTGTGTATCAGGGAGGGCAAGAGACCAGCCCCAGAGCATCCATGTAGCCTCTGGAGGTACACAAAATACTGACTCTTCTGACTCAAAATACTGCAGCTGCTTCCGTTCCATCAGGCTGTATCTTGATAATTTAGCCTTCCAGTGTGGATAGCTGCAACCTTAGGCTCTGAGCGAATCTGGTTCGGCTTCAACATCCTTCATCAAAGTATTTATGTGACTGTCACTTGGTGTAACCTTCCTAAACCAACTTTTCGCTTCTGTACTATTTCAGAATCTTGCCGCCAGGAACCAGAAAAAAGGTGACGTTTTTATAGCAACTTGTTTCTCTGTTCTGAAGAGTTCTCTGGGTGTATTTCGAGGGGCCTTTCCACTGCCTACGGATTGACTGCTTTTGCATGCTCTGCCTTTTTATACTCTAGGAAGCCTTGCCAGTTAACTGCTTTACGCCTTTCACGTGACCGCAGTTACTGTATCTTTCCTCCATCCGAACAAAGAGCAATGTGAGAAGAGAGATGAGGGTAGAGACTCCAGTTTGCTGGAATTTGGAGCCACTGGTGATAACAGCCATCCATCTCTGAGCCCTTTGATACTGAACTGCTCTAGAATGACATGCAGTCTTCTTGCAAGATGCAGGCTAAGTCCTCAAATGATGATTAATAGACTTTACTTGAAAGGACAGTTTTATATTTACAAGAAGATGGGGAAGAGAGTATAGCGAGTTCCCCTGTACCCCATAGGCTTCTCTGGTGGCCCAGCGGTAAAGAAACCACCTGCAGTGAAGGAGCTGCAGGAGACACGGATTCGATCCCTGGGTCGGGAAGACGCCCTGGAGCAGGAAATGGCAACCCACTCCAGTATTCTGGCCTGGGAAATCCCATGGACAGAGGAGCCTGGTGGGCTTTAGTTCATAGGGTTGCAGAGTCGGACACAACTGAATCGACTTGGTACGCATGCACCTATACCCCATAACTAGTTCCCCCTCTTACTGCCTTACCTGAGAACTGCACAATTGTTACAATTAATGAACCAATATTGACATAATGTCTTTAACTCCAGTCCATACTTTATTCCAATCTCCTTACTTTTTGCCTAACTTTCCTTTTCTGTTCCTCAATCCCAGGCAGGAGTCCTCAACACCTTCAGTCATTATGTCTCCTTCACCTCCTTTTAGCTGTGACAGTTTCTCAGACTGTCCTTGTTTTTGATGACCATGGCAGTTTTGAGGTGTGCTGGCCAGATACAATACAGGATGGCCTGAATTGGCACTTGTCTCAGGATTAGCTCGATCAGAGGTAAAGTGTCGTTTCATCATATCCCATGAAGGGTGCATGCCAACAGTAGGACTGTGGCTGCTGATGTTGACCTTGATCACCTGGCTGACATAGTGCTTTTCCACTGTAAACTTACTCTTTTTAAGATTAACTTTTGCCATGGTTCTTTTGAACATCCTTGAGCTATACCATTTAAAACGAATCACACCCCTAATTATCACCCTTGGAGCTTGCAGACGAGATGAGAGAGTGATGTTGTTATTTGATTAAGACTATAGCTAGGAATCTGAACCGAGGAAATATATTTGTCCTTTATAGGAACATTGCCACCGTATTCCCCTGGACCAAGACCCTGCTCAATCAAGCCAATAAGATTTTCTTTAGCTCTCTGGGATTACAAAAAATGCTTCGTGAGTTTCCAGGGCCTTGTCCTCAGATTCTTTTGCAGTTCGTAATGGTTGTCCCACTTTTTACCCCCACTTAGATTTCCTAAACCATAAAAGAAGGAAATGGCAGCCCACTCCAGTATTCTTGCCTGGAGAATCCCAGAGACAGTGGGCCCCCCGTCTATGGGACACAACTGAAGCGACTTAGCAGCAGCAGATTTCCTAAGGACTGTTTATATTAATTCTCTTTTACGTACCTCAGATTAATCCTCTTCTCTTAGGTTCGTATTGGCACTGATAGTGATTTTGCTTTAAAGCCAGAACTCTAGGTTAGTGTTTTAAGTTTCATCTTGGCTAATAGTCTCATTAGAGGTTATTTTCCCACTGACTAACTGGATAACTTGAATGGATGCCTCCCAAGCACCTTAACCCCCATATATTCTAATGACAGGCATGAAGCTGTCGTCTCCACACCATTAGCCTGTTTGGTTGGAGAAACATTGCCTACAAATCTGTAAACTTGGATTCAGACATTCTAGACTGATTTTATGTGTTAAGCTTTTTAGAAGCCCTTTGACTGTTCTTACTTAGTTGAGCTTCCTTAACCCTATGAGTGGAGAAGGCAATGGCACCCCACTCCAGTACTCTCGCCTGGAAAATCCCATGGATGGAGGAGCCTGGTGGGCTGCAGTCCAGGGGGTCGCTAAGAGTCGGACACGACTGAGCGACTTCACTTTCACTTTTCACTTTCATGCATTGGAGAAGGAAATGGCAACCCATTCCAGTGTTCTTGGTTGGAGAATCTCAGGGACGGGGGAGCCTGATGGGCTGGCGTCTATGGGGTCGCACAGAGTTGGACACAACTGAAGCGGCTTAGCAGCAGCAGCAGCAGCAGCAGCAACCCTATGAGAATCAAGCCTTCCCAGGTGGCGCTAGTGGTAAAGAACCCACCTGCCAATGCAGGAGACGAGATGTGAGATTGATTCCTGGGTCAGGAAGATCCCCTGGAGGAGGGCATGGCAATTCTTTGCAGTATTCTTGCCTGGGAAATCCCAAGGAAGCCTGGCAGGCTTCAGTCCATAGAGTCGCAAAGAGTAGGACACGACTGAAGTGACTTAGCATGCCAGCATGCAACCCTGTTGGGATTAGGGGGGGAGAGAATGTGATCCCCCCTTTTGTAGAGGGTAGCAGCTTAGATGTAGGCTTTGATCGAGGGCAGTAAATCAAAGAGGAGTCAAGACCAGGGCCAGGTCTTGTGGCTTCAAGATGTTTATTGTTCAGTGTCTCAAAACTCTGTCAATCTCTTCTGTAAGGAAGCTGAAGCCCTGAGGTGGGCAGCAGGGTGGTCTGGATGACCCTTAGTAAGTCAGGCCAGGGAGGCTTGGCCAGACAGGGCAGGAAAGAGGCAAGACTTCCACGGATAGCCAGGCTCTGGGTGACTCGCATGCGGAGGATCTAAAGGCACTCTAGGGGGGTCTTTATTGCTGGCTTTTCCAAGGCCTTAAAAGCCGTCGCTGCAAAGATTCTTGCTTAAGGAACGAGATTTATAACTTCCCCCTTCACCAGCCATAATCAAGTCTGAAGATGACAAACTCAGACAAGCATAGTAGGCACAGGCATGTCTCATGGGAAAGCAGTGCTGATTGTCACAGAAGAATATTGTGTTAGAAACCTAAATATCTGATATGCTTCTTTCTACTGTGAAACTGATGGAGAAGGAAATGGCAACCCACTCCAGTACTCTTGCCTGGAAAATTCCATGGATGGAGGAGCCTGCTAGGCTATAGTCATGGGGTTGCAAAGAGTTGGACACGACTGAGCAACTTCACTTTCTTTTTTTCTGTGGTTCCTTTTGGAGAAGGAAGTGGCAACCCACTCCAGTGTTCTTGCCTAGAGAATCCCATGGACAGAGGGGCCTGGTGGGCTGCAGTCTATGGGGTTGCAAAGAGTCGGACATGACTAAGCAAGTCACACACACACACACACACATTGTGAGACTGAAGCAAAGTGGCCATTTTATCAAAAGGACTGTCCATGTATCTGGTTACTCAGCAGAAAGAAAGCTGGAAGTTCCTCCCCAAGATAAGCTAGTCACATTTTTTTATTTAGTCAACTGAGTTTTGTTGATGCCCAAATATTGGCAAAAACAAAATGTATGCAAGCTGTATGTTTTCTAAGGTCATACTTTTTTTCCCCTGGGTTTCTAGGGCTTGAATGTGCGGCCTGCTTTTATGGTTTGTCAACAAGATCACTCCATAAAATACATTCTGATATCTCACAGCTGTGTATAATTTATTCTGTCTATCCATGCAGCACAAATAAAAATTTTATTTGCATCATCTAAAAGAAATACCAGTGTATAAATACTTAAGCAAAGCTCATAAGAAACCATCCTCTGACTGCATATACTGCTGGGGGGATGTTGTGCAACCAATTAAAAGCTGAGAGATGGCTTCATTATCCATGTATATAGATAGTAAATACTGTCCTCAGCAAATAATGTTGTTATTCAATTTCTTTAAAAGGTTGCACAACATTCTACAAGTACTGGCACAGTCTGCCTCTCAGTTCTCTTTGGAATATTTAGAAATAAAGCCTCTTAGAGGGAAAAAACAATCAGTCCCGAAGGACTTCTTTTGGAATAAGATGTTGGTATATGTAGGTGAAAAGGGAAGTGTTCAGTGGTTGGAACATTTTGCCTTCAGGAGAGTAAATAACTGTCGCTCTCTGCTCCTAAGCACCTGGGAGGAAAAAGGTCCAGGGGACTAATACGTTCTTTACATTTGGTCCGTGCAGCTTCAGTTAGATTATTGAATAGGAAGCCACACAAAGGCCTCCCTTCTCCCCGCAAAATCAAGGATGCGGGCATACTGCCTCTCCTAGGGCCCACAGGCAGAGGCAAGCTAAGGAGACCTGGGTTTCATGGCACTTCTCCTTTCTTCTAAGACAGCGGTCCCCAGCGCTTTTGGCCCCAGGGACTGGCTTTGTGGAAGACAGTTTTTCCACGGCCTCGGCTGTTTCGGGGCGACTCAAGCGCATCACGTTTACTGTGCACTTTGCTGTGTGCTTAGCTGCTCAGTCGTGTCCAGCTCTTTGTGACTCCATGGACCGTAGCCCACCAGGCTCCTCTGTGCGTGGGATTCTCCAGGCAAGAATACTGGAGTGGGCTGCCATTTCCTTCTCCAGGGGATCATCTCCACCCAGGGATGACCCTGCATCTCCTGCATGGTCAGATGGATTCTCTACCTGCTGGGCCATCAGGGAAGCCCCATTACGCACTTTCTTTCTATTCTGATGTCCACACGGTCTATGGCCTGGAGGTTGGACCCCTGTTTTAAGACAGGCAGTGAGTTCTATTATATTCAAAGAGTTTTTCTCTAAGTCTCTGAGGCCTGGGTGGTAACCTTCCAGGCCTGTGAGCGTCACGGCTAGGATACCCATGGAAACCATCCCGTCTTCCTTACTGTGGCTGGGTGGTGAGTGGTGCAGGACTCCAGGTTTCGATTTATCCAGGCTTGGGGCATTTGAATTTGCTATTAAGTACTCAATTTAGCAATTCACTTGTGTTGGAAACTTAACTGACAAAACTTCCAGAAGTAGCTTATAATCAACTTGGTTTGTTTATGTAGAGGAAATTTTAAAATGCTTGCAGTCACTCTCTTAACAGTTTAACTTGACTTTCCAGAGGATTAAAATGTTGGCCAGGGTAACTCTTTGGCACATGGCATGGTTTTCATTGGTTGAGGGGCAAGTTGAGGCGCATCTGCCGTTTTCACTCTGTAATTGAGGGTATTTCAAATCCTTAATCCACGTCAGACAGCACACCAGCGCTCTTTCAAGATGTGTTCAGTTAGTTGCACTCTTAGTCCGCTCTGCAGAAGCTGTGTAACTGGATCAGAACTCGCTTTGTTTCAGGAGCTTCTAACACGGGCATCCCACTGAGGGTCTTGAGTGTGAGACCTGGGGCTTGGCAAAGCTTCGAGAAGGATCTTGATGAACTGCTTCCTGTGTATTGCCCACCTGGCCCCTCCCTGCCCTCTGCTTCATTTTATGGAAAAGAAAAAACACCTGAGGACCCACTGCCGATGTGTCCCTCCCGCACTCTGGGCAGGGCTGGAAGTTCCTCGTCCTCCATGCTTCCCATCCCAACAATACAGTCTCTTGTCCCTGTCCATCAGCAGCAGCCTTCCCCACCAACTGCCACAACCTTGTTTTTCTCATTACACTTTTATTTTGAAGTCATTTTAGATTATAGAAGAGTTACAAGGCCATCGGGGGTGTCCCCTAGCCTGCTGCTTCAGGCTCCCGGTTACTCTGCGCAAGCATCTTATTCTCTCAGTCTCTCACCCAGTGTAAAAACATAGGTCACGAGGGCAGCTTCATCTGCGACTCTCTCATGGATGCACAAGATGGAGAGAACCAAGTGTTCTGCGGTGGAGAGAGCTGTGTTTAAGAGATGAGGGTCCCAACAGTGTCGGTAGAGGGGGCTCACTCCAGGTAACACGAGCGCTGAAGCAGAAAGAGCGGGCTGTTTAAGTGGAAGACATTAGATCTAGAAGGCCCGTCACAAGGCAGGCAGTTAATAGGTAGTTGGTGAATGAATGAGTGAATGAATGAACTAGTAAGTGGGCCAACAGCTGGGCCAGGACCAACACCAGCATACGTGGTCAGGATGCTACTGATGTTGGGGATGTCTTACTCCAAAGCCCTTGCTTGGAGTGACTCAGCACTCTTGGAGCTCATTGAAGGGCATGAAATCAAGCCAGTGGATGAAGCTCATTTATTCAAGATCTCTGAGCCATCGTGAGCCACCCCCGCTTCAGCCACGAAAGACTTCTGATGAACTTCATGCTGATAACCACCCCTTCCTCATATCCCGCCCTCCACCAGACGTCCCCAGATGTCACCACCTGGAGTCGGCCCCCTCCGCCTGCACAGCCGGGGCCCTCATCTCCTGGACACAGGCGCATCCTAGCCCTGAGACCACAAGCCCATGTCTCCTTGCTCCCTTGGCCCTCTCTCTCCATCTCCCTGCCCCATGGGGCCAAGGGGCCCAGCTCACCCGCTCGGCCACTGGCCAGAGTCCCAACGTTCAGTTCATCCCTGGTCCCTTGGCAGTCAATGATTGGGAGCTTTAAATGCTTTGTGACCAGCTTGAGAATTTTCCAGGGAGGCTGTGTCAGACAGTTAATACTCAAGTACAATAGTAATCCTTTTGTAACCTGAATATAACTGCAGACTTCCATACTGAGAATGATAAAATGGTGTGGATTGAAAGGTATTTGGAGAACTGTAAAATGTCTAGGATTAAAATTTCAATACCATTTGTGCCCAATAAATGCGAACTCTTTAGTAACTTGAAACTGTGCTATTATGACTCAGGTCTGAAAATTATGAGTCCTGGTTGAAGAAATGGGAATAACATGTGAGGGAATCAACTCCCATCCTTTACCTTGAGGGGCAGACTGTGGTTGCACGGAAGAGCAGGGGTGTGACCTCATAGGGGAGCTGGCCTGGAAAATTACTGCATTTGTTAAGAAAGTGATATACTCTCCAGAAGAGAAAAATGTTATACTTTCCATTAGGATTGTTTATGGAAATGGGGCCGCATTGAACCTGTGTCAGTATATTAACTGGTTCGACAGGACCCCAGGAAACAAGATCACATAATAGTTGACTGAATGACTTGACTTTTTTTTTTTTACATGAACCAGTCTAGTCAGTCGAAACTGACAAATTAATTTTGTCTATAGAATCATTCCCTGAAGCCCATAAAATTAGCCCCCATAAGTACAGAGAGCAGAGTCGGCTTTGTATTTAACTGATTCGCTGGGACTTAAGTAAATGGACTTAGTCTTAATACAGCTAAAGCCTTGAGACTTTTAATAGAGCTGATCTTAAGCAAAGGATTAATTCATCATTTAAAAAGTCACGGCTCGTGGATTTTTGTTGCTTGTCGAAGGACAGAATTATATACTTTGATGATGGTAATCACCCAGCACGTGCCACAGGTCTTGAAGGAGGAAAAAAAATTAGCTCTTATTTGGTTAAAATTACAAAAATTTTTGGTCCGATTGACAGTGAATTAATCAGTTTTAACACTCAACTATGATATAATAGATGATGGTATTTGCCTGGCTTTATTCAACTTGCAAGTATTTTCATTGAGTCGCTGGTGTCATACTTCTGATGCCAAACTCTTCCAAACTGGAATAAGCATAGGGTTTTCCTTTGTGTTACAGGGGTGAACTTGGGAAGCCAATTTGTGCCTTCCATGCAACAGGCTGGGACGAGGGACGGAGAAGGAGCCTATGAAGTGGTCAGTGTCTCTCTTTTGAACGGAGATCCATGGAACCCAATGAAGACTGCAGACTCAGAGGTCAGTTTTTTACTTTTTCCTTCTTGACTTTTCAGTGATTGGAGTTTAAAACTCACAGGACTGCATTCATATCCTTTTATTCAAGTTTTGTCTTTAACTACTTTAATTCCAACTTTATCCTTCCTTACAAAGTGAAATCTTCATGATTAAGAAGATGAAATATTAACTGATTTTGTATTTCTGATGAATGTCTCAGCTCTGTTTGCATATGTGGAAAGTTATTTTTTTCAAATACACACCAAGGATAACATTTCCAGATATGCAACTTCCAGCTCATTTTACTTGAGTGCTGGATATTTTTCTATGTTCACATCTATTTATCAACATTTTGGTTTTATCAATCAATTATTGGTAGAAACATTTTCATGTAACTTTTTTTAAAGTTTGTAATGAGTTTTAATGCACTTTGATGCTGCATTTACTTCAATACATGTTTGATTTGAGTCTTCTGTGATGTAAAAGAATACTATAAAATAATAAAAATATTAGTGGTTAAGTTTAATATTTTGATGAGTTTTGTCTGACAAATCTACATGACTTTCTTAAATTTCAGAACTTGTTGGAATAGTTGGAAAGTGATAAAATCTATAGAAATATGAGCTCTTTGGAGAGATTGTACAGATGGCTTTGTCCTTGTGTTATGTGGAACTATTTTTAGATTATTTTTATAATAGAAAACAGATTTTTTTTAAAAAGAGCAGTTGAGGCTGAAAATCCTCTGTGGTGTTCTGGAAGTGCTGCAGTGGGCCACCTTTATGTCTGTAATGATAATATGATTTGTGATTTATTATCCCCAACCTTTTTGGCACCAGGGCCCAATTTCATGGAAGACAGACTGTCTCTTATACACATCTGGTGGGGGGGGAGGGGGGACAGGGATGGTTTTGAGGTGATTCAAGTGCATTTACTGTGAGCTTTATTTCTATTATTATTATCTCAGCTCCACTCAGATCATCAGGCACTGGTTCTTAGAGGCTGGGGACCCCTGATTCACATCATTATTTCATTTTCTAAATAGACTTTCAGCTGAAAGTGAACATTCAGAAAGGTTGAGTTAAAGGATCCAAAGGCCAGATCTGAACTTTTTCAGTATTTCTATTTCATGGGGGTGGTTGCAGACTGAATATACAAGGTGCAAGCCAATCACAGTATCTCCAATGATGTTTCCTGGAAGAAAAACCTAGGATGTTAAAGAAAATCTCATCATGCTACTAATTTGCAAAATCAGAAATGAGCTGATAGGTTCAGAAAAAGAGAAGTGTACTATTTTGTAAAGTATATGTTTAAAACATTGATAGGCACTAATTAATAATATAAGAATATGAAACCATCTTAAGTTTTTTGGGTGGTGGAAGCTTTTAAGAGAGCTCTCCCTGGTGGTATGTTGCCAGATTTAGCAACTGGAAGTGCAGAAAGTGAAAGTGAAGTCACTCAATCGTGTCCGACTCTTTGCGACCCCATGGACTGTAGCCTACCACGTTCCTCCACCCATAGGATTTTCCAGGCAAGAGTCCTGGAGTGGGTTGCCATTGCCTTCTCCAGAGGATTTTCCTGATCCAGGGATTAAACCTGGGTCTCCCTCATTGTAAGCAGATGCTTTACTGTTTGAGCCACCAGGGATGCCCCATTAAACCTGGACTTAGGCAAGCAATGGCTGTTTCTTCAGCATAAGTCTGTCCTGTGCAAGATGTGGGGTATTGTTATTTATCAAAATCCAAATTTAACTGGTGTCCTGTGTTTTATCTGGCAACCTTCCTTGGAAGATATCAGAGCAACGAGCTGATGAGGGTTCTCAGCATGCCTCTGGAATGGACCAGTGCAGAGTGGCTCTAGTTTCTGACCTCCAGCTTCATCCTTCCTGCCAGCCAGCCACCTGGCACACCTCAGGAGGCATGCCGGAGGAGGCATGGGCACATCCGCCTCCTTGGCCAAGCTTACAGCCTGAGGACTGGGGGCCAGCAGCACCATCTTTGTAGGATGCTGGGAGGAACCACTGTTGTTGCCTCACTCTCCCAACCCCTCCGGGACAAGAATCGTGCGGGTAGAAGGTACGCGTTGCTGTTCAGTTGCTGTCACGTCCAACTCTTTTGTGACCCCATGGACTGTAGCCCTCCAGGCTCCTCTGCCTGTGGGATTTCCCAGGCCAGAATACTGGAGTGCATTGCTATTTCCTTCTCCAAGGGGTCTTCCTGACCCAGGGAAGTAGGCACATACCTCCTGCCTAAAATAGCTCCAGGTTTTATTTATTTAAGGGAACAGGAACCTAGGTGATTTGGGGACAGCATCTTGCCGTAATGCCGTGAGATCCACTTCAGTGTGTGGCTCGTGGAGTCAGCACTGCGGCTCTGAAATGACCCCGTGCGCCTTCATTTGGTGCTTTTAGCCATCAAGACCCTGCACGAAAAGAGGTTTGTGTATGAGCATGCCATCATTCTCCACAGGGCAGATGTGTGTATTTGTTGTGGGGATAGGGAGTCTGCCAAACAGTGTATATGTGTACGTCTTTCCTTGTTATCAAAATAACCGTCCACATTGTCCTTTTAAACTGCATTCAGAGAGTGTACCTTCAAGTGTGCAGAACACACTTACTTCACGTATACATTTTGCTGGGCAGCTCCGCCTGCTGTGCCTTAAAATGTAGACTTTTAGATTTGCACCCTTGCTTTCCTGCTCCCCTATCGTATTCCTTGCTCCCTTGCTTCTTTCTGTTCAGCCAGCCTTTGACAATTTGACTTAACTGATTTGAGGAAAGGCCCAGACATTTTGGCTTCTCTGCTGGCTCAGATGGTAAAGAATCCACCTGCAATGTGGGACACCTGGGTTCAATCCCTGGATCAGGAAGATCCCCTGGAGGAGGGCGTGGCAACCCACTCCAGTATTCTTGCCTGGAGAATCCTCATGCACAGAGGAGCCTAGTGGGCTACAGTCCAGGGGGTTGCAGAGAGTTGGAAACGACTGAGCTAAAAACAGCACCAGGCATCTTCCTTTCTGTAACGTGCTCCCAGATGACTCTCATGAGTACATGGGGGACTTCCCTGGTGGTCCGGTGGCTAAGACTCCACTTTCTCGATGCAGGAGGCCCAGGTTCCATCCCTAGTTAGGGAACTAGATGCCATGTATGGCAACTAAGAGTTTGCATGCTTCAACTGAGAATTCGTGTGACACAGCTGAAGATTCTGCATGAGACCAGGAACAAATAAATAAATGAAAAAATTAAAAAATAATGAGCACACAGTTTAGAATCGCAGAATTTGTGAAAAGTGCTGCTGTGTCCAGCGCTGGAGAGCGGGTGAACTTGATTCAACCGATTTCAAGTTGATTCAACTTGGTTCAGGAAGAAGTACTCAGATTCTCTCTCTTTCCTTCTTTCTGTCTCTTTCTCATCTGTGATGAACATATAGCTGAATGGGATATTATTATGCCCTTTACAAATCAAGTGTCCAGCCCTCACCGCCCCTGCTCAGGGAGCTGAGAGACCAGAGGAACGGGAAGGAAGCTGGCCTCGTGTGCATTGTAGGCACCCAGCACTTGGCTTGTTTGCTTGCTGCTGCGTGGGTCTATAGCATGAGTACAAGCTTATCTGCTTTTCTTCCCTCTTAGGGTCTTGGTAAGAATGAAATGAAATGATGTCTGTGAAAATACACTGGAAACTAAAAACTACCACCCCGATGTAAGGTGATACTGAGAGTTTAAAGTATCTTTAGGGACCAATCTCCAATTTCACATCTTGAAAAAAATGAACTCTGGGTCCAGGGAAGACCTATCAAGATGGGGTTGCTCCTGAATTGACCTCAGTGGAGCTCAGCCTTTGAATGCTCCAGGAAATTTCCAATTTCTAGCTTTCTCGCATGAGAATGAAATGATGGAAATAGTACGTGAAATGGAAAATAAAAAGGCAAGGGGATTAGAACGTGAAACCAAAGCTTCCCGTAGCATATTGAGAGTCTGAAATATCAAATAGCAGCTAATTAAAACAGCAGAGGTAATGTCTGCTGCATAGACTTCCGTTTGCTTTGTTTCATGGCTGAGAAAATCAAGTCCTGTGTTTTTATTTTTTTGCTCAAATAACCATCCCCTTTCACCCTGCGGCAATCAGACCTCTTCTCGGAGGGGTGGTCGCACCCTTCCCACCGCCCCTCTGCATCCCTTGGGAGCAGCTTCCGCTCCCAACACTTTATCACGACGGCTCTCGCCAAGGTCACAGGTGGCCTCCCAGCCTCTGCAGCCAGGGCGTGCTTCTCGCTCTTTATCTGATCTTGACACTGGTTCCCTCTCCTGTGAAATGCTCGCTTCCTTTGGCTCCCGCGACCCTGTTCGCTCTGGTTTGCTCTCATGTGTTTTTAATTCTTGCTCATGATTCCTCCTCTTGGCTTTGTCCCTCAGCTGTCGGTTTCTGCTGAGTCTCTTCCTCGGCACATTTCTTACTAAGGGCTCCCGCTGGCCTTGTCGTTCCCTCCAGTGGCCTCGCTGTCCACCTGTGGCAGGAGGGGCCAGTGAAAGCGCAGGCCACTCAGTTGTATCCGACTCTGCGACCCCATGGACTATACAGACCATGGACTTCTCCAGGCCAGAATACTGGAGTGGGTAGCCTTTCCCTTGTCCAGAGGATCTTCCCAACCCAGGGATCAAACCCAGCTCTCCTGCATTGCAGGTGGATTCTTTACCAGCTGAGCCACCAGGGAAGCCCAAGAATACTGGAGTGGGTAGCCTATCCCTTCTCCAGTGGATCTTCCCGACCCAGGAATCAACCTGGGGTCTCCTGCATTGCAGGCAGATTCTTTACCAACTGAGCTATCAGGGAAGCCTGGAGGGGCCATCGGAAGTCAGTGACCCAATCACAGGCGTCAGAGCAGGCAGACTATTGGATTTTCAGTCCACGAACATTGGAGGATGATGATGAGGGGGTCAGACCCAGGTTACTGGTCGCAGGAGCCCACGTGTGGTGGTGACGTGAATGATAGCAGCAGTCACGCCTACGACCTGTGACCTGGGTCTGATCCCCTCTCCACCATCCTCCAATATTCATGGACTGAAAATCCAGGAGTCCGCCTGCTCTGATGCCTGTGATTGGATCACTGACTTCCGATGGATTTTGGGCAGCTCCAGCCTGCAGTCCCCAGTTGCGTCAGTGCATTCTCATGTCCTGACATGGACACAGCATCCCACCCATGTCCCCCACTTTGGTAGCCCGTGGAAGCTAAGATTGTCATCCCCCACCCCCTCAAGCCATGAGACCGGCGACTTCCTTCAGAAGCTTCTCTCGACATCTGCCTCAGGTTCCCTCCCTTGGTACCCAGGATGATGGGCCACCCTGACTCTGGAGGCTCGCCTCCCACCTCTCAGCATCCTGCTCGTCTGCAGCAGCCCGTGGCCTAAATATGCCATGCTCCTTCCCGCCGTGCGTGGCATTTGCTGTGTCCCGCCACCTGTGTCTAACTCATTCCTGAGGCCCCGGCTTAGCTCGCACCTTCTCTGTGCAGCCCCTTCTGACCTCCCCAGCCACGTGTGTTCCCCCCGGATCCTAGTCCTCATCAGTCATCTCTGTGACATGCAGACACTCCGTGCACGCTGAGCCTGGGGACGTGGTGGAGACCGATGCTGCAGACACATCGCTTTAAACCACACGTCCATCCTCTGATTTGCTGAGGAGCCAGGGACCAGGGCAGGGGCCATGAACAGTGAGCAGAGTATGCTCTTTCCACCTTCCCTCCACCTGAGACAGGGCAAATCTCTTACTGTCTGAAACCAGGTCTGGTTCTCCAGTTGGATGTCTTTAAAGAGCAGGGATGCCAAAATAAGTCAACTTAATGCTGTGTTAAGCCAACCCAGCAGTGTTCAGGAGAGAAGAAATGGCCCCACTGAACTTGCACAAAGGCATGAAAACCATAAGGTGTTTGGAAGATTAATGTTGATCCTGACTTGGGTACCACTTCACCTTCGTCCTGGCTTTAGACTCCAACCCTGTGCAGCTTGGGACTCAGCTCTTTGGCACGGCTCGCACTGCGTTGTATCACTAGTTTATATTTTTGCTTCTCGCGCCAGCCTGCGCCCTCTCTGAGGGTGGTGTTCTCAGCTTTTGTCATTCCTTGTCCCTCAGTGCAACACTTGGCGCCCAGTGAGGATACGGAATGTTTGTTGACGGGCTCTGAGCCTCCCTCTGTGCCTAGGAACCAGGTGCTCACTGGCCTGGAGGTGCCTCCTGCTACAGAAGGTAGAAGGGACAGAAGTCAACTTTTGCATTTTATTCAAATGCCCAGAGGTTCCTGGGGCCCCTTTCCCCTTCTGCAGAGGGTTTGCAAGCCACTCCTAGAAACTCTGGACTTTTCAGACATTGCTGACCTCTTTCGGCAAATTTCTTGCTATTCGGTGGCCCAGTCGTGCCCGACTCTTTGCGGCCCCGTGGACTGCAGCACACCAGGCCTTCCTGCCCCTCACTGTCCCGAAGTTGGCCCAGGTTTATCTTCATTGCATCAGTGATGCCATCCAGCCATCTGATCCTCTGATGCCCTCTTCTCCTTCTGCCCTCAATCTTCCCTAGCATCAGGGACTTCTCTGATGCATCGGCTGTTTGCATTAACAAGTTTAGGTGCTTTTAAATCATTTGGAGGTCTTATATAGCTTGGAAGAATGCGATATTTTCCACTTTTGTGGCTGCTTATGACTTATCTTAACAACACCCCGCATGCGCCATTGTGTTCCAGGACTCACACGGCCAAGAGCCACCAGGGAAGCCCAAGAATACTGGAGTGGGTAGCCTATCCCTTCTCCAGTGGATCTTCCCGACCCAGGAATCAACCTGGGGTCTCCTGCATTGCAGGCAGATTCTTTACCAACTGAGCTATCAGGGAAGCCTGGAGGGGCCATCGGAAGTCAGTGACCCAATCACAGGCGTCAGAGCAGGCAGACTATTGGATTTTCAGTCCACGAACATTGGAGGATGATGATGAGGGGGTCAGACCCAGGTTACTGGTCGCAGGAGCCCACGTGTGGTGGTGACGTGAATGATAGCAGCAGTCACGCCTACGACCTGTGACCTGGGTCTGATCCCCTCTCCACCATCCTCCAATGTTCATGGACTGAAAATCCAGGAGTCCGCCTGCTCTGATGCCTGTGATTGGATCACTGACTTCCGATGGATTTTGGGCAGCTCCAGCCTGCAGTCCCCAGTTGCGTCAGTGCATTCTCATGTCCTGACATGGACACAGCATCCCACCCATGTCCCCCACTTTGGTAGCCCGTGGAAGCTAAGATTGTCATCCCCCACCCCCTCAAGCCATGAGACCGGCGACTTCCTTCAGAAGCTTCTCTCGACATCTGCCTCAGGTTCCCTCCCTTGGTACCCAGGATGATGGGCCACCCTGACTCTGGAGGCTCGCCTCCCACCTCTCAGCATCCTGCTCGTCTGCAGCAGCCCGTGGCCTAAATATGCCATGCTCCTTCCCGCCGTGCGTGGCATTTGCTGTGTCCCGCCACCTGTGTCTAACTCATTCCTGAGGCCCCGGCTTAGCTCGCACCTTCTCTGTGCAGTCCCTTCTGACCTCCCCAGCCACGTGTGTTCCCCCCGGATCCTAGTCCTCATCAGTCATCTCTGTGACATGCAGACACTCCGTGCACGCTGAGCCTGGGGACGTGGTGGAGACCGATGCTGCAGACACATCGCTTTAAACCACACGTCCATCCTCTGATTTGCTGAGGAGCCAGGGACCAGGGCAGGGGCCATGAACAGTGAGCAGAGTATGCTCTTTCCACCTTCCCTCCACCTGAGACAGGGCAAATCTCTTACTGTCTGAAACCAGGTCTGGTTCTCCAGTTGGATGTCTTTAAAGAGCAGGGATGCCAAAATAAGTCAACTTAACGCTGTGTTAAGCCAACCCAGCAGTGTTCAGGAGAGAAGAAATGGCCCCACTGAACTTGCACAAAGGCATGAAAACCATAAGGTGTTTGGAAGATTAATGTTGATCCTGACTTGGGTACCACTTCACCTTCGTCCTGGCTTTAGACTCCAACCCTGTGCAGCTTGGGACTCAGCTCTTTGGCACGGCTCGCACTGCGTTGTATCACTAGTTTATATTTTTGCTTCTCGCGCCAGCCTGCGCCCTCTCTGAGGGTGGTGTTCTCAGCTTTTGTCATTCCTTGTCCCTCAGTGCAACACTTGGCGCCCAGTGAGGATACGGAATGTTTGTTGACGGGCTCTGAGCCTCCCTCTGTGCCTAGGAACCAGGTGCTCACTGGCCTGGAGGTGCCTCCTGCTACAGAAGGTAGAAGGGACAGAAGTCAACTTTTGCATTTTATTCAAATGCCCAGAGGTTCCTGGGGCCCCTTTCCCCTTCTGCAGAGGGTTTGCAAGCCACTCCTAGAAACTCTGGACTTTTCAGACATTGCTGACCTCTTTCGGCAAATTTCTTGCTATTCGGTGGCCCAGTCGTGCCCGACTCTTTGCGGCCCCGTGGACTGCAGCACACCAGGCCTTCCTGCCCCTCACTGTCCCGAAGTTGGCCCAGGTTTATCTTCATTGCATCAGTGATGCCATCCAGCCATCTGATCCTCTGATGCCCTCTTCTCCTTCTGCCCTCAATCTTCCCTAGCATCAGGGACTTCTCTGATGCATCGGCTGTTTGCATTAACAAGTTTAGGTGCTTTTAAATCATTTGGAGGTCTTATATAGCTTGGAAGAATGCGATATTTTCCACTTTTGTGGCTGCTTATGACTTATCTTAACAACACCCCGCATGCGCCATTGTGTTCCAGGACTCACACGGCCAGCCTTGTAGAGAATCAGTGTCCTCTGCTCAAAGGGAGCGTTCTGGTCATGTAGGAGTTGCTGTGGGCCGGCCTGTGGCGTCCGAGCTTGACTGCCTGAGCTCGATGGTTAGCCTTCTGACTTATGGAACATGGAGCTTCCTTTAGCTTATAAGCCAGCTGACAGCACTTCCTCTTAGGAATGTGAAAGTGAAGTCTACCACCCCTGCCACCCCTTGCCTGACAGTCCCCAGAAGCTGTGTCTGGCACACAAGGAGGCTGCTGTTCCGGCCATGCATGACCTACCCAGCCAGGACTGTGCCCACCTTCTGGGAGACACGTCAGTGGGGTACAAACAGGCACCCTTTAATCTTTGGTGACTCAGCTGCTTTTTAGACTTGATAGCATGCGGAGTGGAAAGACCAAAAGCTTTGGAAGGTACATAAATGGTTTCAGACCCCTGAAGAGCCTCTGCCTTGCTGTGTGATGTCAGACCAGTAGCTAGCCCTTGCTGAGTCTGTCTCACTATTCGTAAAGGAGGTGATGATGGTGACCTCGCTGCCTGACAGCTCCCTCGTTGAGCTCAGGAGATCTCAGCCACACTCCTTTCCCTTCATTCCTGATAGCCTTTCTGCTTACACTATGGCAGGGCTCCTTACACTCAGCCCCATTGCCACTGGGGCTGGTTGTGTGTTAGTTCTCTGTTGCGTGTGTAGGGGAAAGTGGCTGTGGCTGTGTGTTACAAGGATGTTCAGCAGCTTCTCTGGTCTTTACCCACGAGATGTCAGTAGCTCCCTCCTTCCCAGCCAAGTCAACTCAAGATGGCTGGGGTGTGGGGAGTGTCCATAATTACAGCCCCTGCCCTTGGGGACAGCTGAGAAGAGTAAGGACATGGTTACTGAGAACCTTCGCTTTGGATGGAGCCAGACCAAAAATCGGCAAACTTTTTTTTTTTTATAGTTCTAATAGAGAATATTAAAATTTTTTTGATAGTTGTAATACTTAATTACTCATTGGAAAAGACCCTGATGCTGGGAAAGATTGAAGGCAGGAGGAGAAGGGGACGACAGAGGATGAGATGGTTGGACGGCATCGCCAACTCGATGGACATGAGTTTGGGTAAACTCCGGGCCTTGGTGATGGACAGGGAGGCCTGGCGTGCTGCAGTCCACGGGGCTGCAGAGTCGGACACAACTGAGCGATTGAACCGAATTGAATACTTAATTATTATGTTTTTGAGTTGGGGTCGAGCTGCTTTACAATGTTGTCTTAGTTTCTGCTGTACAAGACAGTGAAACAGCTACATGTGTACAGATAGCCTCTCCCTCTTGGGTCCCTGTTTTAATGAAGAGTAACTGTTCAGCTGTGTGGGTCCCGCAATCTCCGTCACAGATAATGTAACTTTACTTCTATCGCTTAAAGGGTAGAAGCAGCCGTGGCTGTTAAGTGAACCAGTGTTTGCGGTTGTGTTCCAGTAAAATTTATTTGTGGACATTCCCTGGTGGCTTGGCAGTAAGAATCGTCCTGCCAATGCAAGGAGACACAAGAGACGCAGGTTTGATCCCTGGGTCGGGAAGATTCCCCTGGAGGAGGGCATGGCCACCCACTCCAGTATTCTTGTCTGGAGAATCTCATGGACAGAGGAGCCTGACGGGCTACAGTCCATGGGGTCGCAAAGAATTGGGCACGATCTAAGTGAGTTAGCACATAGCACTCATGTACGTGGACATTGTAATTTGAATTTTATAATGTTCATGAGTCATGAAATAGTCTTCTCTTATTCATATTTTTTTAGCCATTAAGAAATGTGAAACCCGTTCTTGGCTCACAGTCAGTGGGCTGGATGTGGTCCTCGGACTGTAGTTGGCGACCCCCGGGCTAGACATACCCCAGATACCATCACACCGAGCACCTCTCAGTGCACGTTGTAGGGGAAGAAGCAGGGACTCGCAGTAAGAACGCGAAGTGACAGGGCTGACAGCTAGACTCTGACGTCTAGTCTTCCCATGGCGCTCGGCTGCCTCCCAGAAAATCTGTAGCTCTCTTTCCTTTTGTTCATTGTCAGGACGGGTTCATAAATTTGGAATCCAGAGGNCGTTGTAGGGGAAGAAGCAGGGACTCGCAGTAAGAACGCAAAGTGACAGGGCTGACAGCTAGACTCTGACGTCTAGTCTTCCCATGGCGCTCGGCTGCCTCCCAGAAAATCTGTAGCTCTCTTTCCCTTTGTTCATTGTCAGGACGGGTTCATAAATTTGGAATCCAGAGGCGAAGTCTCAGCTCAGAGGGACGCCGCGCCTCCCCCAGCCATCAGCCCGCTCTCCGGGGAGCTCTGGCGTCCTTCCTCCACGTGTGGGGGCTCCAGCCCCGCTCCCCGAGGCCCTGCCTGCTCACCCTTCCTCTTGGTCAGCAAGCAGAGAGGGGCAGGCAAGCCAGCATTCTGCACTCCGACCCACTGTGTCCCTCCTGTTGGATTCTCGCCACGAGTCAAGGCGGGCTCTGGGCTTCATCTCCACTGTGCTCTCCACAAACTTATTTATTTCTCATGACCTCTTAGCAAGGCCTTACTAGCATTGCCCAAAAAGTTGTCAATTGAATCGAATCAGGTTTCCCTACAGTTTCTGCAACTTTTTTTCTTTTCCTCAAACGTGAAGTGTCCTCAGAGACCGGGATCTTCTTAAAAATTATATTTTTAAATAAAGCTGGATAATACTAGGAGATAGGATGGTTTGTTTAAAAAGACAGAGGTTATAATATATATATATTTATTTATAATTTATATTTATTTATATATTTATTTATAATCCTTGGGTAAGACTCTCTGTGTTTGACTGGTGTGTTGGGCATATTTGAAATTAAGAAAAAAACCCCGCTCCCCGAGGCCCTGCCTGCTCACCCTTCCTCTTGGTCAGCAAGCAGAGAGGGGCAGGCAAGCCAGCATTCTGCGCTCCGACCCACTGTGTCCCTCCTGTTGGATTCTCGCCACGAGTCAAGGCGGGCTCTGGGCTTCATCTCCACCGTGCTCTTCACAAACTTATTTATTTCTCATGACCTCTTAGCAAGGCCTTACTAGCATTGCCCAAAAAGTTGTCAGTTGAATCGAATCAGGTTTCCCTACAGTTTCTGCAACTTTTTTTCTTTTCCTCAAACGTGAAGTGTCCTCAGAGACCGGGGTCTTCTTAAAAATTATATTTTTAAACAAAGCTGGATAATACTAGGAGATAGGGTGGTTTGTTTAAAAAGACAGAGGTTATAATATAACCAAAAAGTTGTCAATTGAATCGAATCAGGTTTCCCTACAGTTTCTGCAACTTTTTTTCTTTTCCTCAAACGTGAAGTGTCCTCAGAGACCGGGATCTTCTTAAAAATTATATTTTTAAATAAAGCTGGATAATACTAGGAGATAGGATGGTTTGTTTAAAAAGACAGAGGTTATAATATATATATATTTATTTATAATTTATATTTATTTATATATTTATTTATAATCCTTGGGTAAGACTCTCTGTGTTTGACTGGTGTGTTGGGCATATTTGAAATTAAGAAAAAAAGGAGTGGGATGAATTCTGTTTTCAGTTTTTCATCCATTCATCCAAAGATGTGTGAGTACCTGCTGTGTCCCAGGTTCAAGGTCAAGTTCCCATGACACAAGCATGGATGAGACTCTGTGCTGCCCCTGAGGAGCCCAGAGTTTAGTGAAATAAGGTTGTAATAAATTTAAATAAGTATTTAATAAGAGATATGTAATTTTTAAAGTGAGCAATTTTAGAATAGCTGTATTTTTTTTCCAGGAAGTTGCTTGATACCTATTTAAAAAATTTTTTAATTGAGTAGAGTTGACTTACAATGTTGCCTTAATTTCAGGTGTACAGCAATGGTTCAGTTATACATATATGTATGTGTATCTAGTCTTTCTTCAGAGAAAAATAGAATGACTTTCAGTTCAGTTCAGTTCAGTCGCTCAGTCGTGTCCGACTCTTTGCGACCCCATGAATCGCAGCACGCCAGGAGTGTTGGAGAAGACTCTTGAGAGTCCCTTGGACTGCAAGGAGATCCAACCAGTCCATCCTAAAGGAGATCCGTCCTGGGTGTTCATTGGAAGGACTGATGTTGAAGCTGAAACTCCAATCCTTTGGCCACCTGATACAAAAAGCTGACTCATTTGAAAAGACCCTGATGCTGGGAAAGATTGAGGGCTAGAGGAGAAGGGGATGACAGAGGATGAGATGGTTGGATGGCATCACCGATTCAATGGACATGGGTTTGGGTTGACTCTTTGAGTTGGTGATGGACAGGGAGGCCTGGCGTGCTGCAGTCCATGGGGTTGCAAAGAGTTGGACACGACTGAGCGACTGAACTGAACTGAACTGATTCAGGTATCACATTACATTTAGTCATCACATATCCTCCGGCTCTACTTGGTTGTGGCAGTTTCCCATGTTTTCTGTTTTTGATGATATTGGCAGTGTGAGGAGTGAGTTAAGGATGTTGCGGGATATCTGTTGACTGGGATTTGTCTGATGTATTTTTCATGATTGAACTGGGGTTCTCTGTTTTGAAGAGAAGTCCACAGAGATGAAGTACTGCTCCTGTTATACCATATTGAGGGCACCTACTGTCAACGGGACTTGTTGCTGTTGGTGTCAGCCTTGATCAGCTGCCTGAGGTCCTATTTGCCAACCTTCTCCACTACACGGTTCCCCTTTTTTCCTTCCTTTCTATACTGAATTCTTTAGAAGGAGGTCACTGTGCACATCCATACTTAACGATGTATGTTCCACCTCCTTGAAGGTTGAAGTAGCTACACAAGTTACTTTGAAGTTTTCTGCATGTGAGATTTGTCTACTTCCCTTATTCATTTATATGTTCAATCGTTTATTTATCAGCTTGGACTCAGGGATATTCATTTTATGTTTTGCGAGGTAATCTAGCACTATTTTATGTTGTTCAAACTGTTCCTGCTTTGGCCAGTGAGGATTCTTTCCATCTGCTCGTGTGTCCCTTTGATATAAGGTGCTGGTTGTTCTCATTGCTCCTGTAGTATTATCGCTTCTTGGTTTTCTCAACTGACAAAGCAAGGAAGTATATGTATGTGCTTGTCTGGATTAAAAGGAAAAACAAATCTTGAATGCCGGATCACGACTGAGTCACACTTTACAATGTATTTAATTTTTAAAATTGTATAATAGGAAATATAGCAGGAATTTGGCTTTTTCAATGAAGGCACTGGCACCCCACTCCAGCACTCTTGCCTGGAAAATCCCATGGACGGAGGAGCCTGGTGGGCTGCAGTCCATGGGGTTGCTAAGAGTCGGACACAACTGAGCGACTTCACTTTCACTTTTCACTTTCATGCGTTGGTGAAGGAGATGGCAACCCACTCCACTGTTCTTGTCTGGAGGATCCCAGGGACGGAGGAGCCTGGTGGGCTGCCGTCTATGGGGTCGCACAGAGTCGGACATGACTGAAGTGACTTAGCAGCAGCAGCATACCTATACAGGGCTTTCCTGGTGACTTGGAAGCTAAAGAATCTGCCTGCAATGTGGGAGACTTGTGTTTGCTCCCTGGGTCAGGACGATCCCCTGGAGAAGAGACTGGCTACCCACTTCAGTGTTCTTGTCTGGAGAATTCCATGGAACGAGAAGTCTGGCAGGCTACAGTTCCTGGGGTTGCAGAGAGTCAGATGGGACTGATTGACTAGCACACACCTACAGGTTAAAAAAGAAGAATGGCTCTTTTTAGTAAACTATATCAGTCCTTAAAATCAATCCAAGTCATTTGTTCTTTTCCCTAAAATGTCGTTTAAAAATTTTAAGTCTCTAGCATTTGGACCTAACTCTAACTTTTAACACTCTTTGAGTTGGTCCATGTCTCAAGGCTGCCTTTCTGCTAATTATTTGAAATTAATTTGTTCTCTTTTTAGAAACCAAAGAAAAAAGGGCTTCCCTGATAGCTCAGTTGGTAAAGAATCTGCCTGCAATGCAGGAGACCCCGGTTCTATTCCTGGGTCAGGAAGATCCACTGGAGAAGGGATAGCTACCCACTCCAGTATTCTTGGGCTTCCCTGGTGTCTCACCTGGTAAAGAATCCACCTGCAATGTGGGAGACCTGGATCCCTTCCCCGGGTTGGGAAGATTCTCTGGAGAAGGGAATGGCTACCCACTCCAGTGTTCTGGCCTGGAGAATTCCATGGACTTCTTGGGGGTCACAAAGAGTCAGACATGGCTGAGCAACTTTTGCTTTCACTTTCACTTTAGTTTCCTTAAAGTAGCCACAGAAAGATTTTATTTAGCTGGCATAACCATTTTTGTTGGCAATTGTTACTCAGCAAAGGTACTAAGGAGTCTTCCTTTTTTTGAACCTACTAATTTTCTGAGCATATGATTTAAAGACCTGGTCATACACCCAGGACAGAGTTGGTGAGACCAGGACCAGGGTTATGGGTTGTGTGTCTGTTAGGATTCCTGATTCCTGTGGGAGCTATTAGCCTGGCTCAGTTCCTTGGCCTTCCCCACATCTTTTACCCCAGCAGGCATCTCACATAGGAGACTGCTGAAGATATGTGGACATTTCAGAAACCTTATGCATACACTATCGCCCATCACTGATAGATTAGCAGAGCTATTGGGTTGGTCAAAAAGTTAGTTTGGGTTTTTCTGTTACATTGTATAGAAAAACCTACATGAACTTTTTGACCAACCCAATATATTTGTATAGATAGGTGATATATTTTATTTACTTTTCCCAAACGTTGGTCACGCATGACCAACATGCAAGATTTTAGCCTAATTAAAGAAGCAGTCACACTGAATAGTTTATAAATGCTTGCTGTACATTTTGATTTTTTCCCCTCTAATGCAGAAAAAGAACATAAATGATTAAAATGATGTTTGTCACTGGGGAAACATATTATGCATTTGGAAACTGTACCCTAAAGTTTCAACAAATTCTCTATTATTTATTTATTTATTTTTCATTCAGTAAGTGCTTCAGGAGTGCCCTGTACCACTGTGCAAATTAAACCCTGCATCGATTTAGGGGCAGAGTCCCTTTGGTCTTTAGATTGGAAGGCAGTGGTTCTGCTTAGGAACCAGTCACCATTCAATGGACTTCTATCTAAGAGTTCTGAGGGGGAAAATTTTGCCAAATAAAGATGATCCTGCTTTTCTATTGGGTTCTTTCTGTATATTAGTTTAATCAACAAATAGTTATTGTGAATTCATGATATCCCAGGCCCCATGCAAGGTACTAGAGATATTTTGTACCTTTTAAAGCATGCATGAAAGCTGGCAATTTCATTGCAGAACTACTTTGAAGCTTGCTCAAACAGAACGCTAGGAAATGTCAACCCCTCCTGCAGGACAAACATCAGGAAGAGTTAAGAGCCCACCAGGGGTAGAGGATTTTATCAGAGCTCCTTTGAAATCTAGCCTCTTCTTTTACAGTTCAAAACAAGACCACTGGGGCATATCATCTTTGGCCAAGCCTACTCAGCTAATAGGAATGTGTTTGCCTTGCCAAATGTTATTGCCGGTTTTAGTGTCTTCAGGAGACGACGTGGGAAAGCCTGAGATTCCCCAGGAGCCCTGGGCTGGCCTCCTCGGATGCGTCTCTGCCTGTCGGGGGTGCGACTGCAGACGCTCGCCGGCTTCCCGTTTTCAGGTCTGGATTGTCTTGGAAGAGTTGGGGATTCCGGTTCTGTAGACCCCTTGCCTGATGGCCTGAAGCAAGGGGAGAAGGGAGCTTTTTAAGGTTCATTTCCAGAACAGTCTCGGTGGCGTCCCAGAGCGGAGTTTTTTCCAGCCCGCGTTTCGGGGGCAGGTAGCGCGCCTCGTCCGCTTCAGCCTGGACGCGCTCCTGGGAAGGCGGCGGCCACGGGACGCGCCTGCCGTGGGCACCGCTCACACCGGTCTGCCCCCGGCTTCTGAGGCCTAAGCCGAGGCTCTCATCTTCCCACCAGAGCCTTCAGCCGCCCAGACAGGGTTCGCAGGAGCTGTCAGGGCGGAAGGAGCGAAACGGCGTTCTGAGGTCAAGTACAAAACGTTCGGCGCATTTTTGTTGGTTCTAACAGACAGCGCGTGGAGACGGTCTTTGGCACCGGCAGGCATTACGAGCCCGGAGCTGGCAGGTGGGGAAGTGAATTGGAGACGCTTTAAAGATCCTTTCCCATAAAGCCAGTGCCCAGAAGCCGTGGAAACGTAGGTCTCCAGTTAAGTAAATACCCTTAAAGACGACACATACACGTTTTGCAGTGAAACCTTACCAGTTCCAACTGCCCTGTCTTCAGATTCCAAGAATCTCAGCACACACAGAATTGGCCTCTTCTACTCATTAACCTCAGAGGCAACTCCTTTCAAGAAATTCCTGCAGCCATGACGGCAAATTAATTTAACTGTTTTATTTGAAGCAGCTGGAACAGCAGCAGCCAGCCTTAGAATTTCCTTGCCTAGATTTCTGGATCAAATGGGAAGAAACATGAATTAAGAGACAAGTCTTAGCTTTTTGTACCAACAAAAGTAGCCCATGGAAAACTCCCTGGCTCTGTCTCCTGTTGTATTGGGTAGGCCAAAAATTTCGTTCGGGTTTTTCCGCCCGCTCTTACAGGAAAAGGCCAACGAACTTCTTTGGCTAACCCGATAGAAAGGCTCAGAGTGGAGATTTGGCACTCTGCTCTGCATCACCTGGTCGCTGAGTGGCCAGTTGCAGTTTTCCCTGGGTATTTTCCCAAATGACTCTTAAGCACTTATTAAATAAGATGTTTCCCTGGTGGCACGGTTAGTAACGAACTGGCTGCCAGTGCAGGAGATGTGGGTTCAACCCCTGGGTTGGGAAGATCCTCTAGAGAAGGAAATGGCAACCCACTCCAGCATTCTTGTCTGGGGGATCCCATGGACGGAGGAGCCTGGTGGTCACAGTCCATGGGGTCGCAAAGAGTTGGGCATGACTGAACATGCGCAAACGCAGATACTCTCAGGGCTGGGGTTTGGGGTGAGGAGTTTTCAGATGAAGTGGGGACTTGGACATCCTGCCAAGAAGTTAGAATTCCACTTGAAAGGCAGTGGAAAGTGACAGGAGGTTTGTGAGGCATCAGGGCATTTGGGGTTGCAGTTTCAGAAGAGGTTTGACACAGAACATCTGTTCTGAGAGCCAAAGAATTGATCCTTTTGAACTGTGGTGCTGGAGAAGACTCTTGTATGTCCCTTGGACTGCAAGGAGATCCAACCAGTCCATCCTAAAGGAAATCAACCCTGAATATTCATTGGAAGGACTGATGCTGAAGTTGAAGCTCCAATACTTTGGCCACCTGATGCAAAGAGCTGGCTCATTGGAAAAGGCCCTGATGCTGAGAAAGAGTGAAGGCAGGAGAAGAGGGCAACAGAGGGTGAGATGGTTAGATGGCATCACCAATAGGAGTTTGAGCAGATTCTGGGAGATGATGAAGGACAGGGAAGCCTGGTGTGCTGCAGTGCATGGGGTGTCAAAGAGTCGAACATGACTGAACAACGACAATCTGTTTTAGGAGGGACAGTGGTGGCAAGGCGGTAGGTAGGTTGTGCTGGAGACAGAAAGTGGCGCCAGGCCTGTGAGGCGACCAGAGCAGAGAGAGCACTGAGGGGCTCTTGTTCTCTGCAGACCCCGTGCAGACTCAGAGCATCACCTTGGTGAACATCACCCAGGATGGCAATGTGACCTGTGGGCCTGATTCCCCTCCTGGAGAAGGAGGAAAGACCAGGGGCCTTGCTGTCATGGGTCTTTCTCCCCAGAGCCTCATGCTTTTGGCTGAGGCATTTCCACTGCTAGATAAATACATCTGAGCAAAATGGCTTTATTCATACCCCTTGTATCCATCTGGGGCGAGGAAGTGGAGTTGACCTTTTTAAGGGATCAAACCAATCAGGCCTAAAGGAAATCAACTCTGAATATTCATTAGAAACACTGATCCTGAAGCCCTAATACTTTGTTCACCTGATACGAAGAGCTGACTCATTGAAAAAGACCCTGAAGTTGGAAAAGATTGAAGGCAAAAAGAGAAGGGGAGACAGACGAGAATGAGATGGTTGGATGGCATCACCGACTCAATGGACTCGAGTTTGAGCAAACTCTGGGAAACAGTGGAGGAGAGGGAAGCCTGGTGGGCTGCAGTCCACAGGGTCTCAGAGTTAGACATGACTTATCGACTGAACGACAACAGCAACCAGCAAAATGTACTACCCCCGCTGCTGCTGAGTCGCTCCAGTCGTGTCCGACCCTGTGCGACCCTATAGATGCCAGCCCACCAGGCTCCCCCGTCCCTGGGACTCTCTAGGCAAGAACACTGGAGTGGGTTGCCATTGCCTTCTCCAATGCGTGAAAGTGAAAAGTGAAAGTGAAGTCGCTCAGTCCTGTCCGACTCTTCGCGACCCCATGGACTGCAGCCCACCAGGCTCCTCCGCCCATGGGGTTTTCCAGGCAAGAGTGCTGGAGTGGGGTGCCATCGCCTTCTCCGACTACCCCCACATCATTTCCCAAATCACTGCACTCCTACTTTGTGTGCAGGCTCATTGCCCCGCAGTGGTTTGGGGGCAGGGCGATGGGACTGCCCACAGGCTCCTGGGAGGCCACTCTCAGGAGTGTCACCCTAGCAGAGGCTCCTTGGCTCGGGGACCGTCGGGCAGAGTGGCATGCCGTGGGGAGGCATAGACTCCTCCTCCCTGACCCAGCCCTCCCCCGTGCTGAGGCCGTCAGGGCTGACTGTTCACAAGATGGCATGGTCATGAGGAGAAGGGCCCCAGGGGATCAACCCAGCCCAGCCACTTCCTTGCTTTGGGACCTTTGAGAAGTTATATGACCTCTCTGAGCCTCAAGTGAAAATGAAAGTCGCTCAGTCATGTCCGACTCTTTGCAACCCCGTGGACTATATAGTCATGGAATTCTCCAGGCTGGAATACTAGCCATTCCCTTCTCTAGGGGATCTTCCCAATCCAGGGATGGAATCCATGTCTCCCACATTGCAGGCAGATTCTTTACCAGCTGAGCCACAGGGAAGTCCAAGAATACTGGAGTGGGTAGCCTATCCCTTCTCCAGCAGATCCTCCTGACCCAGGAATCAAACCAGGGCTTCCTGCATTGCAGGCAGATTCTTTACCAACTGCGCTGTCAGGGAAGCCTCTATTTCCTCATTAAAAACAGGAACCCCAAACAGCTCCTGTTTCAGAGGACTCTTACTAAGATTGATAAGACGATGTTTAAGTGTCTAGCACATGCCACGATTCACTGTGTTTATTATGATTATTATCATTAATAATAACTGTGCCTTCGAACTGCATAAAATCCACCAGTGACCCCCCATTTCTTTTAGAATAAGACTCAAACCTTTAATGTTTTGGGGCCCACACCCCTATGGGTCCCCTCTGTCTTCCTCATGCCATGTGTTGCCTACAACCACTTGCTTCCAGTCCCCAGAGACTAATGCTTGCCTCTGTGTTCTGCACGGCTTTGCTTTTTCTCAGAAGTATTTATTTGGCTGCGCTGGGTGTTGGTTGCGCCGTGCAGGATCTTCACTGCGGCGTGCGGACTCTTAGCTGCCATGTATGGGCTCTGGTTCCCTGACCAGGGATTGAACCTGAGCTCCCTGCACTGGGGCTCGGAGTCTTAGCCACTGGACCACCAGGGAAGTATCTGCACAGGTTTTCTACACACTCTTTCCTTCTTTGCTGTAAGACCCTCCCTCCTGTCTTTATTTTCCTGAACTCACCTCAGAAGTTCCCTTTTTGGTTGGTGTTACTGACCAAATGGGCTTCCCTGGTAGCTCAGCTGATAAGGAATCTGCCTGTAATGCAGGAGACCTTGGTTTGATTCCTGGGTCAGGAAGATCCCCTGGAGAAGGGATAGGCTACCCACTCTGGTATTCTTACCTGGAGAATCCCCACGGACAGAGGAGCCTGCTGGGCTACAGTCCACGGGGTCACAGAGATTCAGACACGACTGAGCAACTAAGCACAGCACACTGACCAAATGTTTGTGTCGCCCCTTCCAGTTTACACACTGAAGCTTTAAGCCCCCCTGTGATGGAGATAGGAGCCTGTGGGAGGTAATTAGGGCCAGATAAGGTCATGAGGGCGGAGTCCCCAGGATGGGATTAGCACAATAACCTCAGATATGCAGATGACACCACCCTTATGGCAGAAAGTGAAGAGGAGCTAAAAGGCCTCTTGATGAAAGTGAAAAAGGAGAGCGAAAAAGTTGGCTTAAAGCTCAACATTCAGAAAACGAAGATCATGGCATCTGGTCCCATCACTTCATGGGAAATAGATGGGGAAACAGTGGAAACAGTGCCAGACTTTATTTTTTTAGGCTCCAAAATCACTGCAGATGGTGACTGCAGCCATGAAATTAGAAGACGCTTACTCCTTGGAAGAAAAGTTATGTCCAGCCTAGATAGCATTTTCAAAAGCAGAGACATTACTTTGCTGACTAAGGTCCGTCTAGTCAAGGCTATGGTTTTTCCTGTGGTCATGTATGGATGTGAGAGTTGGACTGTGAAGAAGGCCGATCGCCGAAGAATTGATGCTTTTGAACTGTGGTGTTGGAGAAGACTCTTGAGAGTCCCTTGGACTGCAAGAAAGTCTCCAAAATCACTGCAGATGGTGATTGCAGCCATAAAATTAAAAGACACTTACTCCTTGGAAGGAAAGCCATGACCAACCTAGGCAGCAGATGAAAAAGCAGAGACATTACTTTGCCAGTAAAGGTCAGTCTAGTCAAAGCCCTGGTTTTCCCAGGGCTGCTGCTAAGTCACTTCAGTCATCTCCAACTCTGTGCAACCCCAAAGATGGGAGCCCACTAGGTTCCCATGTCCCTGGGATTCTCCAGGCAAGAACACTGGAGTGGGTTGCCATTTCCTTCTCCAATGCATGAAAGTGAAAAGTGAAAGGGAAGTCGCTCAGTCATGTCGACTCTTCGCGACCCCATGAGCTGCAGCCTACCAGGCTCCTCCATCCATGGGATTTTCCAGGCAAGTGTACTGGAGTGGGGTGCCATCACCTTCTCCGGGTTTTCCAAGTAGTCATGTGCGGAGGTGAGAGTTGGACTATAAAGAAAGCTGAGCATCGAAAAAGTGATGCTTTTGAACTGTGATGTTGGAGAAGACTCTTGAGAGTCCCTTGGACAGCAAGAAGATCCAACCCGTCAACCCTAAAAGAAAGCAGTCCTGAATATTCATTGAAAGGACTGATGCTGAAGCTGAAACGCCAATACTTTCGCCACCTGATGCAAAGAACTGACTCATTTGAAAAGACCCTGATGCTGGGAAAGACTAAAGGTGAGAAGAGAAGGGAACGACAGAGGATGAGATGGTTGGATGGCATCACCAACTCGATGGACATGAGTTTGAGTAAGCTCTGGGATTGGTGATGGACAGGGAAGCCTGGCTTGCTGCATTCCATGGGGTCGCAAATTTGAAAAGACCCTGATGCTGGGAAAGACTAAAGGTGAGAAGAGAAGGGAACGACAGAGGATGAGATGGTTGGATGGCATCACCAACTCGATGGACATGAGTTTGAGTAAGCTCTGGGATTGGTGATGGACAGGGAAGCCTGGCTTGCTGCATTCCATGGGGTCGCAAGGTTTTGGTCCCGACTGAGTGACAACTGAACTGAACTGAACAAGAATTGGACCCATAAAATCAGCTCCTGAGAATATCTAACTATCTGAAGACCTGCCCTGTCAGTTTTCTGGGAGCACAGAGTGTTTCATTTCATTTCTGTGCTTCATTTCATTTCTGTTCCTCACTCTGTTCTCCTTCAGAGGGGTGTTGGAAGACAGCAACTACAGCAGCACATGATTTAATCCTGGTAGAAGTAGATGGCAAGCACCTATGGCAAGTGCCAGCTTGTATTTGACAAGATCGATGGAAAAAATAAAGTCAGGAAATTCACTAATACAAGTAAAGTTGATTGACTGTAAGCAAATGTACCAAGGTAAAGCAGGAAGAAGGGTAGACTTTTCTACAAATGGAACCAGAGCAATTGGCCATTCATACGCAAAAAGAAAAAAAAATGAAAGTTTGACTCAAATTTTATCATATGCAAATATTAATTCAAAATGGGTCATAAACATAAATATAAAACTAATTTGAGAATTACTAGCTAGTATAATATGTATTCATTCCTCTATGTACATACCAGGGTCTAATCTTTGTTATACAACTCTATTTCTAACACATACCTGCCTGAACCACAGTCACTTAACTCCTTGCAATGAGTTAATGCTAACTCAGATTTTAATATATCATCTCAGTTTTATAAAGCAGTGGCCCCCAGCTTCTTTACCCACACACCCCACCCCCAGGTCTCACAATAGGTGAGCAACAGGTGAATGGCAGGCAAACAAGGGAAGCTTCATCTGCTCCCCACTGGTCACATTACCTGAACTGTCCCTGCCTCCCATCACCTCCCACCATAGAAAAATTGCTTTCCACAAAACTGGTCCCCAGTGCCAAAAAGGTTGGGGACTGCTGTTATAAAGGGGTGATATATTCAGTTTTTTAAAAAACTCATGAGCTGAGGTTGAAGGCATAATCTATTATGTTATTCACTGTTCCTTATAAAATAACCCCAGCAATAAACTGCTTTTCTATTTTTATATCAGACCCAAAGAAGTTCTCCTATACAATAATGTTTTAACAATGAATGTAAATATTTGATCCATTATATTTCCCACTTTTGCTTGTTGACTTTTTAAAAATTCACAATGTGAGAGTTGCGAGTTAAGTTTTATTTGGGGTGAATGAGAACTACAGCCCAGGAAAGAGCACCTTAGGTAGCTCTGAGAAACTGCTCCTAAGAGGCAGGGGAAAAGTCAATATATGTGTGATTTTGGTGAAGGGGGAATGCATGCAATCAAACACATATATTACCAGGTTTTTACTGGTCTCGTGAAGCTTTTGCTAGTCACAAGGAATAGTCGTCACCATGAAGGAACTTAGTGCTTTTCTAGATATGGGGTGATACAAGAATTGGGCTCATAAAATCAGCTCCTGAAAATACCTATCTGAAGACATGTCCTGCCAGTTTTTCCAAGCACAGAGTGCCTCATTTGTGCTCCCCACCCTGAACTCCTTTCAGTGGTGTTGAAGGTCAGCAGCTGAAGCAGCACATGATTTAATCCTTGGAGTACCTCCACAAGTACCCATGGCAAGTGGAAATTTGTAGCTGACACTGAAAATAAACTCAATCAAAATTACTATGTAAATTAAATTTTAGTAAATTTACTTCCATCTCTAATGACTTTAATTTTTCATTTTTATTTTAACAAGCTTAAGCTATGTACAGCTACTATTAATATAAACTGATATATTCCTTTTTAATTTTGAAATTATTGTTTTTACTGCATAATGTGCTTAACCTTAAAAAAAAGAAAACTACTGAAGAAAACTCTTTAGTAAGAAAAAATTTCAGTTATATAAATACACATCATTTGTTATGTATAAGTGTTATAATGAGTGATATTTCATTTTATCTTTAAACCTAAAAATATCAATATCAGAATGTTTATGATTTGCTAAAAGTGATGGGAATACATGATTAGGAGCTATTCACATTCACTATTAGATCAGAGGAATTTTAAGGAAATCTTGCTCCTTTTGTGACCCTTTGCTTCCCTAAGGAGGCAGCAAAATGGCAGCTCAATTCAGTTTCCATTCATATAAAGTATTATATCTGAAAGACTCTGATATATCAGCTTTCTTCTCCCAGCTCTCTTATTAAACCTGAAAAAGAATGGCATATGCTTACAGTTTGTTTCCCTGTAGTCAGAGAACAATATTCAGTGGTAGAATTTTTTCATTGATCTTTTGTTCGGCTGTGTTAGTACCAAACTAGCATGTCATGTAACTTCATAGACCCTTTCCTCATGAAATCCATTATTGAGCACATACTGTCAGCAAACCTCTAATGGAAATATAAAGATGAACTTAAGATGAACAATTCCATTTAAAATAAGGAGATGAATGCACCTGCTCTACTTTCTAGGGATGGGAGCAATCATTTCAAGGAAGAAAGACAACAATCTTAGTGCTAAATATGGGAAAGTAATGTTGCAGTGGAAATGAGTTGAGGAG
>SJYT01018485.1:0-96907 GCA_006410635.1 Cephalophus harveyi
TTCACTCCATAGTTATTCATCAAGGATTGGATCAGAATCTCAAGGGAATAGTTCTAAATACACACGTCCAGGCGTTCCTTGATTTACACAGTCAAAATCTACAGCGAACAGCCTAGGCTAATACATTTTTAAAAAAGTTTTCCCAAATAACTGTGGTTCACTAGCAGAATATAGCTGAGAATTAGTGCAGCAACCACTCCAGTCTCATCTCTTACTCACATGGCCAATTCCTTCTCTTAGGTGAAGGTTTGAATAAAAAAGAAAAGTGTAAGAGGCAAGAGTCATCAAAACTGCAATTTTTTAAAATTTTCCTGGGTAAACAGTGGTAGAACAGGGACTAGTAAACCCAAAAGGCAACATGATCAACAACCACTCCAGTCTCATCTCTTACTCACATGGCCAATTCCTTCTCTTAGGTGAAGGTTTGAATAAAAAAGAAAAGTGTAAGAGGCAAGAGTCATCAAAACTGCAATTTTTTAAAATTTTCCTGGGTAAACAGTGGTAGAACAGGGACTAGTAAACCCAAAAGGCAACATGATCACATTATTTATAAACCCCTTACTTCCTTCCCATCAAGACATTCTAGATGGGAAAGCAGAGTCTAGACTCTTATCTAAGTGGATGGTTCTGCCAGAATAGGATAATATCAGGTAGTTATATGCTCTTCTCTCTTAATTCCCACTTAATCCCACCTGTTCACTGTCAGTGTGTTTGGATCAGAGTCTTGTCAAATCTGGCACCTAGGCAAGTTTACAATTCACTCACACTCTTTTTCAAAATAACAACTATTATCCCTGAAAACTGAAAAGCATATAAGAAATATATAAACTGAAGGGAATAAAAAGCACAAACCAAAATCTCAAGACTTTCGTTGTGGTCCCGTGGCTGGGTCTCAGTGCTCCCAGGAAAGAGGGCCTGGGTTCGACCCCTGGTCAGGAAACTAGATCCTACATGCTGAAACTAAGCCCAGCTCAGCCAAATAAAAAAATACTAAAATAAATAAATCCTCTTCTTGGCATTTCCCAACTGCCAAAATTCCAGCTTGACTTGCACTTTTCACTTGCTTGCTCCTTTTCCTTTCCTTTTACCCTCTTAAGAGTTGGGCAATGAGAGAGAAACTGTGTTTATATAAACCATTTTTCATAAAATGGGAATTTGTGAACAGCAGCAAGATTTCTAATATGTGGTAAAATGCTTTTGTTATGTTTGAATTTTAAGACAAAGTCTACTGAGGCAAATTTTGCTTTACTGTGTTATTTTAGACTGATTAAAGAAAGAAAAAAAAAACTTAAGTGGGAGAAAATATTTGGAAAATGTTTTATCTTTAACAAGTGCAGTGTTATCACGAATACCAGCCATAAACACATAAAGGAATGCTTTACTCTCTAGTGACTGAGAAATATCATGATTTAAAGTGAAATCTTAGACAATTTGGTTCCTTCAAAATACTTCCACTCAGGGAAGGCTGGAGCTTCCAAAGACGAAAAACTGAGCCCACCTGTGAGAGTGGAGGGAGTTCCTAGTGGGGCTGCAGCTGCAGGACGTCACTTGTGTCCTGGAGAAAGCAAGAGGGGTGGCTTCACCATAACCAGCTCCACACGCACAGCTGCAACCCCACCGAGCAGCTACCCAGGGCAGAGCACCAAGGTGTACATCACAAACCAAGCGGTCACCAGCACACCCTTGCTGGGAGTCAAACATGACCTGACCCTCTTAGCCGGATCTCAGAACTGGGGTCCTGGAGGGCTCAGGGCTCTAGGCCTGCTGCCTCCCAGGCCCACTTGCGCTCACCCGGCTCCCCCTCATGGGCACTGGGTCTCCATCCTCCTCCCACCCACCCCCAGGGGCACTTATTCCCTGAGGCCCTGGAAGCAGCCACTACTCACATCACTTCACTACCCCCAGGCCTTCATCATTTGTGGGCTCTGAGCCTACCACCCACTCTCGGGCACATTCTGATGGGAAGTCTTCCTTCTAGGGTAGACGGCTGGCTGGGAGACAGAGTTTTGCCCTCTCTGTGGGCTCCAACATTTTTCCCCACCCCCTGCAGTGGCTTTGGAGTTGTTTCCATGGTACAGGGCTTGATGGACACTATTCAGTTTACCTATTTACATAGTTAGAAATAAAACACTTCTCAGTTCAGTTCAGTTCAGTTCAGTCACTCAGTCATGTCCGACTCTTTGCAACCCCATGAATCACAGCACGCCAGGCCTCCCTGTCCATCACCAACTCCCAGAGTTCACTCAGACTCACATCCATCGAGTCCGTGATGCCAACCAGCCTTCTCATCCTTTGTCATCCCCTTCTTCTCCTGTCCCCAATCCCTCCCAACATCAGAGTCTTTTCCAATGAGTCCACTCTTCGCATGAGGTGGCCAAAGTACTGGAGTTTCAGCTTTAGCATCATTCCTTCCAAAGAAATCCCAGGGCTGATCTCCTTCAGAATGGACTGATTGGATCTCCTTGCAGTCCAAGGGACTCTCAAGAGTCTTCTCCAACACAACAGTTCAAAAGCATCAATTCTTCGGCTCTCAGCCTTCTTCACAGTCCAACTCTCACATCCATACATGACCACAGGAAAAACCATAACCTTGACTAGACGGACCTTAGTCGGCAAAGTAATGTCTCTGCTTTTGAATATGCTATCTAGGCTGGTCATAACTTTTCTTCCAAGGAGTAAGCGTCTTCTAATTTCATGGCTGCAGTCACCATCTGCAGTGATTTTGGAGCCCCCCAAAATAAAGTCTGACACTGTTTCCACTATTTCCCCATCTATTTCCCATGGAGTGATGGGACCGGANGGTCATAACTTTTCTTCCAAGGAGTAAGCGTCTTCTAATTTCATGGCTGCAGTCACCATCTGCAGTGATTTTGGAGCCCCCCAAAATAAAGTCTGACATTGTTTCCACTGTTTCCCCATTTATTTCCCATGCAGTGATGGGACCGGATGCCATGATCTTCGTTTTCTGAATGTTGAGCTTTAAGCCAACTTATTCGCTCTCCTCTTTCACTTTCATCAAGAGGCTTTTTAGTTCCTCTTCACTTTCTGCCATAAGGGTGGTATCAACTGCATATCTGAGGTTATTGATATTTCTCCCGGGAAATATCAATGGAACAACAGACTGATTCCAAATAGGAAAAGGAGTACGTCAAGGCTGTATATTGTCATCCTGCTTATTTAACTTATGTGCAAATTTGCTTAGAGGTTCACATAAAAAACTTTTAATGTGTTCAGTATATTAAAGGTAGAAGTGAAAAACACATTTTAAAATTTAAATTGACTGAACATCTCTTTCAGCGAGGCATTGCCATTATTTTGAGGTAAGTTGTTGAGTCTTTTGGAGAAAACATTAGAATTGTTAATTAGTGATTTTTAAAACTTGGGAAACATTTTTTGCCTTGTAACCAAGACTTGTACTTTTGGTTTGAATAGACGCATTTTGTTTGTTTTTTTTAGAATCTTAGTGCCTTATACAAAATATTTACCAATTGTCTTTTTGAACCACCTGTTACTGGTTATTTATTATGTGGTGACAACGAAGTCCCAGTGTTTTTGAAATGACATGTGTTTTGGATTTGATAAGAATGGAAGCATATTAAGTTGAAAATGTAAAACTTCCTGTTTGATGTTGAGTATTATGAGTTCAACAGAGTATTTCATGAAGTGTGGTACGCATACCATTGATGGAATATATGCGTTTGCTTACTTACAACTTATTTTGCACATCAGTTCAGTTCAGTCGCTCAGTCGTGTCCGACTCTTTGCGACCCCATGAATCGCAGCACGACAGGCCTCCCTGTTCAACTCTTTTGTTGACCATGATGGCTACTCCATTTCTTCTGAGGGATTCCTGCCCGCAGTAATAGATATAACAGTCATCTGAGTTAAATTCACCCATCCCAGTCCATTTTAGTTTGCTGATTCTTAGAATGTTGATGTTCACTTTTGCCATCTCCTGTTTGACCACTTCCAGTTTGCCTTGATTCATGGACCTGACATTCCAGGTTCCTATGCAATATTGCTCTTTACAGCATCAGATCTTGCTTCTATCACCAGTCACATCCACAGCTGGGTATTGCTTTTGCTTTGGCTCCATCCCTTCATTCTTTCTGGAGTTATTTCTCCACTGATCTCCAGTAGCATATTGGGCACCTACTGACCTGAGGAGTACCTCTTTCAGTATCCTCTCATTTTGCCTTTTCATACTGTTCATGGCGTTCTCAAGGCAAGAATACTGAAGTGGTTTGCCATTCCCTTCTCCAGTGGACCACATTCTGTCAGACCTCTCCACCATGACCCGTCCGTCTTGGGTTGCCCTGCAGGCAGGGCTTAGTGTCACTGAGTTAGACAGGGCTGTGGTCCTAGTGTGATTAGATTGACTAGTTTTCTGTGAGTATGGTTTCAGTGTGTCTGCCCTCTGATGCCTTCTTACAACACCTACCATCTTACTTGGGTTTCTCTTACCTTGGGCGTAGAGTATTTCTTCACGGCTGCTCCAACAAATATTGTGTAAATAAAGTTAGTTGAGATATACCTTGTTCCTGGCTTCTATAGTGGTGTCGCAGGAAAGCAGCTTTGCTGCTTGTGATATATTCTGGCAAAAGACAGTGTAGTGGAGAGCGTTGTTCCCACTGACGTCCATGACATTTGAGTCAGCACCATGCTCCAGCAGAAGAGTTGCATACTCCTCTTCTTGGCATTCTATGGCCTGTCAGTGTTGCACCAAGAAACAGAGTGTAAATTCTAGGAATTCAAAGTAAATGGTCCACAAGCTTCACTGGTTTGCTATATCTAAATGAGATGAATTCACTTTTAGTCTCAGTAGTTACATCACATCCACCTCATGTGGACACGGTTCGCTGCCCCATACCTTCATCAGCACTGTCCTGTTTTCAATGTCACAGAGGTTAAGCAGGCATTTTCTCTCCTGGGGCAGAGTTACCACCGCTGAATGGCCATTGGCACAGGCCAAATGGAGGGTAGTCCCATGAAAGCAAGAGGAGTTTTCAGGAAACTGTAGTGTTACTGTTTCAAAACAAACAATTTTTCTTGTGATTGAAAACATTCAATAGCATGCTATTTCTATTGCTCTGAAACAAATATTTCGTTTCCTTCTGGAGAAAGAATATTATATATTAGCATTCAGTTCAGTTCAGTTCAGTCACTCAGTCGTGTCCGACTCTTTGCGACCTCATGAATTGCAGCACGCCAGGCCTCCCTGTTCATTACCATCTCTCAGAGTTCACTTAGACTCACATCCATCGAGTCCGTGATGCCATCCAGCCATCTCATCCTCGGTCGTCCCCTTCTCCTCCTGCCCCCAATCCCTCCCAGCATCAGAGTCTTTTCCAATGAGTCAACTCTTCGCATGAGATGGCCAAAGTACTGGAGTTTCAGCTTTAGCATCATTCCTTCCAAAGAAATCCCAGGGTTGATCTCCTTCAGAATGGACTGATTGGATCTCCTTGCAGTCCAAGGGACTCTCAAGAGTCTTCTTCAACACCACAGTTCAAAAGCATCAATTCTTCAGCACTCAGCCTTCTTCACAGTCCAACTCTCACATCAGCTCTTCTTAACACAGTAATGAAGGAACAATTTACTTGAATTGAATGACCATGACCTTGAGATTCAGCTCAACTTGGGTTTGAATTTTACTTTCACTCTGTCACTTAGCTGTTGCTCAGCCTCTCTGTGCCTCAATTTCCTCATCAACAAAATGGAGAGAGAGAAGTAGTTCTCTCACAGGACAGCACTGTGATGCTTAAATGAGATCCATGCAGAGTTTAGAACCGTTCCTGGCACAGGTAACAGCTCAGTAACTGTTAGGTAATATAATCATACTTATTACTATTACTACTATTTTACAAGGACAACATCTCAATGAAGTCAAAGAATATCATACCTCCTTTGCAGATACATTTTGAGGATTAGAGACAACACTGTACTTCAATGATTCTAATACATTTATTTTCTGACATTTTAATGTCTCTGACATTGGAATGAAATGTATAATTCACAATGTCTGTACAACTATAATTGGTAGCATTTTTGTTTTCTCATTTCTCATTTTTCCTGTTGATCTAATTACCATAAGGTCTTTTTGTCTAAGGTTGCTTCTTTTTAATTAAAATATGGATGATGCATATTACATATTATATATTATAAGTACACAACATAGTGATTCACAAATTTTATAGGTCATACTCCATTTAAAGTTATTATATGACATTTGCTATATTCCCCATGTTGTACAATATATCCCAGTAGCTGGCAGGATTTTAGTTCTCCCACCAGGTATCGAACTCTGGGCCCACAGCAGTGAGTCTTAACCACTGGACGACCAAGGAACTCCCTAGATTCCCTTGATTTCTGAAAAGGCTAAAAGTTGTCAGAAAATATCAATCCTCAAAAAAAAAAAAAAAACTCTAAAAATAACTGAAAGTGAGAAATCATTTTTATCTGTGCCACATTCCTATTAGTGCCAAAAAGAGAAGCCCTGTCTACTAATCTGACTTGCCTATAGACAGCTTGATCTACAGAGAGTTTTTAATTGTTTGTGTTGTTAAAATGTTAAATCAACATCCAGATTACTTTTCTTTTGTTTCTTTGTGTGTGTGTGTGCTGAAATCCAGGAAACTCCAGAATTCTTACTTTTGAAATCATTCTTAGAAAGGTCTTTGGGGTGGGAGGGAGGCTCACAAGGAAGGGGATATATGTATACTTACAACTGATTTATGATGTTATCCAGCAGAACACAGCACAACATTGTAAAGCAATTATTCTCCAATTTAAAAAAATTAAGGTTAACAAACAGTCAAAATAGAAAAAAAAAACAGACGGTCTCTGTCAGTAGATAAAAAATGTATAAATAGGAATCTGAGTTTTATTCTGGTACTTTTCTCACTGTGCATATTTGAAATGTTTGATCCATACTCTACCTAAAACTTTTTGATAAGATAAAAATTGAGTTACTTTTCTCTTTTACCAGGTTATTTCTCCACCATCTACACATAGTTTATCATTTCTCACAGAAAAGGTCATCACTTTCAAGTTCTAAAGTTTTACGTACATTTGGGTGTTTGGGCATTCTGTTCCATTCATTTATCTATCTTTTCAGTCGTTAGTAAATGAACACTTTGTGGGCACTTATAGCACATTTTGATATCTAGAAGGGCAAATCTTCCTCTACTATACAAAACTTTTCATTTCATCACAACAAGTANTGTTTGGGCATTCTGTTCCATTCATTTATCTATCTTTTCAGTCGTTAGTAAATGAACACTTTGTGGGCACTTATAGCACATTTTGATATCTAGAAGGGCAAATCTTCCTCTACTATACAAAACTTTTCATTTCATCACAACAAGTAAAGACAGCATATGTAACCCAAAATCTTTAAAACCATGAGATATTGATTTGCTTTATATATAGAAAGACCATACATTCTAAGAAAATGCCTTCCTATTCAAGGACACAGCCAGCTTCCAACTTCAAAGCTGTCTTCTAAGGTCCTTCAGCAAAGAACACATATACCTAAGTGTACACTGATATAAAATGGATATTGAATTGTATCTGAAGAATTTTTAATCCAGAAGTTGATTTGGCATGGGAATTACTTTGCTCACTATGCAGTTTTCTGTAATATATAATCTTATGGCAAAAAAAAATGTATACATTAAAAATAAGATATTGACAACATCAGAAATATGACCACTGCTGTCATCTACAATAGGCGATCCATGAAGAAGTGCTTTCATAAATCACATGAGAAAAAATGTGAGAGCCAGAAGGTTCAGAAGATTTCTTGAAGGCTATATAACTTGAGAACTTTTACCCATGAGTACATCATGCTAACCCATGCAAATAAAAAGTAGGAGGAAGAAAGGAAAAACAGATGCTATTCATGTTTCATTTCATTTCTGTTATTACTGACATTCAGTTAAATGACTTCAAAACTATCAGTAAAGCTCTATAAGGGGAATTATAAGTGGGTCCAAAACCAGCTAAGGCTTTTTGCTGCCTATAAAGTCTGCGGGGTGCTGGATCCCAGGAAGGTATCCAGGAGCCTTGGAGGGGAAATTCACAGGAGGGATCTCTGCCAGGCCCTTCCACCTTGCTTACCTCTTCATCTTGTCCCTGTCATTCAGGCCATTCTTTCCAAACAACAGAACATGCTGCACTTTGGTTACATTGCCCACAATGGCAGCTTTGTGGATCTTTCTGAGGTCTTCGTCTCGGATGCGGTACCTGGGCTCGAAGTTGATTCCATGACCGCTGTCTCACCGGGTTGATGGAGGGGCCAAAGGGCGACTCGCCCTTCTTACTCCAGAAGCCAAAAATCTTCTTCATGGCAGAGCCTACGGACTCCAAACACACGCCACCTCTCCCTCGGCTCTTCACAGTCCCCTAAACCCAACACGAGCACTACAGGTAAGCCAGAGCCATCCTGCCACAACCTCCCAGCTGGGAAGCTCAACGGTTTGGAATCGTTCATCCCAGAATGATCGTTGCTAAGCAACAACTCTAAACACATTGCCCATGCACACAGAGACCTGGAGTGCCAGCCCAGTGCTCATATGCAAGAACTGCAAGTTCATTTCCTGAAAGAAACAAATGATATCAATAAACCCTTACCTAAACTAAAAAGGAAAGAGAGGAACTGAAATACAGAAATGAAAGTGACATTTTAACTGTATAACTGTCAAAATAACTATAGTATCCAAAGCAATCTACAGATTCAGTGCAATTTCTATCAAATTACCAACGGCATTTTTCACACAACTAGAACAAAAACTTTTACAGTGTGTATGGAAACAAAAGACCCCAAATAGACAAAGCTATCTTGAGAAAGAAAAACAAGAGCTGAAAGAATCAGGTACCCTGACTGCAGACTACTCTGCAAGCTTCAGTAATCAAAACACAGTACGAGCACAAAAACAGAAATATATTGAATGATCAATGGAACAAGACAGAAAGCCCAGAGAGAAACCTACATACCTGTGGTCAATTAATCTAGGATAAAGGAGGCAAGACTATATACAAAGGGGAAAAGACAGCCCCTTCAATAAGTGATGCTGAGAAAACTCAACAGCTACATGTATAAGAAGGAAATTAGAACTCCCTAACATCATACACAAAAATAAACTCAAAATGGACTAAACACCTAAATATAAGACAGGTCCTGTAAAATTCAGAGGAGAATATAGGCAGAACACACTCTGACATAAATTACAGCAGGATCTTTTTTCATCCACCTCTTAGAGTAATGAAAATAAAAACAGAAATAAGCAAATGGGATCTAATTAAAAGCTTTTCCACAGTGCAGGAAATCGTAAACAAGACAGAAGACAACCCACAGACTATTTGCAAATGATGCAATTGACAAGGGATTAATCTCCAACATATTCAAACAGCTCAAAGAGCTCAATATCGAAAACAAACAACCTGATCAAAAAATGAGTATAAGATCTAAATACACATTTCTGTAAGGAACACCTACAGACGACCAAAAGGCACACGAGGGATGCTCAGAAAGGAAGCTCCACATTACTAGTTATTATAGAAATGCAGAAATACTATAATAAGGTATCATTTCACACCAATCAAAATAGCCACTATCAAAAAATATACAAACAATAAAAGCTGGAGAGAGTGTGGAGAAAAGGGAATCCTTCTACACTGCTTATGGAATACAACTAGGTACACTCACTGTAGACAACTCTATAAAGGTTTCTATAAAAACTAAATATAGAGTTGCCATATGATTCAGCAATCTCGATCCTGGGCATATATCTGTGGAGAAAACGATAATTCAAAAAGGTACACGCACCCCAATATTCACTGCAGAACTATTTACAATAGCCAAGACATTGAAGCAACCTAAGTGTCCATCAACAGAAGAATGGATAAAGAAGATGCGGTATACACACACACACACAACAAAAATGGAATATTACTCGGCCATAAAAAGAAATAATAATGCCATTAGCAGCAACACAGATGGATCTCGAAATTACAATCCTAAGTGAAGTAACTCAGACAGAGAAACAAGTATCACATCACTTACATGTGGAATTTAATAAAAAATAAGCTTATTTACGCAACAGAAACCAACTCACAAGACCTCAAAATCAAATTATGGTTATGAAAGGGGAAACATGAGGGGAAGGACAAATTAGGAGATTGGGATTAACATATATACACTATTTTCTAGTAGTCATGTGTGGATATGAGACTTGTACAATAAAGAAGGCTGATTGAAAAAGAATTAATGCTTTTGAACTGTGGTGTTGGGAGTAGACTCTCGAGAGTCCTTGGACTGCAAGGAGATTAAACCAGTCAATCCTAAAGGAAATCAATCCTGAATGTTCATTGGAAGGACTGATGTTGAGGCTGAAGCTCCAATACTTCAGCCACTTGATTTGAAGAGCTGACTCATCAGAAAAGACCCTCATGCTGGGAAAGATGGAAGGCAGGAGGAGAAAGGGGACAACAGAGGACGAGAGGGTTGGATAGCATCACCAACTCAATGGACATGAATTTGAGCTAACCCCACAAGAGAGTGGAGGACAGAGGAGTCTGGCAGGATGCAGTCCATTGGTCGCAGAGTCGGACACGACTGAGTGACTAGCACTTTCACTTTGAATATGGAAAACTTAACAGTGCTGATTTTTAAATCGCTTAAGTTAGCTGCAGAGAAAATACTTAGTATCAAAAGTACTTAGATACTACTGTTTAAAAGTAGTATTAATACTACTTAAAAGTATTTTTAAAATACCATATAAATTTTCATCATACACACAAAAATATTTCCCTTTAATAAAGATTTTCTCATCATGTTTAATGAGAAACAATTAAAATGTCATGAAAACAGTCCAGAAGGGAAATTTTTACTATTTATCTTTCAGATCATTTATTTTTTCTTCAAAATCTGTACATATTCTTGTGATGTTTTCAAAAGCAGGTCCTGAGACAGATTTGACCCATCTGTAGCTCCTAGAGGAGACAATCCATAGGACTCAGATTCAAATTCAGCAGCAGCTGGAAAGAAAAAGGATTACATTCTTTCTCTAAAATACTTGAGTTAACTCAGTATTAGTAAAAAGCAAACAAACAAACAACAAAAAAAAAACCTGATATATTTCTAAGTGCTCTGAAAAATGAAACATATCTATAAATGACAGAAAACAAAATACAAGATTACAATTATATAATCAGCCTACAGTCCCACATGTGCCTGAGTATCAGAGCTTCTGGCTTTCTCATTCTTCATTCATTTACTCAATAACTATCTGCTAAGGTGCTGTGATAAACACTGGAATTACAAGATGAAGGTGACCCAGTCACCCTGAGAAATGATAATGCCATAAACTGTAAAAAATAGATGAACAGACAATTTCCATATGGAGTCATAAATACTAAGACAGGTATACAAGATGGCACAAGGAACACTCAGAAGGGACAGCCGGCTTTGTGTCAATACTGCCAGCTTTTTGGTGGAGGTGCTATGGAAGTAGCTACCTGAAGGACAGGGAAAAGTACAAGAGTCAGAGGGGAGAAGCATGTACGAAGACCAGAGGTGAGGAAACGAATCTGTGGGATCCTACACAGTCTGGCTGGTTAGATGCACAGATAAGGGGCAGAGTAAGGTGGTAAAGAGATAAGGCCAACTACTTTGGAAGGACTCAAATTGATGCAGGTGTTTGGAGCTTTTCCTGAGGGCAAGAGATAAACTAGTGACAAAGTCAATGACACAGAAATTATAAAGTCACCCACCAAGTGACAGCTACGCAAACATGACGGCTTGAGTCTGTGTATTCTAGCCTTAACCACTAGCAGACACCTGAGACGTTGATGAACTCCATGCTTTCTGAGAATGGTGTCAGGGTGCAGATGGACAGTTCCACAGCGATGGCAGTAGTAGAGAAAGGATACAGCCAGAAATAAACACAAATACATAGGCCTGTTGAGATTTTTTTAAAATTATGGAACATGATGAATAAATGAGGAAGAAGACTATTTTTCACTATGACTACTCATGCTTTCACATTTTTCATTAGCTATGTATAAGAAAAAAATATTTAACATAGCATCTGTTATCCAAACAATGGAAAGAGATGCCATTTATTGTTTACAGTTTATTTCAGAAATCAATATCTAAATTTAATTCATACATTTTGGCAACATACCTTCTCTTAGTTCTCTAGTTATACTCCTGTCAAACTCCTGCCGCATCTGAAATAAGTCAAATATTATTTATCTTTAAGTTAAGCAAAAGATATTATCATAGGAATGTTATACAGCTTACTAAATGTGACATTGAAATAATACTTTTAGAGACTAGACCTAATTTGAAGATTACTTAAGTAGAAAAATAATCACATAAATCAAAGAAAATGCATTCCTACTTATTCCACCTATAAATAACAGAGAACCTATATATGGAACGTTAATCTGATAAAAAGTACAATAAATATCAGTCTATTGAGTACACATAATCCAAAGAATTAGAGAATGACCCATGATCGTAGGAATGAACCACAAGATTACCATCTTTCCCCCTAACATCTCCTGCCCTAAATACACCTTTATTTTGATTTCTAGGTGAGGATCCTGTTCAAATGGAGGCAGTAGTTTGAGTTGAATGTTATTAAGGAGAAGACATCTGCAGTTTTCTTTAAACTTCTCCATTTAACAAAAACACAGAACCTCTAGCTACTGCTTTGGCTAAAAGGCTTTATACTTTTCTCCGTTTTATATAATATGGTTCCACACAAAAGTTTTTTTTTTTTTTTTTTTTAAGAAACATTTTTACATTGGAAAAAAAAAAAAACTTGTTTTAAGGTATGAGAGTCATGATTTAGGCAAAGTTCATAATTCTACAAAAGAAGTAAGAAAGCCAATGACTTTCTTTCTGAGTCCAGAGTCCTATGCCAGCTACTTCCTCAGATTAAGAAAAAACACATAGATTTTTAACTATAACGCAGAGAAAATGAATATGTAAAACCTTCTTACATAGTTCAATAATGCTTGTGGCATGACATAACATAGTAGCTTTCTAACTAAGTCATGTTTTAAAGCAAGAACAAGAATAAATTATTGTCAAACTCTTATATGTAGCAGTCAGTTGATATAGTTAATTTATAAAGCATATTTTAAAAAAAAAAACGCATGACAGGGAACTTGAAGGAGAAAAGTTTCAAGCTGAGGACATATACTCCTACCCTCCTTATGAAAGGTGAGGAGATTTATCTAACCAGTGAGTACTTCTCCCAAAGTGCTTGCTTGATCCCAAATCTCTACTTTGAAAAGATGTATGTGCCTACGGCACGGTGAACTTGGGTGTGCAGTAGGCAGCCTGTGTCTGGGGTGGGGGGTCAAGCATTTGCTTCCTCCCTTTAGGCCTGCGTGGGGAAGTGTCTGACTTGGGATGAAGTGTTCGGAGGCCCGCTGTGACCGCACAGCTAAAGCACATCCTCCAGGTTCACAGCTCTCAAGTACTAAGACCCAGTATAGATGCTGTGAAAGAAACCTTAATTGCTCTCCTACGATGGCAAGAAGTCAAATGAGAAAACAGGCTGAGACTGCATTTAACAAGGGCTACTTTTCTGTGCATCACAAACATCAGGAAAACACCATTAAAACTATAAACCTGTGTGCACTGACTGAAATGGATATTTTAATCACAATGATTGGACAGTGAAAACTGGTTGCAATTTAAAGACTCCCCATCATTGCTATCTTAGATACCATTCATCCAGGTGATGTCAAGATAGAGATAAAGCGAGCTTCATTTATAATGTTTAAATGTTTGAATTAACTACAAATCTAGAAATATTCTACAAATGCTCAGCAAGATTTTTTTTTTATTTTAAATAAAATGCTATAGGTAAAATAGCAATTAAAGAAAATGACAAAAATGTCATTTTTGTAAGAAATGACAAAATTTATGTAAGAAAATGACAAAAAATGTTAAGCTAAAACTAGAAATTAATGTTTTGGTTTAGTATTGTAAGTTTATTTAATTCATAAAAAGAATTTATCTAGGATTCCTTTAAACAAAAAGCATCTATATATGTTTAGTGTTTAGACGCCAGTGATTCACTTATGCTTAGAGGCAGAAAAACTTTGTTGGGTACAGCAGAGCTTGGAAATGATTATGAACCATTGCCAACTGAAATCAATTAGAAAGGAAGTGAAATATCTGAAAGAATACTTTTGGATACTAGGCAATAAGATTTCATTTCTAAAGTAGAATTTAAACGCAGCTTTTCAAGAATTTTAATAATTTAGTAAGTATCTCTTAAAATCAAGAACTCTGGGACAAAAAAAATCATAAAATTTCTGTCTCCTTTATTAGCACAGCTAATTATTACTTTTACTTAGTGTTCAGTTCAGTTCAGTCGCTCAGTCGTGTCCGACTCTTTGCGACCCCATGAATCGCAGCATGCCAGGCCTCCCTGTCCATCACCAACTCCCAGAGTTCACTCAGACTCACATCCATTGAGTCAGTGATCTCATCCCCTGTCGTCCTCTTCTCCTCCTGCCCCTAATCCCTCCCAGCATCAGAGTCTTTTCCAATAAGTCAACTCTTCGCATGAGGTGGCCAAAGTACGTGTGCAGTAAGTCAAATAAACAACTCAGTTCACCAAATTAAAAACAAGGATCATTCATATCAGAAATCTGAAACCCAGTGGAAAAAAGATAATAGAACTAACCTTGGTCAAGTAAGTCTCCATGCTGTTATTCAAAGGGTGTGCAATTGAGGTAGAAAAACCTACGCTTGCTCTTGGAGTAAGATTTCCATTGAACACTAAAGGATTATTGAAATTTCCAACACAACAGGGCTCCAGGACTGGCCTCCTGCTAAGAGGGCTGAGTAAAATGGAGAGGAGAGAAAGGGCATCAGAGAGAAAGGGAGGTGGCCTCACAGTGACACCTGCTGCCCTCTGGGACACACCTGCCTCCAGGAAACAGTTCAGGTATGAAGAAACACCCCATCCTACAAAGCCACTTTGAAGCATTTGCTTTCACCACCCTTGTATACACGCTTCACTCATGACCTCAGAGAAATTAAGCTTTTGGCTCTGAGGAATCATCGAGAGTCACAATCTAGAGGGGAGGACAAGAAAGTCAATAGGTGATTGAAAAGAGCTAAAACAGCCCCAGGAACAAGTACAAGTATCCCTTGCTTTTCCAAAGTTCACTTTATGTTACTTTACTTCTAGGAAGGCCTACATCAGCATCTGTCTTTGATAATAAAAAAAATTTCTTTTGTTTGAAGAGACTTTTTTATTTCATATAAAAAGGTTCAGTGTACGTTTTACAGTGAAAGGCATCACACACCCCAAGCAGGGAGACTGGCCCAACTGGCCTCCTTCCCTGGAAGCCACACCCCACATCTCAGTGTCAACTCACCACAACCCTGAACCCTACCTGGGAGCACCTGTGCTTCACTTGTGCATATTCATTTTAGGCTTCAACAAGCAGAACGTGCCCTCAGGTACCTGCTTCTTTGCTGTATGCTGTTTTGGCTTATGAAAGGCTTCCTAGGAATGCTCTGCTTTCAGACAGTGGGGAAACCTGGACTAGGAACTGGAGGTGCCATCTGCCCTTTCCATCCTCCACACCCCGCCTCAGTCAGGTCACCATACTATTTCTAGCCACTCTGTGAATTATCCTGCCTTTCACCCCTGTGGTAATTGCCCCCAATTTCACAAGCATGCCTTTATGCAGTGTGCTGCTGCTGCTAAGTCACTTCAGTCGTTTCCGACTCTGTGTGGTAAAACTTAAAAGGACACAGTATTCATAGTTTGTCTTAGGGCGCCCTCTAGCAGTGACCATCTACTTAGCTTTCACTTCCTATTAATCTCATGAACTGCGCTCTAGAAAAATTAGGCTTTAGAGACAAATTAACGAATTAAATTTACTTTCTGTGATTTTGTGTTTTGACTTACTTGTCTAGTTTACCTTCCAACGAGTTTCTAACTTCTAGTTCTACTAGGTAGAGTTGCTTATATTTTTCCAACTCTGCTTTATGAGAATCTTCTTGCAAAGTTTTCACCTTGGAGAGTTCAGATTCCAAGTCTTTAATTCTGAGTTCCAGCTGACTTCTTATGGAAGCATTATTCTTCTCTTGTAACTGCTCTAAGTTCTCCTGAGAGCTGCTTGTATCTAAGGCAAATTTAAAAAGAAAACATTTTAAAAATAGTCATTAACTTGGAAAATGATATTCACTCCCTTTAGTTTTGAGCCAGTTTTAAAGGTTAAAAAAAAAAAAAAAAAGCAGAAGTTTAAAACAATTATCGTCAATGTGAAGTGAATTTAATGTGAATTATAAAATGAAAGTGGAATTATTGCTATAGTGGTGCTTATATAATCTGATAATTCAAAGAACAAGAGAATAAACTTAAAATTTTAAAAACTGAACAAGACAACTTAAAAATAATTCAAGAGGATGGTACCAGTTCTAAACCACAATATTTTCTTTTCCTCCTAGTAGTCTTGCTTTATACCAATTGGTCTTATAAATGAAAGGATTCTCTAGTGAGAATCATTTTGATAGGTCAATTTGGTGATAACTGTGATGGAAACGGAAATATTTAAAGGGAGAAACAAGTGTCCCCTTCCTTCCAGAAAACTACCAAACCAACTGCTCTAAGGGAGGTAGAGGAAACACATAAGCTGTATAGATCCAAAACGTAATTTACAATGAGGTGAATTCCAGCACATGACAGATGAACAAATTAACCTGCAAAATAGGTTGACTTCCTTGAATTTCTCTATGAGATCCTGTCTCGCCCTTTCTTCAGTCTCCCATTTATACTGCTCTACTTGACTGTGTTCTATCATATTCATTTCTATATGACTTCTGAAGTTCACTACTTCTTGCTCCAACTTCTTTTTATTCTTCTCTAGTTTTTCATATTTCTTTTGCATTCGTTCATAGATAATAACTCCTCTCGAAGAACTTGATTTTTTGCATCCAGGTGCAGGCATTTTAAAGATGCGTTTTCCAGCTCTGCCGTAAGATCATCAATCTGCAAGAATAAAGTAATACTGTTTGGTAATGAGGCAAGTGGACTGAGCACAGCCTAACTCAAACCCAGGATCAAATAGATACGATGGTATCTGTATTGTAGAATGTAGGACCAGGGATTACTCAGAGAATCAAAAAAGAAGTTTAAACCTCCAAGAGGCACAAAATATATTCTTCACTGTCATCATCTTTGTCACAGAACATTAGCACTTGATTTTACACTCTTTTCTATTTTTTCTCCATAAAATGACTACAAGTCTCCTCTTAGTAGAATGTCTCTTACTCCTTCCCCCATCTTAATGCCCCATGTTTTAAAGAAGTTTGAGGGATACTGTATTGAGTTTTCTAGGACTGAGTTAATAAACGCTTCCCAAAAGAAGATTGTGAAAATAAGACTTTCATTAATAAATCTTATAAATATAGATCTAATCCCATAAGTCTTTTTCTGAACTATGAATAGTTTTTTGCTAATTTGAACTGCATTCCAAAGAAAAATAATTCAAAAGGTTAAAGAAATCCCATCTCCTAATAGCTTAGTGAGATGATCCATATATTTTCCTGAACAGCAACAACAACAAATGCCTCATTTTGGTAACCATTTGTTACTTTTCACAGAATAGAACATACCAAACAAAACAACAAACAAAATTTGTAGGAATTTCAGTGACACCGAGTTGCAAAGAACTTTCCTTTAGACAGAATGATTACTCGGTAAGTCGAGGTGAGTGGAGGTGGTGGTATTGAAACTGTCTACAAATTCTTTGACACTTTTCTCTGAAATTCCCTCCCCTTAAATATGTGCTGGTCTCAGTAACTGATTTCTACTGGACAGAGTCTGGGGAAACTGACTTTTGCTCTGTGGGCAGACCCACCCTTAGCATCAGTCACTACACTGCGAAGAAGCCCAGACCACATACTGAGCACCTTGTCAGTGCCCCCACTGACCACCCCCAACTAATGTCTCATCCAAAAGCCAGCTCCAACCGCCAGACATGTGCATGAACTGATCTTCAGATGACTCTGGTCCCCACCTTCACGACATCGCAGCTGATGCCAACTAGAAAAGAAACGTGCTGGCCTCACTCACTGAGCCTTGCCCCAACACAAATTTGTGAACAAAGTAAATGCTATTTTGAGCCACTAGGCTTTGATGAGGTTTATTATACAATTTGCTGGCAATAAATACCTGGCACAGATATTGATATTAAAAATGCCATTAAAAAAGAACTAAAAGATGTGAGAATGCCTTTTAACCTGGAGCTAGGTGAGATCCGAATGGATGCAGAGAAAGAAATGAAAACCCAAAGGGCTTCATGACACTGTGAACTGAATCCTGACGGCCCTTAAAGAAGCTGCTGGTGACAGCTTCTAGGCAAGAGAAGAAAACAACACTGAAACACAGGGGAAAGGAGATTCTTGCTAAGAACCAGCTGAAAGTAACATCAATGAGAGGGATAAGCTATCAAAAAAAGGGGGACTATTAAATATAAAGGAACCAGGCTCAATTATATTTGGGTTCAATATCTGTTATCTCCTTTACAGCATCTCCACATGTCCAGTGGTCACATGATGCTAAAAGAGAGAAACAGCTTCTGGGCTAAGATCAAATCTAGAGTGCTGCCAGGAAAACATGGTCTAAAGGTGAAGCCTGTAGACTGTAAAACCCTTACATTAAGACCCTGGAAAGACTTAAGGTGGTGCCTCAAATTCCTTTAAAGTTCTTAAGGGCATAAGAATTTTAAATGCATCATCCTACAAAGCTTCATAAGAAGCCCAAGGTGCAGAGCTTCTCTCAAAAACGATTTGTGAGGGTAGCCTCTCCAGTGACGTGAACCCCAATCCAACTCAAAGGACACTAAAAGCTTTAAAGAGAACCTTGGCAGCAAAAAACAAACAAACAGTGCTTGGCCTAACAGAGACCACGACATACAAATGAGAATAGGCCTTTGGGATTTTCTTAGAAGTTCAGGAAAGAGGAAGCTGGCTTAAGAAACATGACTCAGCTACAGACAGAGGTCATTCCTTATGAAAAGGACGGCACACAGAGCTCAGAGGGTAGAGCAAAGGAGAAGCACTCCTATGGGCAGGACCAAGTCCTCATCAAAGAGCTGGCAGCACCAAACTGGACCTCAGAGCTCCTATGGACTACGGTGCCTCCCGTTTCCCATTTCTGGACGGGAGAGTCTAGTCATTCAGCAGAATGGTGGGGGTGTGGGTGGCAGATAACTTGCCCCTTTAGTTCTCAAGTCTTAGTACTGAGAGGGTTGTGCTCACAGGGTCACACTCTAGAAATCACACCCAGAAACCTCATCCCCATGTGCCATCTGTACCTGATGAAGATGGTAAGACCTCGACTTGAACCTGGGCCTGACACTTAACAACTGAGACTTGTGAGGGAATGGGTAGGGAAAAGGGTATTTTTCATTGGAAGGAATATAAAAAACTGTGGCCAGTGAGTAACTGTGCTAGTGTTTAAATGTACCTATTAGTATTAAAAACTTTATTCTGTAAAATAGGTAGAATATAGGCCAAGTATAAGTGACTTGCTCCTATTGAACAGAAGATGATGAAAGTGACGCTGTGTGAACTGCAAAGCGAGGTTAGACAAAGTGGAAGAGCTTCTGCCTGGCTCTCAACCTGGAAACCAGGCTCCATGTTGTGAGTAAGCCCAGGCTGCAAAGAGAGTCTGGGTGTTCAGGGTAGGCGTTTCACTTGTCTGCCCTCACCAAAGTCCAGCCAACCACAGATACCAACTATCAGACATGGGAATGAACACACCTTCACCCGATTCCAGCCCCCAGCCCTCGAGCTGCCCCAACTGAAGCCGGGGGGATGAGAAGCCACCTTTTCCTAAGTGTAGATTTTGAACAAAACCAGTGTTGTTTATTGAAGCCACTAAACTTAAAGCTGATTAGGAAAAAACAGAAAAATGGATTTTTGAAAAAGAGAAACTCGTTTCCCATTTCTGGACGGGAGAGTCTAGTCATTCAGCAGAATGGTGGGGGTGTGGGTGGCAGATAACTTGCCCCTTTAGTTCTCAAGTCTTAGTACTGAGAGGGTTGTGCTCACAGGGTCACACTCTAGAAATCACACCCAGAAACCTCATCCCCATGTGCCATCTGTACCTGATGAAGATGGTAAGACCTCGACTTGAACCTGGGCCTGACACTTAACAACTGAGACTTGTGAGGGAATGGGTAGGGAAAAGGGTATTTTTCATTGGAAGGAATATAAAAAACTGTGGCCAGTGAGTAACTGTGCTAGTGTTTAAATGTACCTATTAGTATTAAAAACTTTATTCTGTAAAATAGGTAGAATATAGGCCAAGTATAAGTGACTTGCTCCTATTGAACAGAAGATGATGAAAGTGACGCTGTGTGAACTGCAAAGCGAGGTTAGACAAAGTGGAAGAGCTTCTGCCTGGCTCTCAACCTGGAAACCAGGCTCCATGTTGTGAGTAAGCCCAGGCTGCAAAGAGAGTCTGGGTGTTCAGGGTAGGCGTTTCACTTGTCTGCCCTCACCAAAGTCCAGCCAACCACAGATACCAACTATCAGACATGGGAATGAACACACCTTCACCCGATTCCAGCCCCCAGCCCTCGAGCTGCCCCAACTGAAGCCGGGGGGATGAGAAGCCACCTTTTCCTAAGTGTAGATTTTGAACAAAACCAGTGTTGTTTATTGAAGCCACTAAACTTAAAGCTGATTAGGAAAAAACAGAAAAATGGATTTTTGAAAAAGAGAAACTAAAAGCATAACTTAAATGCAGGTAGAAACTGATCTCTTATAAACTGGAATATAATAAAGGGTGAGAGTTTTAATGACAATGTTGATGAGAAGAAGCATATAACTAGAAGAAAGACTTAAGAACTACTCAGGAAGAAGTTTTTTCAGGGTTCCCTTCAAAATTTCTTACAAATAGGCAGGTGTGACTCCTTAGAATTTCTGCTCAAGTTTGAAAACAATGAAGACTAGTAAGCAATGAGACATATGATTTGAACTATAAGAAATAACTAGAAATAGTTTAATTACCAAAATCAGACTTTTGACCTCATCTCAATTTACTGAAATTCTAAGAGATGGGTAGCTTTGAGTAGTTACTAATCTAGAACTCAATCTTCATTGTCCTCTCCTCAGAGAGAGAAATAAAACACCACGAGATGCCACTTCATACTTGCTAGGATGGCTATACTCACAGAGACAGGCAATGGCTAGTGTTGACAGGAATGTATAGAAATGGGAACGTTTTACATACTTTGGATAAAAATATAAAATGATGCAGCCATGCTGGAAAACAGTATGGCATGTCCTCAAAAGGTTAAACAGAATTGCTGTGTAATACAGCAATTCTATTCATAACTGTATTCCCAAAAGAAGCGAAAAAATATGTTCACACCAAAACTTAGACATAAATGTTCACAGCAACATTACTGACATTAAGCAAAAAGTAGAAACAACCCCAAAGGTCCATCAGATGATGAATGGATAAATAAAATGTGGTATGTCTGTACAATAGAATATTATTGAGCAATAAAAGCAAGGAAATACTGATACCTGTTAGATGTGCCTTGAAAATATTATGCTAAATGAAAGAAGGCAGTCACAAAGGATCGCATATTGTGTGATTCCACTGACACGAAATGTCCAGAAAACGGACATCTACACAGTCAGGGAATGGAGTCATGGTTCCCTCAGGCTGGGAAGACCAGGAAGGGAAAACTGGCACAGGGTGATTTCTTTGGAGGGTGATGAAAATGTTCTAACGTGGTGATGCCTGTATAACCCTTTAAACACAATAAAGTTACTGAACTGCATAGTTGAAATGAATGAACTGCATTAGATTTCAACAAACCTGTCACCAGAAACAAAGGATGCTTTGGGGTCATTAATGCTGTGCTGCTCAGCTTCAGATCACCTGCCAGGCTTTAAGACAGAGAGAGTCAAGAGTGTGCCCTTTTTATCTAAAAATGATATATGGAAAAGCTGACTTTTTACTGGTGTCCAACCTAAAAAATTAATAGACAAATCTGTGTTTCACTGCTCAAAGCATGGAATGATTTATATTTCCCCAAATTAAGTGATTTTGGGGTTCTAAAACTGATTAAAAATTACCTCATGTTTTAGCATATTAATTTGAACATCCATTTCCGTTTGACTGGTTTTTAAATCTCCATGGAAACTAAGCTCTCCATTTTCATATTCATTTAACTTCCTTCTTGTCATTTTTAAGAGTTTCTTAAATCTGTAGAAATGTATAGAATGAGTAAGTTCTTTAAGAGCAGATGTTTAATAATTAAACAGATATATGTTCTATCAGATAAAAATCTATAAATTATAATCCTTTCTCATTGTTCAAATTTAATATTCCTTGAAAGCATAATAACTAAATTCTAATCTTAGATAAATATTATGAAGAAAAATTTTATCACATTTAAATATACTGTGTGTGATATATGTAATATGTGAGTTCTTATAAATAAGTTAACATCAATTTTTGGCATGCTAGTGTGAAATATTAATTTATTATGAAATATTAGTTATAAACCAGAGATCAGTATTCAAGTTNTTTCTCATTGTTCAAATTTAATATTCCTTGAAAGCATAATAACTAAATTCTAATCTTAGATAAATATTATGAAGAAAAAGTTTATCACATTTAAATATACTGTGTGTGATATATGTAATATGTGAGTTCTTATAAATAAGTTAATGTCCATTTTTAGCATGCTAGTGTGAAATATTAATTTATTATTAAATATTAGTTATAAACCAGAGATCAGGATTCAAGTTAAAGATGAAGAGATATGATATATGAATGTTTTTTGAAAAGACACAAGACACGTTTGTTCCTACCGACCACAGCCTCCACAAAAAGAAAAGAAAGTAGATACAAAAAACTAACAAGAGTCTCACTCAAAATTGAAAAAAAAGAAAAATCTTTGGAGCCTGAGTTAAGCAGGAAATAACCCAGGCTGAGAGTTATAGAAGAAAGGAAATCAGAAGAGAGAGAGAGTGTACCAGTCTCTTCAAGACTGTTTTAAGAGATGTAGAAATCTTGCCCAGCACACTGTTAACAAAATGCAAAGCAATGTAGAGAAAATTAAAAGAGAAAAATATTAATGAGAATCAGAGAAGCACCCTTTGTATAATCATCACTTGGCATCCACAGAGGACTGGTTCAAAAATCCCCCAACACTCCGTGGATACAAAATCCACGGATGCTCAAGTCTCCCTAAGCACATCTTCCCTACACTTTCAGTCATCCCTAGATCACTTACTTTATCTAATACAATGTAAACACTTTGTAAATAGATATAAATACAGTGTAAACACTATGGAAATAGTTGCCAGCTTGAGACTAATCCAAGTTTTGCTCTTTGGAACTTTCTCAAATTTTTTTCCCTGAATACTTTTGATCTTGGGTTGGCTGAATCTGTAGATGATGAGGGTTAACCGTACTCAGCAGAAAAACAGAAGCAGTTTTTTATCTTACTGATCAAAACATGGTCACTAATTTTATTATTCTTTAAGTTACACATAGATTTTTGTATGTACATTTTATAACTAAAATTTTGGGGCAAAAAGAAAATATAAGCCAAATCAAGATACTTTTTAATGTTTTTCAACAATAACACAGGGTAGGGTTTTAGAAAATAAATTACTTGAATGATGAAGGAAAAAAAACAGAAGCAGTTTTTTATCTTACTGATCAAAACATGGTCACTCATTTTATTATTCTTTAAGTTACACATAGATTTTTGTATGTACATTTTATAACAAAAATTTTGGGGCAAAAAGAAAATATAAGCCAAATCAAGATACTTTCAATGTTGTTCAACAATAACACTGGTAGGTTTTTAGATAATAAAGTACTTGAATGATGAAGGGAAGGAGCACAATTAAAAGAAGGCAGGATTACCAAAAAGAACAAAGATACTTTGCAGAAGTAAAACTTCAGCACAGATGATGAGGAAGAGAGTGACATTATTATATGCAGAGGCACGGTTGTTACTACTTTAGAAATCATTACAGATAAGCATAACACTGCTGCACTCAAAAACATTTCAGATTGTGCTGACTTTCCACAGTAAACATGCCAACATTTATTTGTTAAAAATAGAGACTTTTACACATAAAATACTAAATGTTAATGAAAGTTTTTCTTTTTTTTTTAAGACTGCCTATATTTACATTTTACTTTCTAGAGATGCTCTAAAATAATTTTCATAATGATTCAAGATATTCCAGGTTTTTTTAAGTCACACCTTACTAAAACAATCTTTTGAAAATTCCCATGCAACCCCCATCTCTTAAAAAAAAAATCCAACAAACGAAAAATGCATTCGTTCAGAAAAATGGTTCTATACATAGTATTCATTCTTAATGAAGAGAACAAACTACAATATTTAATATGACTCACTCTCAAAAATCTCACAGAAAGATCTGGATTACAAAAGAAACTCAAAATTCTCAATCAAATCATTATTCAAATATCTAGACTCAAATAGATGTTTGTGTACCTGCTGGGAGCCAGCGTGGAGAATCCTGCACATGGCAAAGGTCATGAGGAAGAGGCCTGACGGGCAAAGGCGAGATCAGGCCTCGAGGGCCGCCCCCCTTCTCGAGCATCTACCCCAAAACCAGAATCTGTCTGTTTTATTATTTCATGACTTTCACCAACTCCTCTGACATTAACAGGGGGCTATCCCCGACCACCTTTCTCTGGAGAAAATCAACCTAGGGCTCTAGCTAATAAGTCTCCTGGACATGAGAGGAATATTTCAAATCAAACCCCCTCTGTTAGCATTCTAGCTTGCTTGGCAGGTTTATCCAGACTCTTGAAGCTACACATATGATTGTTCGCAGCCTTCCAATTGTGAGAGGCACAGGAAGCATAAAACATAGAGCCTTTCAAAGAGTTAAAAGCTATTAGAGTAGTGCTAGTGTATGATTTCATTATTGGGCCAATGCTTGCTGTTATGTTCCCATATCTCTTATCCACTGTGCACCTGGGAGTGCATTAGTTAACATAGTTGGAATTTAAGAAAAACAAGCAGTAACCTTGGAATTAACTACATCAGACCTTTGAGCTAATTGCTTCTTTCTTGTAACTCACTGCACCTTTGCTCCGTGAGACATGTAACCCTGTTTAATACTTTCTGAGGCTGACATAGATTAGAAATATAAAGAAAAAACATTTCAAGGGAAAATAAGTTTTCTGGTTGAGCAGCCTTTATCAAAAGAGGGTCATAAAATGTCCACAAGCCTCTAAGACCAGAAGATAATGTACACAGCATTGTTTATGGGAAAAGTATGCAGAAAAAATCCTGGTTTCAATAAAGATAAAACAGATATAATGTTTGGGCTGACTCTGTATGACTTAGCATCTTTCATTTCCCTCCATGTACAAGTCAAGGTATAAAAGTCCCTTTTGAAAATAAAGTAATGGGCCTCGCTCAAAGAAGTTTGGTCACCCCGTGTCTTTCCTTTTTCTTTCTTTCTCTCCTCTATTTTCTTATCTGCAACATTCTTTCTTTATCTCTCTCTAAATCATTCTCTTCTCCGAAGCCATCTCTCCTGAGAGTTTCCCTGGATCCTGTGGGGGCTGGACCCTGGCATGTACCAATGTTCAAAGCAGCATTATTAACAATAGTCAGAAGGTGGAATTTCATTGACAGATGAATGAACAAACAAAATGTGGTCTATATAAAATATTGCTTTTGGACTGTCACAATTTTTTAAATTAAGATCTTACTCTAAAAATCATCAATTTTACGAATTCAATCGACTTCTTCTATAGAGGAACCACAGTACTAGTAGCAAGCAGTATCAATAAAAATACAATAAGCTAATCAATGAAACTTTTCACATTGTCCAAAATATTCTTATATATTACTAGTAAAAAAATTAAAATCCTTTCTCAGTATGACAGAAATTAAGAGGCTGACTTACTGATCTTGTACTTAACAGGTTTTTCTGAAGCTGTTCAATTTTGCTCGCTTGCTTTTTGACTGTAGTTTGTAACTCGGCATTTTCAATTTCAAGCCTAAAATGCAGATTTTAAAATAATTATTCTCACACATAGGCTTTTTTTTTTAAGATTTTTTTTTTTTTTTTTTTGGACAGAGACCATTTTTAAAGTCTTTATTGAATTGACTGCAATATTGCTTCTGTTTTATGTTTTGGTTTTTTGGCTGTGAGGCACGTGGGGTCCTGGCTCCCCAACCAGGGATCAAACCCACACCCTCTGCCTTGGAAGGCATAGTTTTAACCCTTGGACTGTCATGGCATTCCTTCACACATAGATTTTTAAAATATCACACTGTTTTTGAACAAACATCTGCAGGTTCAATTACATAGGTTCTTAGAATTTTGTGAAGTAGATGATTTGGCAACTATACTGTTTTTCTGTTTGTGACTAATTGCCTTCCCTGGTGGCTCAGATGGTAAAGAATCTGCTGACAACGCAGGAGACGCAGGTTTGATCCCTGAGTCAGGGAGATCCTCTGGAGAAGTGAATGGCAACCCACTCCAGGATTCTTGCCTGGAGAATTCCATGGACAAAGGAGCCTGGAAGGCTAGAGTCCATGGGGTTGTGATGAGTCAAACATGACTAAAGTGATTAAAACTTTCACTTTTCACTTGTGGATAATGTGTAAAATATGGAAACAATGGGGGGAGGGGAAATTATGCATCTCAAAACAGCTCAAAGCTGAAATGTTATACAGCTTCACGATAATAAATACATTATTATCACTATTGATCTATTCTCATTTTATACTGTTTATCTGCTTTATACTTATTTTCTACACTGCTTTAAATCATACTTTTGGACGTGATCCTGTGTTTTCTCAGCACATCTCACAGCCTCTGTAAGCTGATCCTGTGCTTCTTGGAACTAAAAAAAAAGAAAAGAAAAAACAACTGTTTTAACTACTAATAACCTAGTAAATCCGCCATCATTGGTTTTTGTCTCTCTTGTCTGCATATTGTTAACAGCTGCTTTCCTGCCATACAGCAGAGATGAGTTGTTCCAGCAGACACCTTACAGTCCACAAAGTGAAAATATTTCCTGTCTGCCCTCTGCAGGTTACTGACCTCTCCTCCAGCATTCAAACACATCATCCATGCTTTAAATCAGATTTTCTCAAGCAAACACACAAATTTATAAACTACTCAAATGGGGAAAGACAGAAAACTACCTTATGGTAAACAAAAAAAAATTTTTTTTTTATTCAGGCTCCACATCGGCCATCACTTTAAATATCCACATATGTAAATGACCACAGATCTTCTAGTAGTTACGAGAGCTAACACTGCTGTTGGTGACAACCGGATGCTTCAGGAACTAGTGTGAGAGGCAGTAGCTACACAGGAGCCAGAATGCGTGGGCCTCTGTCACAGTTCCATCAGTTCTGAACTGCGTGTCCTGGAGCAAATCACTTAACCTTTCTGTATCTTGGTTTCTCCATCCATAAAATGGAGATAATGGTAGCAACAACCTCAGTGGGATGTTTGGAAGATTATATTGTGGAGTTTACATAATGTACTTTAGAGAAGGAAATGGCTCCAATATTGCCAGAAGGAAACCTGCTCCAGTATTCTTTTTTTTTTTTTTTAACTTTATTTTACTTTACATTACTGTTTTGGTTTTGCCATACAACAACATGAATCCCCCATGGGTGTACATGAGTTCCCAATCCTAAACCCCCCTCCCACCTCCCTCCCCATACCATCTCTCTGGGTCATCCCAGTGCACCAGCCCCAAGTATTCTGTATCCTGCTTCGAACCTAGACTGGCGGTTCATTTCTTAGATGATATCATACATGTTTCAATGCCATTCTCCCAAATCATCCCCGCTCCAGTATTCTTGGCTGAAGAATCCCATGGACAGAGGAGCCTGGTGTGCTACTGTTCATGAGGTCACAAAGAATTGGACACGACTGAGTGACTAACCACGTACATAAACTATTTAGAAGAGGAAGTGGCATAGAATAAAAAGTGTTTGTAATTAGCATTATTACGGTTGCTGTATTTTATCTGCAAAACAATTTGATATATCAGGCAGATGTCATGCCAACAGAAGTCATCTTCAACACAAGTCACACTGAAATCCCTCTCCATACCATTGCAAGTGGCAGTAAGGGGGAGCACGAGGCCCAGAATATATGCATCCAGTACTTCAAGAATGTTCGCTGACTCCACTAACCAACTAGCAGTGTTCTCCACTTATAATAATTTGTAACTTACTTTCTCTCTGTACTACTCAGTGGACAATGACCATGGGTTAATATGCAAATAGCACCTCCTGGATGGAGTGGTACAGGATTTACATGACCATCAGAGGAAGGGTGAAGTCACTGCCATGGAAATATTACCCTACTGCTAAATCAAAGTTCTGAATCAATTCATTCCCAGGAACTGTTAATGTCTAGCAAGTACTTGGATGAGAAAATTAAGGTTACAAGGTATGGATATCAGAGAAGCCAACTCCAGAGCCTCACAGTTGGTGAAAGGCTAGAAATCCATAAATCCCACTTCTGGCTGCATAATGAAGGAAGGAAAATTTACATTTTTATTCCAGAGTCAGGGGAAAAAATGAGCATTTAATTGAACAATTCTATTCTCTTAGACTAATAGAATTTAGTTTCTTAATAAAAGTTTTACTATACCAGTATCTCCAAGAAGAAATTATTGGTATGGTAAAAAGTACTTAGTTGTGTCCTAACAACTGTTAAGCTAAACTATTTTCCATTTATGCAGACAAGTATTGTGCATATCAATAATTATTCCCTGTTAAACCAATGTATACTTAGACAAGATCCTCCCTCATGAAAAAAAAGGAAAACAATGTAAAATTAAGGGCTAAAATATTCTTCACAGACTAGATGAGAAAGGCTGAAGAGAAAAGGCTCAATGAGAACTGGACAGTCAGGAGAGCTCCGTGGATGAGAAGAGACTGGGCACTAGGTCTGAATAAATGGAGGACAACCCAAGAGAAAACAAAACTGTGAACACTGAAAGGACAGTCTGAGCAAAGGCCAAGAAAAGGTGAAATCAGCCAGTTAACTCTGAGGATAAAATCCAACCACAGGAAAAGAAAAGCATGTCCATGCAGAAACTTGTAAATCAGTGTTCACAGCAACATTATTAATAGCCTCAAAGTCGAAACAGCCCAAAGCTTCATCAACTGGTAATGGATAAATGGCTTAGCCACATACTGTTCATTGTTTGACAATTAACAGAAATAGAAGAACTGATAACATGCTATAACATGGATGGAACTCAAAAACATGACATCAAATGAGAAAAGCTCATCACAAAGGAGCACACACTGTGTGATTCCATTTATATGAAATCCTGAGATAGATACTACACTGGTGTTTGCCTGGGGCTGAGGGAGATGGGGGCCATGAGGGGCGGCTAAGGGATACAGGGTTTCCTTTTTGGGGTGACAGAAAGGCTCTAAAATTGGTCACAGGTGACACCTTTCTATACTAAGAGATAGTGAACTACACATTTTCAGTGGGTGAATTATATGATACATGAATTATATTTCAATAACTTTAAAAAAAAATCCAGTGGCAGGATCTAAATAATCTTCTTAATTCTCCATTTTGGATATACATACTATACACAATCTGAGTACCTCCAGGCTTTTATAAAATATCTAAAATGAAAAGAAGGCAATGCCTAACTTCAACTAGTTTGTATAATACCCTTTCCGCACAAGTTATTCTGAAATCCATGAAATAAATATATATATAACTCTCCAGTCATTGACATAAGTGAAGATGAGAAATGATAATTACCTGAAACATTCCATTAAACATCTTCTGATTTTATCTGGCTTGCCTTATCATGGCAATACAGGTATCACACACAAAAAAGTATTGTTTCAAAGAAACAGTCTCTCAATTGCTGTGAAGAATGCTGCACAATTCTTAACTTTTCTAAGGGTAAATAATATAAGAAAAAATATATAAGGCAAATGGCAGAATGAAAATCAAGTTTTAGATATGAGTGCATTATAAAGATAATAAAATTGTAATAAATTACTTGCAATGAAAATACAAAAGAAAGCATCCATGAAAACGAGTGTCCTAAAACACTTTATCCTACATATAAAGTCAACACATTCAATTTCATACATTCCTGACTTCTGAGTTGACATAACTTCTTCTTTAAATCCTGTGCCTCAACTTCTAAGTTGGCACGATAAAGTGACAAGACCTCCAGTGAGGCTTCTGACATAGACTGCTTTTTGAGGGTTTCAGCCAGTTCTTGTTGAAGTTGTCTCACAACTGCCTAGTAAGATGCTCTGTCACTGAGTTTATCAAATCACTTTACCATTACATTATGTTAATAATAGATAACTCCAACATATGTACTTTGAAAATTATCACCATAGACAGCAACTCACCTTCTTTTTCCTCCTCACTGAGTTTGGTTACAGACACAGAAGGGGCCACCCTCCAGCCTTCCTGATATTAAGTTACTCAGACAAAGGATGAGGCCCCACTGTCCATGCCCTGCCCCTCCCAATAAATCTGCAGAGCTTCACCACCTCATGTCCAGAAAGAAATGAGGGTGTAGGTGGGAAAAGTGATGGAAAATTCTACACCGTGGAAACATTTTCCTTTCCTTTTTTATTAGAAGCTTTGATTAACTCAGAGATCTTCACATATTCTAACCAGTGCTCAGATCTTTCAAATAGATTCCTACTTCAGCAGAAAAATGAGGCCATTCCCTTGTGGCTTATCTATTTTATATCTAGTAGTGTGTCTATATTAATCCCAAACTCCTAACTTATCCCTCCTCCCCACCTTTGCCCTTGGCTAACCGTAAGGACATGCTGGAGAGCCGAGGGAACTCTACTCAGTACTCTGTAGTCACCTACCGGGGAAAAGGAACTGGAAAAGAATGGACATATGTGCAGGAATAACTGAATCAATTTCCTGTACATCTGAAACTAACACAAAATTGTAAATCAACCATATTCCAATATAAAAGACAAATGAAATTTAAAAAGTGAGGTTGCTCCCATAGCCTTCAAGGAGCCTCGATATCCTAACCTCCACCTGCCTCCAGACTGCAGCCCCTACGACCCTCTCCCTGACTCACTCTGTTCCTGCTGCTCACGAATCCTGCCATCCTTCATTTTTAGTGGATAAACGTATTTAAATGATACTAATTGATCCTTAGAACGAGAATTATGAGCAAATTGTTTGTAAAAATGCTCTAAGTAAATAACATAAATAGCAGTGGGAAGATTAAATCAGGAATAGTTTGGCTAAAGCTCACCACTCAAGTCCCAAATTATGATTCAATGACAAATAGATGCCTTTAAAGAGTTGAGAGGCCATAAGAAAAAATGATTCAAGGCTGAAATTTTCTAAAATTAATTCAAATTGATATAAATAAAATTAAAATTATACCAACAAATATGACACAAAGGTATGACAAGCTACTGAAGCTTGGGAAACCTGGAATATCTAGGAAACCTGGAATTGACTGTCAAGGTAATCAATGTAACTGAAACTTAATTTTGAAATATTCATTTTAGGTTTGAGCATTTCATTTATCTGCTTCATCATGATACTGAAATGTGGTAACATAAAGATTAAAATTCTTATCCTAATAGTAAAAGAGTAAATTACTAACACTATCTATATTAATAATTTAGAACTGAATCTCTTAACATTTCATAAGCAATATGATGCCTCTACTCAAAGTAAAGCATCTCTTGGGTCTAATTTTTATTTGCAGGATACAAGGTGTGCTTTTAGGCTGGTTTAGAGACCATAGATTCAGAACATAAGCCTATGTATTGGACTATGGTTGATTTACAACCATATGTACAGCCTATGTAAGTCAGAACATAGCCTATGTATTTTTTAATGTTCATCTAGATTCAACATTTAGCCAGAATCAAGAATCACTGTGAACTTTCTTTCAGGAAGTCTGAGAATTTATCCTTTTGGATACTCACTTCTCTTTCTGCTTTCTCTTTTTCATACTGACATATTCTCTCTTTTAAACGATTACATTCCTTGATTAACTCCTTGTTTCTTTCCTCCAGCATCAGACCTTGTTTCTCATGTTCGGTCTGAAGTTTTCTCACGATCTGCTGAAGCTGGTCTTGGATGCTAACAACCGTCTTCTCTTTACTGTCGGCTGTTTTGTGCATCGTCCAGTTGCTGTCGGAGCAAAATGTTTTCACTCTGGAGTTGAGATAATCTCTCCTCTAAGGATTCCTGCTTTCCAATATATGTATTCACTTTGCCTTGTTCGTTCTGATACATGTGTTCAATTTCCTGCTTTTGACACTCTGTTTGGCTTAGGTCTCTCTGGACACATTCTAACATCAAAATCTTTTCTCTGAGAGAATCTCTCGTGTGATGCAGCTTAATTTCTAGGTTATTGAACTTACTTTCCGCTCTAGAAAGTTGCTGGGAAAGCATCTCGTTGTTATCTTTCAGGTTAGCCACATTGGTCTTCATTTTGTCCTGCAAGTGTAACCACTCATCTCTTGCTCTCTGGAAGGCAAGTACCAGGTTCTTTTTGATGTCTGACCTTGATCATGATCGTGTGAGGCAGCAGCCAGTCTAGAACGGTAGGATTCCACTTCCGTTTCCAGTCTTCGTTTGCTTTCTTTTCCATTCTCCAGCTTAGAGTTTAGCATTGTATTCTCAGCTGTCAGAGCATTAAGCTGGCTTAATATACTTAATATACTGGGATATAGTCTTTGTTAACGTTTCCTCATTCAGTTTTATTGCCTTTTGAAGATCATCATTCATTCCTTTTACAATTTCAATGTCCTCAAAATATTTCTTTTCCTTTTCCCGGTGCTGATCTTTCACGGCATCTATCTCCAGTCTTAGCATGGCAATTTCATCCTGCAGCATGTGGTTTTTGCACAACAGGTCTTTTGCTTCTTCACAACTATCAGAAACCTAAGTGAAACGAAGGAGACTTTTAGCTAGTACTCAATAAAATGACATTCCATGATTTCCCCTGAAATGAAAGACTAACCTCTATGCTTATACAATGAAAAGACTGCACCAAGTGTGTTTCCAAATGAAAAAAATAAGGTCCGATACAAATCTCAGACTTTATACAAGCAGAAATACCCAAATGTTCAAACATTTAATTGAAGACAATGAATCCGTAAAAGTAAAAAAGAAACCCCAAAAGACTTTTCAAGAAGCTCAGAATTGGAAAGGCTTTTCTTTGAATTACAACGAAATTGGTAAGGCTTTTCTTTGAATTACAACAAACTTGGGAAGGCTTAAACAAAAGATGTATAGATCTGACTACACTTAAAAATTGCATCTGATGTGGTATATTTGTACAATGGGATACTACTATGCCATAAAAAAGAATGAAATGCTATTTGTAGCAACAGGGATGTTCGACTTAGACATTATCAAACTAAGTGAAGTAAGTCAGACAAAGACAAGTATTATATCATACTGCTTACATATGGAATCTAAAAATGAACTTATTTACAAAACAGAAAGAGTTTCACAGACATAGAAAACAAACTTATGGTCACCATAGGCGAAAGTGAGGTATGGGAAGGGAGAAATTAGGATGTTGGGATTGACATATACACACTAGTATATATGAAATATATGAATTAATACTTTTGAACTGTAGTGTTGGAGAAGACTCTTGAGAGTCCCTTGGACTGCAAGGAGATCCAACAAGTCCATCTTAAAAGAAATCAGTCCTGAATGTTCATTGGAAGGACTGATGGTAAAGCTGAAACTCCAATACTTTGGCCACCTCATAGGAAGAACTGACTTATTTGAAAAGACCCTGATGCTGGGAAAGACTGAAGGCGGGAGGAGAAGGAGACGACAGAGGATGAGATGGTTGGATGGCATCACTGACTCAATGGACATGAGTTTGAGTCAACTCCGGGAGTTGGTGATGGACAGGGAGGCCTGGCGTGCTGCAGTCCATGGGGTCACAATGAGTCAGACACGACTGAATTGAAACTGAACTGATATATAAAATAACCAACAAGGATCAACATAAGGAACTACACTTAATATTCTACAAGAAAAATCTGGAAAGGAATATGTGTGTGTGTATGTGTTAGTGTGCATGTGTGTTAGTCACTCACTCATGTCTGACTCTTTTTAACCCCCATGGACTGTAGCCCATCAGACTCCTCTGCCCATGGAATTCTCGACGCAAGAATACTGGAGTGGGTAGTCATTTCCTTCTCCAGAAGCACAATGCTGCTGCTGCTGCTGCTAAGTCACTTCAGTCGTGTCCGACTCTGTGTGACCCCATAGACGGCAGCCCACCAGGCTCCCCCGTCCCTGGGATTCTCCAGGCAAGAACACTGGAGTGGGTTGCCATTTCCTTCTCCAATGCAGGAAAGTGAAAAGTGAAAGGGAAGTCGCTCAGTCGTGCCTGACTCTTAGCGACCCCATGGACTGCAGCCTACCAGGCTCCTCCATCCATGGGATTTTCCAGGCAAGAGTACTGGAGTGGGTTGCCATTGCCTTCTCCGCCAGAAATACAATAAAAAAGACAAATATAATCTGTAGGGGAAAGAAAATCCTTGGCTGCCTAAGGCTGCAGATGGGAGGTAGCCAGTCCACAGAAGAGAAAAGGGAATCCTTGGGATAGTAGAAATCTTGGTTGGGTTGCTGGTTACAAGGATTGTATACATTTGTCAAAACTCTATTAAAATGTGTATTGTGTTGTACATAAATTATACCTCAATAAAACGAATGACAAAATACCAATAGTCTACAGAAGTAATAACATATGACAAAAGCATGTAAATAACTTATTATTTATTGGAAAAGGATCTTAAAAGGTTACTACCAAAAAAAAAAAAAACCCTACACACTGCTAGGATAGAAAACAGAAAGGCCAAAGGAGTTTTTCTGTTACCTACTTTGGCAAATTTCTAAAAAATTTTCCCTTGGAAGGATAAAAATATTAGAATTATAAAAATCCATAAATGCTACACAATGTCTGTCAAGCAACCCCTATACCTGAAACACTGTAAACAAACTATATTTCAACTAAAATTTTTACCAAAAAAAAAAACCAATAATGCTATAACAATGACAAAAAAAAAAAAAAAAACCACTCAAAACAATTATAAGCAACCATCTACTGTTAGAGCCAAAATAAATGCTTTAGCACTTCAAGTATAACTACAAAATTACACTATTTAATGCTGCTTGGATGTAAGAAATGATTTCTATAAAGAAAAACAATAAAAAAAAAAAAAAAAAAAACCACTCAAAACAATTATAAGCAACCATCTACTGTTAGAGCCAAAATAAATGCTTTAGCACTTCAAGTATAACTACAAAATTACACTATTTAATGCTGCTTGGATGTAAGAAATGATTTCTAATGAAAAATAAAAGCGTGACTTCTACCTACTCTTTCATCAACTGGTTAAAAAGATATCATGGAAAAGTCTGATTTACTAGCATTCACTGAAATATTCCTTTTATCACAAATATTAAGGGACAGCTGAAACTTGCATGATTAGTTGATCAGCAGGTATACAAAAGACAAGTATGAAATAAACTTGTAAAGATTCAACTGAGTTTTCAGATTTAAATTTTTATTTATTTTTTTAAGACTTAAATTTTTTAAATTTACACTGGGAATTGCATCATTTTGTGCTCCCACCTCCAGCTGTAAGCCCCTGGGAACTCAAGATAATTTTCCTAACTCAAGATAATTTTCCTCAAACGATTATCAGTTCTGCAGATACAAAGTGCATCATTCCAATTTTCCAAACACAGCACCTAACCATGAGGGATTCTGGAATGAAAAATGCAGAGTCCCTGCTCTAAACCAGCTACCATCTGCTAGGGAGGAATGATTCTTGAAAGCATGTGTGCCTCCAGGGTATGAGGGGTCAATCAGATCAAGACCAATTCTTAGTCTAACCCAGCTCAGCTGTCCCAGTGGCCAGCCCCCAAAGGCACCCAGGACTGCAAGAAAAGGTGCACTGATGCCCTGTAAGACCCAGAAAAGCCAGTGATTTTACACTTCTAAGTTCACCCCTGATTCCTCCCCTCCACCCTGCTGCTTCCCAAAGTGGGAAACCAACACTTCAAGTCTGAGCGACACAGGCAGCTGGACTCACAGTCTGAAAAGCCAGCACCTGTGGGCACTGTCTGTGCCTTTGGGCTCCTTTCTCCCCATGTGGCCCAGTCTTTCCACCCTAGTGGGGACTTATTGGAAAGCCTCCACCCCTCTCAAACATCTGGCTTAAAACTCAGCATTCAAAAACTAAGATCATGGTATCCAGTCCCATCCCTTCATGGCAAATAGATGGGGAAAAAATGAAAACAGTGGCAGAATTTATTTTCTTGGGCTCCTAAATCATTGCGGATGGTGACTGCAGCCATGAAATTTAAAGACCCTGGCTCCTTGGAAGAAAAGCTATGACAAGCCCAGAGAGCATTTTAAAAAGCAGAGATACCACTTTGCAGACAAGTCTCTATAGGCAAAGCTATGGTTTTTCCAATAGTCATGTACGGATATGAGAGTTGGACCATAAAGAAGTCTGAGCATCTAAGAATTGATGCTTTTGAACTGTAGTGTTAGAGAAGACTCCTAAGAGTCCCTTGGACAGCAAGGAAATCAATCCAGTCAATCCTAAAGGAAATCAACCCTGAATATTCCTTGGAAGGACTGATGCTGATGCTGAAGCTCCAATACTTTGGCCACTGGATGTAAAGTCCTGACTCATTGGAAAAGACCCTGATGCTGGGAAAGACTGAAGATAAGACGAAGGAGAAGGGGGCTACAGAGGGTGAGATGGTTGGATGACATCACTGACCCAGTGGACGTGAATTTGAGCAAACTCAGGGAGACAGGGAAGGACAGGGAAGCCTGGCATCGTGCCTCAGTACATGCAGACATAAAGACTGGGGCATGACTTAAGGATTGAACAACAACAACCGCTCTGACTTCTACGTCTCCAGTGAACCTCCCACTGTGGTCTCCTAACTTTTTAGATAAGGTAACGGCCTGAAGTTGCAAGAATAACAGACTGAAACTGAAGAAAACTGTTCAAGTTGAGGCTCTGTTTCCAACAGCTGCAAGTTCAGACAAGTCTTGTAACTTGATCTGTAATTACAGTGGCTCAGCTTCCCCATCTGTTAAATGGCCCCGAGTCAGATAAAGTTCTCTTGAATGCTCAAAATAAAACTCACCTTACCCAAAGGCTCTTCCTGCTGACCACCAGATATTTACTCTGCTACCTGAGAGAAGCCTCTAGAGACGTGGTCCCTCCCCTCCCCTGCTACTCCTGTCCTTGTACCTACAAGTCCTGTTGTCTCAGGACATGGTGTTCAGTGACCCCTGACCGGGCTATTGACCACATCCATCTCTCCTACTGTGTATTATAACCCACTCAGAACCAGTCTTTCTTCTATCCGATCCATTCCCCAAAGTGCTGCGTGGTGGTTTAGTCTCTAAATCATGTCGGACTCTTGCAATCCCATGGACTGTAGACTGCCAGGCTCCTCCGTCCATGGGATTCTCCAGGCAGGAATACTGGAGTGGGTTGCCATTTCCTTCTCCAGTGGATCTTCACAACCCGAGAATCGAACCTGGGTCTCCTGCATTGCAGGCAGATTCTTTACCGACTGAGCTATGAGGGAAACCCCTTAATTAGTGGGGAAGCCCCCTAATTAGTGACGTGAAAGTCGCTCAGTCCATGCCAGAATACTGGAGTGGGTAGCCTTTCCCTTCTCCAGGGGATCTTCCCAACCCGGGGATTGAACCCAGGTCTCCCCCATTGCAGGAAGATTCTTTACCAGATGAGCCACAAGCGCTGTAACAGCTATCTAAACACAGAGTAATCCCGTCGCTCCTCTGAAATGCCTTGGGAGTGAAGAGCGAGCCTCGCGCCCCTGAGCCCCCCTGGGGCCCGCCCTTCTCCGGCGGGGAGGGGAGGGTGTTTGCATAGCCGGCTGCCCGGTGGGGCTACACGCACCGCAGCCCTCAGGGCACCTCCCCGGTGTAACTCGCACCTGAGCTGCTTCCAGCGGCCCGTCTCCCGGTCTCTCCGCGCGTCACCAGGGCGAGACGCCGACGGGGGAACCCGCGCGCACAGCGGCTTCGAGGACGCGGGGCGGCGGGGGTCGCTGAGGAAGTGGCGGCGACCCCCGCGCGCGCTGGAAGCCACCGAAACCGACCTGCCCAAGCCACGGAGCGGAACCGCAGGCACACCCGCCATCCTGCTCGCGGTTGTGCAGCCCCAGAGCAGCGGCCCCGGGAGGCGCCCGCCCGCCCCCGCCCTCACGGCGCCCCGCCTCAGGCAACCTTCCCTCGGCCGCGCGGGGCGGCTCCCGGGCCGGCTGCACGGCCTTCTCGCAGAACACGGCACAAGCGCCGCGCGGAGAGCTTAGGCCGGGCCTCTGCGAGGGACGGCGGCGCGCAGGGGGCGTGTGAGCGGCGAGCACCGGCCGGCGCCTGCGGGGCGGGGGTTGTGTGGGCGGCTAGCCGGGCGGCACTGCCGGGGCGTGTGAGCCGGAAACGGGCCCTGTCAAGGGGAAACGCGCGCCAGCGCCCCGGGGCCCTGTGAGCCGGGAGGGCGGGCGGTCACAGTCTGGCCTGAGGGGCGGGCAGCTGGCGGTCGAACCTGAGTCCCCTCCACGTGAGGCCGGCGTGGCACCTGGAGAAAGCTGTGAGCACCAGCGGTGGGCTTGGCCAGTGCGTGCGTCCCGCCGCCACCGGGCTCCTAATTGTTTTTAATTTGGGGATAATGACAATATCCTGATTTTTCTACCCTACACTTTGGATTCTGAAGTGACATCTAAAAATTGCTGCATTATTCCAGGTCAGTCTATAGCCAAATGTTTGTGTCTCTTCCTTCTGTTCTCCCCTCGATTTTTATTGGAGTACAGTTGATTTACAATATTGTGTTAGTGTGAGGTGTGCAGCAAAGTGAATTGGCTATGTGTATATATGTATATCAGCTCTTTTTAAAAGCATTTTTTCCATATGGGCTGATACAGAATGTTGAGTTCCCTGTGCTATACAGTTGGTCCTCATTAGTTATCCTTCATACACAATAGTCTGTAGTGTGTATGTGTCAGTCCCAATCTCCCAACCAAATGTATGTTTCTTTGGTACATGTGCACGTGTAAAACTGCAAGAGAGGGTCAGAGAGAAACAGGCTGAATTGTGTTTTTTTACCACTTCGGCCTGGAAGATAGTTCTTGAAACTTGAAAGTATTACTGCCTTTGGCTTGTCGAGTTGATCTGCAAGGAACATTTCAAGAGACACAAAAGCATGGAGGGTAGTGATGAATATGTGGGCTTACGACAACAGCAGTTTGCTTTTCAGTTCAGTTCAGTCGCTCAGTCGTGTCCGACTCTTTGCGACCCCATGAATCGCAGCACGCCAGGCCTCCCTGTCCATCACCAACTCCCAGAGTTCACTCAGACTCACATCCATCGAATCAGTGATGCCATCCAGCCATCTTATCCTCTGTCGTCCCCTTCTCCTCCTGCCCCCAATCCCTCCCAGCATCAAAGTCAACTCCAATGAGTCAACTCTTCACATGAGGTGGCCAAAGTACTGGAGCTTCAGCTTTAGCATCATTCCTTCCAAAGAAATCCCAGGGCTGATCTCCTTCAGAATGGACTGGTTGGATCTCCTTGCAGTCCAAGGGACTCTCAAGAGTCTTCTCCAACACCACAGTTCAAATGCATCAATTCTTCGGTGCTCAGGCTTCTTCATAATCCAACTCTCAAATCCATACGTGGCTACTGGAAAAACCATAGCCTGGACTAGACGGACCTTAGTCAGCAAAGTAATGTCTCTGCTTTTGAATATGCTATCTAGGTTGGTCATAACTTTTCTTCCAAGGAGTAAGCGTCTTTTAATTTCATGGCTGCAGTCACCATCTGCAGTGATTTTGGAGCCTAAAAAAATAAAGTCTGGCACTGTTTCCACTGTTTCCCCATCTATTTCCCATGAAGTGATGGGACGGGATGCCATGATCTTCGTTTTCTGAATGTTGAGCTTTAAGCCAACTTTTTCTCTCTCCTCTTTCACTTTCATCAAGAGGCTTTTTAGTTCCTCTTCACTTTCTGCCATAAGGGTGGCATCTGCATATCTGAGGTGATTGATATTTCTCCCAGCAATCTTGATTCCAGCTTGTGTTTCTTCCAGTCCAGCATTTCTCATGATGTACTCTGCATATAAGTTAAATAAGCAGGGTAACAATATACAGCCTTGACGTACTCCTTTTCCTATTTGGAACCTGTCTGTTGTTCCATGTCCAGTTCTAACTGTTGCTTCCTGACCTGCATACAGATTTCTCAAGAGGCAGTGGTGTTTTAACAAGGGCTTCCCTGATCACTCAGTTGGTAAAGAATCCACTTGCAATGCAGGAGACCCCAGTTTGATTCCTGAGTCAGGAAGATCCCCTGGAGAAGGGAAAGACTACCCAGTCCAGTATTCTGGTCTGGAGAGTTCCATTGACTATATAGTGCATGGGGTGGCAAAGAGTCGGACACGACTGAGCGACTTTCACTTTTACACTAATAATACAAAGCATTTTGGATGTGCAGAGTACCTTTATGGCAGCCGTACTTGAAGTAACAGAAAGTAAGGGTGCCCTGTTTGAAGGTGGCACCAGTAGAAGGAGATAGGAAGGCCCTGCTCTCTTTGTTGCAAGCAGTTGCTGCCTGGTGATCCAGCATCGTGCCTGAAGTCAGCATCCTGGTTCTGACACTTAGCAGCTGTGGGATCTTGGCAAAACCTGTCTTACCTGGGTTAAACGTGGGCAGCTTTTAAAAGTAGGATATTTTCTTAGAAAGGGTTTAGGAAATCTTCATGTAACTCAGTATAAGTTTTAACAGTATCTCTGAGAGCCTTCCACAGAAGTGTGTGGATCATTTATCTGGAGCTGCTGGTCAAAGAGGGAAAAAAAAACATTAAATGGACAAGTAGAAGGTAAGAACTGGATTTGATAGAAAAGTCATTTGACAGAATATTGAGTTAAAATGGGACTGCTGACATAGTCTAACAGCCAAAGCAAATCACCTGACAGATGCATAGTGAAGAAAAAGTCCAGGAGGGAAATAGTGTATCTTATCGGGTGTCAACCAGAGATTAAATTGAGAATGCCATTTAAGGAGCTAAATTATGAGTTCCTGGACTTCCTTGGAGGTCTGGTCTAATGGTTAAGACTCTGTTTGGTTAAGAATCTCCGATGCAGGGGGTGCAGTTTCGATCCCTGGTCAGTGTGATCAATGGCTGAAAGAAAAAAATATATATATTAGTTCTGTTTCAAGATACACTACAACCTCAAGAAGGTTGAGAAATAAGAGGAAAGAGGGAATGAAGGATGAGAGAGGCATAGGGTTCAAGGAAGAAATGAAGGAAAAGGAAGCAAGGGTCTATGGGTGAAGGCGGCAAGAAAGAAGATAGGTCTTTAGAAAAAGGGAGAGTATTTGACATGGGTGATGAATTTGAAGTGAGCTTGTCCGAGAAGAACAGCAGAGTTTTCCTTGTCTTATTGTTTTCCTGGCTGTTAGAAGGCATTCAGGATTGAGGTCCCTGGGCACGCAGAGCTGTGTGTTAGCCTCTGTGCAGGAACACGGGCATAGGTACTCAGCTGTAAATGTGTGCAAATTGATGTCATATGAGATGCTGCTGCTTTATAGGATGGTGTCACGTAGGCCAAAACCAGAGAACTGGAAAGAAGGAGAGAGCAGGGGCCATGATGGGGAGATCAAGGAACCTACAGCCTGATACAGTGTCCACTGGAAAGTTTCCAACTTCTAATGCAGTTTCAGTTTGGAGGGAAGTGTCTCCAAAGTGAAGGTAGAGTGAAGGTAAGTTGCTGCTGCTGCTAAGTCACGTCAGTCGTGTCCGACTCTGTGTGACCCCATAGACGGCAGCCTACCAGGCTTCTCCGTCCATGGGGTTTCCCAGGCAAGAGTACTGGAGTTGCTTGCCATTGCTTTCTCTGGAGGGTAAGTTGAGGCTAAGATTTTAGAAAAATAAATTAAGCTAAGTCATGTAGAAGCAGACTCAGTGTAGACCAGAGTTTCTCACATTTGAATTAGTTGCCTGGGAACCTTGTGGGAAGTGCACTTGCTGAGCAGAAGGTCTGAGAGTCTGTGCTTCTAACAAGCTCTCTGAGTAGCAAGGGTGTAGCCTTGCCTTTAGAGAAATCTGGAAGAGAAGCATTGGATAGTGCAGGACAGGACAAGATCAAGAAAAATCATTATTTTGTTTTTCTTTCTGAGCATGTTTATAGCCAGAGGGAAGCAAAGAGTTGAAGTAGCAATTACAGGTGTAAGATACCATTGCTAAGCAAAAAAGGAAAAAGAAGTGGTGGAGATGATCCATAGAAAGAATGTAAAGGGGGAAGAATTAAGACCGCAGATCCAGAGATTATCCTTTGAAGAGGAGAGAATCTAGTGAAACGAGGAAGGGAGGAAAGTTAAGTCCTTAGGAAGGTGAGTTTGGAGTTGATGAGGATACTTGAGAGAATTCCTTCTAGATGGCTTCAGTGTATTTACACTGAAAAGAGATAAGATCATTGTTACTCCAGAGAATATTCGCGGTGGGGGAGAAGGGTGGTGCTGCTAGAAGTAGGGGAAACCCCAGCCACTCTAAGTAACTCTCAGGCATCAAAGGTATATGTTGTACTGGTATTTGTTATTTGAAGTAGAATAATTTTAATATGTAAGGCATTGACTTTTTTTTTTTTTAAGATAGCTGATTTTTTGGCAGTTGTTTCACAGAAATCCTTTGAAGCTTTAGCATGATGTAGCAAACCAAACTAAATTTTGAAATAGAACAGATTAATAGTGTTCATCCCCTAAATGCTAGAATTGTTATTTTCAATAAATACCACACTGATTTTGAAACATGCAAGATTTTTAATATCTAATAATTCCATGGCAATTAAATTATTCATAAAGTTCTTATGGAATACAGAATAAGGAACAGATTGAGTGAATTGATGTAAGTAATACTAGAAAAGTAAAAAGAAAAAATGAGATGCACTAGTTAGCATCTCTTCATAAATGACAGTGATGTGTGAGATACAATAAGCTGTGAAGGAGTAGTGAGTTTAGGGGAGAGGATGACGTGGAAGTGATTCTCTGAAATAAGAGTTTGTAGGAGGTCATCAGAGTCATATTCTTACTCACATTCTAATAAATGGAGACTTTGTTTTCAGATTTTTCAGGTTGGGATTCTACTAGTTTGCGCCTCAGTAATGAGACTTGTCAAAGAGCCAGGCATTTGCAAGTTGATGATCAGTGTCTGTTGATTTCACAATGAATGACCAAAAACCAGTCAGCATCCACAGAATTGGAACAGATGACCTTGTTAGGTAGTTAGAATAGGAAAAAGGAGTCCAGAATGACGGTGGCTAAAAGACAAGGAAGGGTAGAGCCTGCAAAGATAGAACAAAGGAAGATCTGAGGACTGGAGTGAAGACCTCAGGTAGAACAAACAGCACTCCTGGCTAGTCCAATTGACATGGGGCAAGCCCAGGGGGAGAGAAAAAAAAAAAAAAAACATATAAAAAGAGAAGCCAAAGGGCCGGGGGTGTGCACCCTGTCTCTCTCTCTCCCTCTCTTCACTTTGCATCTTTTGGGTCGGCAAGTCCTCACCTCATGCATGTATTTTCCAAATAAAATTGAGCTGTAACATGGAGCTGTAACACTGTCTGAGAGCTGTGATGCGCCGAGGGCTTTAACATCCGTCTCTTCAAATGTTTGCTGTGACAAGACAGAACCGAGGAAATTACACACTCTCCTAACAACTTTACTAGATAAAGAAAAGGGGAATATTGGAGTGGTGCTTCTGGCAGGGAATTACACGCTCCATCAGCTGTGCAAGTCTCAGCTGCCAGAAAACAGAGAAAGCAAACAAGGTAGTGAAGAAGCCCAGAGCACTCATCCCTGGGCCACCTGGGCACTGATGTTTCCAAAATTAGATGTTGTGGCAAAATCTACCATGTGCTGACTCCTTTTATGCCACCTACAGCCAAACAGTATTTCTTAGAAAGGTGTTTACTTTCTTCCTCTGACAATAGTAAGACAATAAATGACAAAGAGAGTTCGGAGAAAGTAAATTCATTTAGGCTAGTATGTAGCATACAATGGCACCCCACTCCAGTACTCTTGCCTGGAAAATCCCATGGACGGAGGAGCCTGGTGGGCTGCAGTCCATGGGGTCGCGAAGAGTCGGACACAACTGAGAGACTTTACTTTCGCTTTTCACTTTCATGCATTTGAGAAGGAAATGACAACCCACTCCAGTGTTCTTGCCTGGAGAATCCCAGGGACGGGGGAGCTTGGTAGACTGCCATCTATGGGGTCGCACAGAGTCGGACACGACTGAAGCGACTTAGCAGCAGCAGTATGTAGCATACCTGAGAGTGGGTAGCAGGATTATATTTAGATTTTTGCATCTAGTTGGGAGACCTGGTAGACATCTAGAGATTACCTTCTTAAAATGTGGCTTCCTAGCTATATTTTTGCATAGCTCTGAATTCATAAGTATTTGTTATAAATTATATTCAGTCTGACTGCAAGAGCACCTCTGAAGCCAAATGCTAAAATATTTCTTGTGTTTTCTATGACTTTATATATTTTAAAATTGGCTTTCCCAGTGATATGGGAGTCATGAGAAATTTGCTACATAGTACCTCCTCAGTTGTATCCATCTATCAACTTGTTTTATTATTTGTAATGAATTAATAGTTCAGAAGAAATGTTGGTTTTAAGGAGTGCTGTGTTTTTTAAAAGCGGTGTCTAGAAAACCAATTCTTATTCTACTGCAATGCCCAGTCTATTGAGTAACCACATATAATATGTGTTGTCCATAAACACCAATTAATTTAACGCCTTCAATCAGTCATATGATCAGGGCTATAGTAAGAAATCATACTCTGTTTCTTTTTTCACTCCTATCATTTTTTTTCTTTTCTTTCCTCACCTGTAGAAGTTACCTTTGCATTTACAAAAGATTCTCAGTTATCTCCTAGAATAGTGACTACAAGCTATAAACTTAAAGTGTTTGTTTGTTTGTTTGTTTGTTTTACATCTCTACAAGTGACTTGTTTGCTCTTGTTTCTCAATGAGCTTGGTAGGTCCAAGAAGCACAAATTCAAATAAAACACCTACACGAATCCTTTCAACCCTGGAAGATATGGCATAGAAAAACCACCAAATAAATAGAAGCAACTTCAGACAGTTCATGCAGATCATTTCTCTTCCCAGTCAATACTTTTTATAGAGTAACCAGCATAGTCTACTCCTTCAGGGTCCCAGGATTTGTACATGTATTGATTTCATAAACATTTACTCTGTACTCGACCAAGACAGTTTAATATCCTAAATATTTCTGGAAACACTCCCCCAGTTCAGGCCAATATCAACTTTTTTTTTTTTTTTTTTCATTATTACTGCTTTCAGATTCTTCTCCCTCCATTTATTTGTATGCCCTTCAAATTCCATCTCCTGTAATGTTTAGAGTCACCTGTCTCAAAAGCACATGTGACCATGAACCACTCGTCAAATCACATTAATATCTAGACATCTTAAAGCGACACATCATGCTTTCGTAATCTGACTTCTGCCTGACCCTCCACCTCTCGCCCTTTTTGTCCTTTGCTCTGGAACCCTGAACCACTGATGATGCCCTCCTCACCTGTCCCTGTACTTTGGACAAATATTTACCCTCTCGTGTGTGTGCTTCTCTCCCCGTCTTGCTACAGCCTTCTGTGCTCTCCCTCACCTGCCCTCTGTTCCCTTAAACTGTGTAAGTCTGCACTCAAGCAGTATCTCTTGAAAAGCCATCCCTGACACCTTTTATCTACATTTTTTCTTTAAACCCCAGTGTCTAGTACTGAGCAGGAACCAAAAAAAATAATTATTGAATAAAAGAACTAAAAGCTTTTGTATGCCAGGGTGATTTTTAAGAGCTTGTCTTCTGCAGTCTAAGAGCCAAGAGGGTAGACATGTACATTCAGGTGATGAAGATACACTTGAAAAATCTATAAAGTTCCAAGGTAGCTACAAGGAAAGAGATACTTGTTTATCTGGGGAAAGACAGCTGTAATCAAAGACAACTTTACAAAGCAGGCTGAGTCTTAGAGGGTGAAAAGTAATTTGTTGGGAAAGAAGCATTTCAATTTAAGAAATCAATTTCTAAAAAAAAAAAAAAAGAAATCAATTTCTTAAAAAAAAAAAAGTAACAGGAATTTTATAAACCATGAATAGTGTTGCATTTGAAGCTTGGCGTGTAGTTGTACAGGTCCAGTTATGAAGTAGAGAAGATATTGTGGCTTTATATATCTGTCCTGTATTTTGAAATTTTGTTTGGTTTCTGATTGTTCTGTTCACTGATGTTTGGATGAATTTGTGAATGAATCCTTGAGATGTTTGTGTGCCTGTAACCTGATGAATTCTGGTATTTCCCAAAAGGTTTCTTGAAGTTTGAGATCAATGGAAGTATTTCTTAAAGAAGTAAATATTCAGCTAAAGATTAAGATTGATATAAGCTTTCATTTGATACAATGTTTTAAATCTGTTTTAAATATTCTGTCTTTTATCTAAATATTCTAAGTAATTTTAACAAAACTTACAGATCTGTTAGCAGAAGTAGACTTAGAAATGACATGAGAGGAAGAACAAGAAAAATGTGATGGAGATGAAAATAACCATTCACAGGTATGTAAACATGTAAATTTAAATTTCTGGTTTAATACTGTTTTCTATTCTTTAACAACATAATACAGTTTGCAACAGAATTCATAACAAATAAAATTACCTTTCAAAAGTAGCCTTTTAGAATTGACATGATCACTTAAGTTTTTATAGCATTTCAATTAGAAAACTTAAAATATTGTTAGAATCTATTATAATTTATAGCTTGTCTTTGGAATTGAGGCAAAAAACTCTCCTGACTATTGTTTACTTCTTCCATTTTTATAATTTCTTTACATGATAAAGTAGGTGAGATCAAATACTGAATCATAGGATTAAAGAGTTGAATTTATGAACAATAGGACAATGATGGTCCCTGACCTAGATATGTGTAAAGAGAAATCATTGCCAGTGGTCAAGGTTTTCCATTGAAGCTGCCAGTCACTGATGCCAAGACTAAAGATTCATTCTGTCTGATATCTTGGCATAGTTGACTTCAGTTCAATTTAGTTCAGTTCAGTTGCTTAGTCATGTCCAACTCTTTGTGACCCCATGAACTGCAGCATGCCAGGCCTCCCTGTCCATCACCAATTCTCAGAGTTTACCCAAACTCATGTCCATTGACTCGGTGATGCCATCCAACCATCTCATCCTCTGTCATCCCCTTCTTCTCCTGCCTTCAGTCTTTCCCAGCATCAGGGTCTTTTCAAATGAGTCAGCTCTTCACATCAGGTAGCCAAAGCATTGGAGTTTCAGCTTCAACATCAGGCCTTCCAATGGACATTCAGGACTGACTTCCTTTAGGATGGACTTAGGGAGGAACATTCAGCGACAGAGTAGGTCATAGAATGAACTCAACTGCCTATTAAAAGAATTGAACCTTCCAGATTGGACCTTTACTGTTAGGGTACAAATAATAACTTTATAACATTTCATTTCCAGGTGGGAAATTAGTGAATATTATTAAAAATGCTTTATCCACTTTCATCGGTGGCTGTTAGGATTTAATATAACTGAATGTAGGAGCTTCCCAGGTAGCTCAGCTGGTAAAGAATCCACCTGCAATGCAGGAAACCCCGGTTCAATTCCTGGGTCAGGAAGTTCCCCTGGTGAAAAGGATAGGATACCCACTCCAGTACTGTTGGGAGACCTGGGTTCAATCCCTGGGTTGGGGAGATACCCTGAAGGAGGTTGTGGCAACCCATTCCATATTCTTGCCTGGAGAGTCCCCATGGACAGAGGATCCGGACAGGCTACAGTCCTAGGGGATGCAAAGAGTCACAGATAGGACTAAGCACACACATAATTGAATGTAAGCAGGTAATATGTATCAATGTATAACATTATCATTATATATAATTTATATTAAATTAGGAGTTGGTTCCTCTTTCTGATTGGTGTTAATAGATTTTGGCTCCTAGTAATATAAAGTTTGTCTGCTCTGTAGATATTAGTCCTAAAAAAAAAGCTTTCAAATGTGCTGTAGGGACTCCCTGATTAAGATATAGTGAGGGGAAATATTTTTAAGGGAAGGCAGCCTTTATAACATTAAAAATCATCTAATTCACTCTTGGTAGATTTAATATGCATGAATTAATTCAAACATACAGGGACAAAATTGGGTTCTGAGTTCATGTTTTTCTCCTATTTTCAAGTAAGGCAAGTTATTTTTCACTTAACTGTGAAAGGGTAAGGTGAGGACGAGTATCTTTGGCCAGAAGTCATTTCAGTGACTAGTCCCCTTGGAAGCTGAACTGTAGTGAATACACATAAGCAGCTTCATAGGCACTATTTCCTGGGACAGGCGATGGAGGACTGGATGGTAACTGAAGAGGAATGGGGAGTTCAAAGGAGTTTCTTGTTTTATATTCAGAGGGGAGCTTTTAGCGTATATATGCTGTTGGAAATGAGTCAGCAGAGAACGTGTGTTAATTATAAAAAATATTATCCTACTAAAAACTATTTTGTAAGAGGAATAGTGGCAAAACAGAAAATCTTCATTTGTTGTAGAGACATACACTTTGAGAACTTAATTTAGAAACACTATTGATCAAATTATGGTTTTGATAAAAGTCTGTCCTTTTAAGAAGTGTCTGTTTTTCATTTAATAACATGCTATGTATCACCTTTGTACAGTTAGTGTATTTTATAAATAATCTAAGGACACTGTGAAACAGTATTATTTATGTGTATGTCAAAGCACAGATTAATGACATGAGCTACCTGAATGACTTACCTCAGTCATCTGAAAGTGCTTCCCAGGATGGTGATGTCTTTAAAAATTCCACATTGCAAGTAGAACCACTTGGTTTGAGGTATAAATGTAGGACCATGGTGTAAATATCAGTATGAAGCCTGTTTGTGAATAGTGTAGTAATACAGGCTCACCTTGTCTAGTACTGCTCTAGAGCTATGGATATATTACAGTGGTGTGCATCTTAGAAATATGTTTTGTGTTAAAAGACAGTGACACTGAATGTATACACTGAGCCTATGATAATTCTTACTGTACCTGAATTTATAATTATTATATATATCTATGTAATTATTTTATTTCTCTTTCTCTTCTACTAGACTGCAAGCTAAACAAGAGCCAGGGTCATCTGTTTTATCTGGAGAGCTTAGAATAATGTCTCCCACTTGGTAGACAGTATTTGTTCAGTGTATGGAAGAGTGAACATGAAAGGTGCAGTCCTTTATACTGAAAAATTACTCGTATCAATGTGTTTCTTGTTTCTATGTGTTTTCTTCTTGTTGTAGATTGTGTTAGCTTGTTGAAAATTAGGGATGCAATTCTTTCATGTGAAAGATAAATGAAAGTTTTAAAAAGCCACTGTGAACTACTTAGAGGGGAAATTAAAAAACAGGAAAATAAGGTTGGTGAAGATCCGTCTAGTCAAGGCTATGGTTTTTCCTGTGGTCATGTATGGATGTGAGAGTTGGACTGTGAAGAAGGCTGAGCGCCAAAGAATTGATGCTTTTGAACTGTGGTGTTGGAGAAGACTCTTGAGAGTCCCTTGGACTGCAAGGAGATCCAACCAGTCCATTCTGAAGGAGATCAACCCTGGGATTTCTTTGGAAGGAATGATGCTAAAGCTGAAACTCCAGTACTTTGGCCACCTCATGTGAAGAGTTGACTCATTGGAAAAGACTCTGATGCTGGGAGGGATTGGGGGCAGGAGGAGAAGGGGACGACCGAGGATGAGATGGCTGGATGGCATCACGTACTCAATGGACATGAGTCTGATTGAGCTCCGAGAGATGGTGATGGACAGGGAGGCCTGGTGTGCTGCCATTCATGGGGTCGCAAAGAGTCGGACACAAGTGAGCAACTGAACTGAACTGAAACTATTGTTTTAGTTCATTATCAATAAATGAGGCTAATAATATTTACCTTGTAGTGCTGCAATTTTTAAATGATAAAGTCCATGGTAGAGGGTTCATGTACACCATGGGCTTCCCTTGTGGCTTCAGTTCAGTTCAGTTCAGTCGCTCAGTCATGTCCGACTCTTTGCGACCCCATGAATCGCAGCACGCCAGGCCTCCCTGTTCATCACCATCTCCCGGAGTTCACTCAGACTTAGCTGGTAAATAATCGGCCTGCAATGCAGGAGACCTGGGTTCAATCCCTGGGTTGGGAAGATCCCCTGGAGAAAGGAATGGCTACCCACTTCAGTATTCTGGCTTGCTTTTAATGTGTACCCTGGGCATCCCCTCACATGCTGATTCTGGACTTGACCAGGTGACGAGCCTTGACCAGTGGAGCATTAGCAAGAGTGATGCAAGTGAAAGCCTGGTAAGTCCTTGCACATTGGGCTCTGTTTTCTTGGAATCCATCTGCCATGCTGTGAAGACACATAAAGCAGCCATGTGGAGAAGCCCAGTTGGAGGAGAATGGAGGCCTTAAGCCAACTCCCAACTGGGCTCCCAGCCTGCAGCCAGTACTGATTTCCATCCATCTGTACGAGTCCATTTTAGATCTTCTAGACATCCAACTCAAAGCCAGCAACATTCCTGAAGCCTGGTAACCTTGAAGCCTAGTAACCTTGTGGTCAAGCCCCAGAGCTGTAAGAAGGAATAAGAAATTGTGAGAAGCCATTAAATTTGGGGTGATGTGTTATGCAGCAGTCGATAGCTAAAACAGAGCCATGTGGAGTCCTGCCACCACAGGTGGCATTGATTTTGTGTCTGGTGGAAGAGTGGAGAAGTTTGGAGGAATGACGAAGAGACTGTTTGGTGCAGGCCGAAACGCAGTGGAGGCTATCCTACTGGAAGCTGTAGGAAAGAGAAATTGAGTCATATAGCCACAGAACAGTTACCAGAACTATGCTGGTGGAAATACGGGAACTAAAAGAGGTGCCTCATGAACTTGGGGTCTGGCTAAGGAGATTCCTGGACAGGATGTTGAAAGTGTCATCTGCCTCCTTTTAGACACCTGTGGTAAAGTCCAGGAGGAGCTTCTTGAGCTAAAGAAGGAAATGTTTAGATTTCAAGCACATTTAGAAGAACTAAAAAGGCTCTAGACCTTGTGGGTTTGATGATAAAATCACTTTCATCTCTCCAAGGAAATTTTCTCAAAGTGTAACATGGCCTTGGTTTGAAGATGAAATCCAGAGTGCTGTTACTAAAACATGACCTCAGGGTCAATGTCTCTGTTAAAATATGAGCAAGATTTAAAGAGTATCTCAGTGGTCCTCTCAGCTAAACAGGAAAACTTCTAAGAATCTTAAAGGTACCAAGTAAAGCAGAACTACCAGATCATCCATAGGAACTGGAAGAAATGTTACATTGTTATTAAGTCTTTAAATATATGGCTGGTTTCTTATGCAGCAATAGATCAGCCAAACAGGTCACTAATGGTTTTTAGATGCACTTGTATAGTTCAGTTCAGTTCAGTCGCTCAGTCGTATCCGACTCTTTGCGACCCCATGAATCGATTTTCCACTCTTCTAATATTCTCTGGAAAAAGTCAAATCAGGGCTTTAGTCTTCTGCATTTTAAAGGGATGTTTCAGTTAAACCCCTCTGATAGCTCACTCTCTAGCTTGCCTAACAGGTTCCCCCAGACCTCTTACAGCTTGTGAATTGCTTATAGCCCCCCAACCGTGAGAGGCACAAAGCTTAAAAGCATCTTAAAGATACAGAGCCTTTTCTAAAGAGTTAAAAAATATATTGGTAGAGGGTTTTCACTGTTGACTCAATGATTGCCGCCAGGCCTCCATATTCTTTATCTTTTAGGCACCTGGGAGGATGTTAATCAAAGTAAAGGGGATGTAGAGGAAGAGATATAGTAGTTTTCATGTTAGCAACACTAGACTTTTGAGTTAATTACTTTTCTGTTTGTTATATATCACTGCACTCCTCTTTTGTCCTTGCTATGTAAAAATGTAACTTTATTTACTGCTTTCTGAGAGTGGCACCAGACTTTGAAAAGATCAACACAAATAAGTCTTCTGGTTGACAAACCCTTGTCAGAAAAAAGGCTGTAAAATGTTAATTGGCCCTTTTTGGCCATAAGCTGATGTAAATCACCTAAGACTTGTGTATACAATTAGGTATGCAGAGAGAAAAGCCTGGTTTTAATAAGAGTCTGGACTGCTAATGCTGCATAACTTTGTGTTACCCATTGATCTCCATGTTTTATCAAAAGTATAAAAGGCCTTCTGAACAATAGAGGACATGGCTAGTCACTGGACTGGTTTCCCCTGTGTCTCCTCTCTAATTTCTGGCTGAATTCCCATCTGGGGTGTGGAGGCTCACCAAGTCTACTTATTTGTCCTGGCTTTTAACATCCACGTGAGGGGGAGCCCAAGGCGGGGCACCCCCCAATATTCAAGAGGATACCAGTGGCCTAACGTAGATGGTGCAAGCTCCTTGTCTGGAACTTTACTGGCTTCCCACGTAAACCAAGTTATTCAGCCTCTTTTCTCCACTTAATTTTCCTACTACGCTATTTCTTCCTAATCTAATCTTATATTAATAAATAAGTCTTTCCTCACCAACGCCATCCCCGCTTCGAATTCCCTGGATCCACCGGGGCTGGACCCCGGCACTGCAGTCCAAGGACTCTCAAGAGTCTTCTCCAACACCACAGTTCAAAAGCATCAATTCTTCAGTGCTCAGCCTTCTTCACAGTCCAACTCTCACATCCATACATTACCACAGGGAAAACCATAGCCTTGACTAGACGGACCTTAGTCGGCAAAGTAATGTCTCTGCTTTTGAATATACTATCTAGGTTGGTCATAACTTTTCTTCCAAGGAGTAAGTGTCTTTTAATGTCATGGCTGTAGTCACCATCCACAGTGATTTTGGAGCCCCAAAAAACAAAGTCTGACACTGTTTCTACTGTTTCCCCATCTATTTCCCATGAAGTGATGGGACCAGATGCCATGATCTTCGAATGGTAGGATAAAATATTTTTGACTTCACGTTTGACTTTTGCCATATAGTCAGAAAAGGGCTACTTTTGCAAAAAATATTCAAAATTTTAATTTTAACCCACGTGCTCTGTATTTTTGTCAACATCTTTATTTCCTCTTCTTAAATTGTTAACTGGTCAAGTGGTATATAAGGGCTTCCCTTGTAAGCTCAGTTGGTAAAGAATCTGCCTACAATGTAGGAGACCTGGGTTTGATCCCTGGGTCGGGAAGATATCCCAGAGAAGGAAATGGCAACCAACTCCAGTATTCTTGCTTGGAGAATCTCATGGACAGAGGAGCCTGGAAGACTACAGTCTGTGGGGTTGCAAGAGTCGGACACCACTTAGTGATTAAACCACCACCTTCACAAGCTGTGTATATTCTCATTATTGGCTTGATATATTTCAAGCAGTTCTATGATATTGCTTTCATCAACTTCATGAAACCCTGCACCTTTTGCAATATTTACAATTTCTTTTCACTTTCACTGTCCTTGAATTTATTATCTGCTATAATGTTGGTAGGATGGATACTAATGTCTTGAAAGAATGGGTCTTTAGCTAGACATCAATTTTATAAGTAGTCTGTTTATTAATGAATAATTTTTCTTATAGAAGTTTTGCTTCTTTTAAACAACCCAGACATTGGATTCTCATATAATGAGAGGCACTCTGGTACCATTCAATTTATAACTGAACAGGGCCTAGGACCAGACAGGGCTTAACGTTCTGGTAGAAGCTGCGTTGAAGTATATGATTCAGGCTCACTGTCTAAGAGGACCTTCTGTTTTTCACCCTGAATCTAAATCTTGGTGCAACCCACTCAGATGTAACTTTGGGGTGGGAGAGAACTAGAGAGAAGTCCAGCCCACTTAGCATGCCATTGTAAAGTGTGGAAGAGGTGGAGAAAAGAAATGAATGCTCTGTGAAGAGAGCTTCTGCACAGTGTGCAGAAGGAGGCTGACAAGAAAGCTCTCCCCATCCGTGTAATCCTCCAAGGCACCATGAGCCTGCTCCTGACAAGTGTGACCTGAGGCATGTCCTGGGTGCTGGGCAATACAATCAGTACATTGTCATCTCTTGTGGGAAGATAGAGGAAGGAGTGGGTAAAGAAGTAGTAAAGCAGGAAAAGAGGAGTAGAGAATCTCCTGTCTCTACAGTGTCCATCATACTGGAGAGAATCCATCCATTAGGTGATGGGAGGCTGGTTAGTCAGAAAGTAGCGAAAGGAGGTAGGTATTGTACTCAGAGGGCAGATCCCTCTATATTTCCCTCTCATGTTTCCCCTTTGGAGAGGAAATAAGAGAACTGAGCAAAGGAAGCCACATTTCTGGGCAGCATTGCTTTAGCAACTGTGATAGAAGCTGGTTACAGGAATGAGCTTTCCTCCAAGTTGAAGTTCAGAAGTTATTGCTAAAAAAAAAGCTGTAAGGGTTTTTAAAGGCCCATTTTCCCCAAACTCTGTTACTAGAAATAGGAGGGAATTGACTCCAGGAAAGGATTGAAGTGGAATGAGAAGCTCTGGAGTGAAGATCTAGAGATTCATGTCACAGTAAGCTGAGATTGAGAAGAGGAGAGAGATCCAAAGGAACGTATTGTATTTCAAGTGGATTTCTTTAAAAGAGTTATTCCAGAAGAGTTACCTGCTTCTATTGCTGAGTGTTAAGCTTAGGTATTTCCACAAAGCACTCCTTTTGGTAAATATAGAGTAGAACATGTATAGCTATATTATATTATAGTTATAATCTACTCCCAAAGCCCACATTTTTTTTAGTTTGAACACACAAATTTAATACATGAAAAGATGACATTTAAGCTGAAAAAATTGTTTCAGTGTTGGATAAACCTTCAGCTGAGCTTGTACATTTATAGATACAGAACATATACATTTGTCCATTCATTTAACAACTATTCAGTGCCTGCTCATGGCTTGTCATTACATGTAGTGTTCATATTATTAATGCAAATTTAGAAAGCTTATTTTTAAAGGCTGTAATGGGTAAAGAAGTGTCACTTCAGTAAGTCACAGAATTTTTAAATGGAAAAAAGTCAGTAATGGAAAATTTGGGGGGAAAAAAACATATTCTTCTGCAGTGTACTTTATCTTAGAGGTAAAAGCTGCTGAAATACTGACTACATTATGCCTTTGCAATGAGAACACAGATAGAAAGGTTAATACGTGCTGAAGGCAACTGAAAAAAAAAATCAGGGGGAAAAAAACATTATAACTGTGATGCCTTTGGGGTTTTGCTATAAATGAACCTGTTGGACTTTTTCCTGATGCCAGAAAAGGGGCTGCATTCTAGTATTATTTATGTTTCAGTTATATTTATTAACCCTGTTATTCCAATGCTTTCACAGTAAATGTAAGAATCCCCAAACTGCTTCCAACTTTTCTATTCATTTCTCAACAGTCATCACAGTGTCCCATCAAGCCAAAAATCCTGTGAGATCCTTCCTCCGGAATAAGAGCCTGTTTCTCAGCAAGCTTTCCAACAGGATTTTAACTCTTCTGTGCAGCTGGCCTAAATATTGAACCAGCAAAATGAAAACACACAGTGGTATGTATGCTTGGGTCTTAATGAAATTTCCCATGTGTGCTATTCAGTCAGCTTCATACATTCTCAGGACAGGTACTGAAGAGCTGAGGAATCAGGCAAGTGCTCTGAGGTGAGAATTGGTCAAGGATACACACACAGTGTGTGAATTCAAAGTCTAGAGAGTGGACCCAGCTGTGGGTCTTCTCTTTAGCAGGAGGGCTCTTCCCTTTTAAGAACCGTGTCCCATTCAGCCTGCCATGGCTTCTACTACCTCCTGGGAGACTTCACTTCCTGTGGGAAAGAACCACTCATTGATAATATCTCAAGGAAAAGTCAGAGCAGCATTAGAATAATCACACAGATACCCTCTCTCCAGTTCTCAACTGTGGCTTATTTCCGTTTGCTTCCAAGGGCACTGATGTGAAAGGGAACAATGTGATATTGATGTCAATGAAACCCACCTTGCTCTCAGTCTGAGGGTTGATTATGCTGTGAAATATAAAGGGGAACTTGGTTCCTTAGAGACTCATCTGAGCCCCACCATGCTAAATCTTAACCGTGGTCAGTGGACTTTATTTAAGTGAAGGTGTTTCAGAGGGCGTTGAACAAGGTTCTTAAGCCATTCTTCTCCGGGTAAAGGCGGTGTCTTCCAAGGCAAGTCTTTCTCTCCCCAACCTGTTGATAGCACCAATTTGACTTTTGGTGGATATTCCCGCCAAAAGGAGGGTGCTCTGTTTTATTCACTTCTGTATCCCCAGAGCCTAGAATAGTGCCTGACACATGGCAGTTGAAAGGAAAATGTTGCAAGTTATTTGTTGAAACCTACATGTCATTGACAACAGTGTCAAGATGCTCAATCTATGCTTGCTGCTGCTGCTGCTGCTAAGTTGCTTCAGTCGTGTCCGACTCTGTGCGACCCCATAGACAGCAGCCCACCAGGCTCCCCTGTCCCTGGGATTCTCCAGGCAAGAACACTGGAGTGGGTTGCCATTTCCTTCTCCAGTGCATGAAAGTGAAAAGTGAAAGTGAAGTCGCTCAGTCGTGTCCGACTTCGCGACCCCATGGACTGCAGCCTACCAGGCTCCTCCGCCCATGGGATTTTCCAGGCAAGAGTATTGGAGTGGGGTGCCATTGCCTTCTCCAAATCTATGCTTAACCACTTCCATTTGGCATCTAGAAACTTACACGAGAGGATGGTGGGGATTTGGTTTAATAGACTTAAAATTGCAACAGGAATTCTTAGACCCTCAGCTCAGCTTCTGGAAAAACCAACTAGTCCCCCTGTTTCTGTTTTGCCAACTGTGAAAAGGGGTCTGGCCAAGTCTTCACTGTGACAGAGTGAGGAAAAAATGCGAGCACAGTGTTTAACACCTAAGAGAGTGATGCATTCCTGTGATGTGCTTGTCAACTCCACTCTTAGCTCCTTCTTTTTCTGAAATGCAGACATGGAAAGCTAGAGAGTGAGATGTCTATCAAGAGTCCATCCCTCTTGTTTCTATCTTCTCCTGATAGAATTGTCATGGATTCAGCACTGGAATGGTTGTTTAGGCTAAATATTGGTCCCCAGATTGGATGGATTGAAGCTATTGCAGACAATGCCTACATGTTCTAAACCTGCCTTCTGAAAATGTACTCTATATGAACAGGCAAGGGAAGGACAATGTATGTGGCATGTCCCATAAATTCCTTGTTATAGAACAAGATCCCCACAGAGTTTGAACACAGAATTATCTTTAAGGAAGGCACTGTTTGGGAGCCAAGGGACCCCAGGCAGGGATTCCTAACCCCAAGTCCCATTCCCAGAACCCCTAACTGCCTGTAGTTCTGTGACCGGGGCAAAGCATTTAACCCTTGGGACTCAGCTTCTTTGTCTGTGAAATAATACTGGCTTCCTGCCTCCCAAGGGGACAGAAAGAAGACTGATTTAATATTTACATAGCACATTGAGAACCTCCAAGAAAGGCACCATACAACTGGGAAATACAATATAATGGGAAGAATGCCTTTTAAGTTGTTGGTCTCTGCTCAGCCTTTCCACATGAGTATGTTTCCACTTGCTCATTTGCACGTCTTGTCTGGTCTTTGCTTTCTGGTGGGCTTTTTCCTTCTCCCTCGTGCATGTGTGCAGGTTGGGCAACTGTGAGCATGTGGATGGCCTCAGTTTCCACTTTGCATGCCTGTAAATCCAGAGTATTTAGAAGTGCTTATCAAACCGAGATGGCTGTCTTCCCTCCCAGAACTTCCAGTGAAATCCCTCGCTGCTCTGTTGTTTGCCATATATGGGACTATCACCTCAGCGACCCCTGTTTGCTTACAACTTGACCTCACCATTTCACAGTGCATCAGGTCAGGTGAGTCCCTTCCGGCAGTGGCAGCAGGCCTTGTTCCCAGGATCTGCCATCGCCCTGGTTGAACTGCTGCCCGCGAAGGTCCAGGATGGGGCAGCACAGGAAGCCCACAGGCTCACAGGTTCTTTCCTGAACTGGTTGTCAGGAGTAAGCGCTTCTTAGTTTGTTGTAGATATTCAGTTCATTTCCAGAGTGCTGAGATGCTATTTTATTCAACAGTTTGTCCAGATTTATAGCTGCTTTTTTTGAGATGATTCATCAGTCTCCTCCCCTCGTCATACTGAACGTGAATTTTCCAACTTATTCTGAATCACATTCAACCCAAATTAACTTCATAAGGATAGACTTCAAGAGGACTCAAACTTTTCAAAGCTATCTGTTCAAAGCTATCAGTGCCAGAGTTTTACAAATAACCTATACCTACTTTTGATAATTGATATGTGTTTTATTTTTAGATATTCTTTGTATTCATACTCATTTCAAAAGTAAATACTGAGTTATTTCAGTCTGTCTCGTTATAACCATTTTTTTAATATAAGTATGTAATATGTTAATAAAATATGTTGGAATGTAGACTTGATCTTTGGATTGAAAGAAACAACATTTAGTCATGGACATAAACTTTGGAGAGATGATACGTTTGAACTGAGGTGTTTATTTCTATGAAAATTCTCCCTTGCCTCCTATTCTGTCACACTAATCCCTGTTCTTTTAGGCAAGAATGTAATTCCCCTATACCCCCTCCTGTCTTTTAAAATAGAAATTTACTTTAGTTATGTATCAGTGCTTCATACAAGAATATAATAGGTGGCTAATCTGTTATGAATCTGAGAATGCATTTCATGAAAGAAGGTTACAGAGCTGCCAAAGAGGAAGGGCTACTGAGAGAGAGAGGATGTAAACCCTAGTTTGGGGAGCCTGTTAGGAATCTAATTTTCTGCAGTTCTGGAAGCAGGTGTGGAACATGCCCAGGGAGCCTGGAATCTAGAGAAGCTTGTAACTCTGGCTCAGGACGGGAGAAGAACTGCTGATGTATTGAGACTGCTCTGCATTTTCTGCATTGGCTTTGACAAATCCCTTTTGAATGCTTGCGGACGACCAAATGTTGGTCTAGAGAGAACGTGAGCCATATTGGGGGTTCCACATTAGATACTGTACAGAAGGGCACTTAGAGGTGTGGGCGGGCCCCACAAAAGGATAATCTGAAATGGTGCTCTGGATTCCTTAAGAGCTAAGAAGAAAAGTCACCAGAGTGGAATACCTACACTTAGGTCAATGGAGTTACAGGTGAGAAAGCTGTGGGCACAGAAATACCACCGAGAGTAATAGCTTTAAAATAACTGCCAGATCCAGACTGCTCAAAACCATCTCACAGAACTCTGCTACTCCCTGCAGTTTTGATCCCGGTGGGTCGGAAACCATAAACTGCCATCTAAAGGAGGAAGAATGGAATTAGGCAGGAAAGCTAAAGAGGACCATGCCTGCCTTCCACCCCTACTGCACGTGGGCATCCTGTAGTGTGGCTGAGCTGGTTAACCCTGATTTGGTGTTTTTATAGTTAGAGACTGGAAATTCTTTTTAAGTACTTTGTGACTGAAAGCAATTATGGACTTTTTACTATTTGAGAGCAAGGTTTTGTAACCTGGGTTGGGAGAAGAACCTCTGTGAAAATTTCAAAGGGTGGTGGGAGATGGTGTTGCCTTCTAACTATATTCCATGAGTCAAAAATAGTGATTACATATATTAACAGATTTTTGTTTGAACACTTTTGGGTGATACAATTCATAAGATTTTTCAGGATCGAACTATTTGTAGTTTCCATTCATAATCATGTATGGGATACATGTGCGAAAAACTAACAAAGCTTCTACTATCTTTGTACTTTCTAAGTTTTTGTTGAAGTATAGTTAATTTACAATGTAAAATAATTTGCAAAGTATAGTTAATTTATAATGTATTAGTTTTAAGTGTACAGCAAAGGGATTCAGTTATATATATATATCTATATTCTTTTCCAGCTTGCTTTCCATTATAAGTTACTAGAAGATACAGTGTAATTCCCTGTGCTATACAGTAAGTCCTTATTTATTTTATACATAGTAGTAGAAGATAAAATATGCAAGGTAGGATTGAGTGCCAGGCTAACAGTATCTTGTACATAGAAGGATCTGTTAAGTGGATAAAAACGATAACTTCAAGACCTGTAGCATGTGAAATTCCTTAAGGTATTATGGGTTGATTTCACACAAGAGGTATTTCATCTTTTATCAACCAGTTTCCACCTTTCACATGTTAAAGACCAGTTGTTAGTAAACTTGAGATGTTAGTAATGTCTATAGTATAGCTCTCCTAGAAATTCTGAACTAGGTGATGAAAGACGCAGAGGTTGGAGAAGATGGAAGAAGAAGACAAAACATGATTGAAGAAGATGGCTGCTAAAGGATTTCAGGAAGAACAAATGAGACTCTTTTTACATTATTAGGAAATAAGCATCATTGTTCAAAAAGAAACCTAAATCGACTATAATAAAAAATACGAAATAACTGAATGATTGTTAAGGAATTTGTGAATGAAACTTTGCAAAGCCTGGTGCAGTGTTCCCTGGTGGGGAGAAAGCATAGCACCTGCCAGGTAGAAGCATGTTGTCAGTATTAACAATTCGAGGCCGAAAGGTTCACAATTTTTAATTTTTAACTTTGGTGAAAGATAGTATTTTATACTGTTATAGCACAAAGAAAACTAACTTTAAAATTTAGCAAAACTTTGGCCTTCCCTGGTGGCTCAGATGGTAAAGAATTTGCCTGCAATGCAGGAGACCTGGGTTCGACCCCTGGGTTGGGAAGATCCCCCAGAGAAGGGAAAGGTTACCCACTTCAGTATTTTTGCCTGGAGAATTCCATGGACAGAGCAGCCTGGTAAGCTACAGTCCATGGGGTTCCAAGAATCAGACATGACTGCGCGACTAACACTCACTTTCAATGTGATTTTTTAATTTTTTTCCTGTTTGAGAAGTTGACAGATGGGCAAGTGCTTACCTGTGCTGTGGTTTGGTTCCACTTTCTGTATGCTTTTTCATTCTTGTTAGATTTTAAGATACTTAAGTTCATGCTTGCTTCTTGGTGTCATAAAATCTCAAATCCTCATACATAATTTGAAGATACAGTTGTTGTAGGAATACATAGAAAATAAAATATCTCCTTTGGTTAGATTTTATTTAGAAAAAGAGACTTTTAAAAAATAAACCTTTTTTTTTTTTTTTTAAGAAAAGTGAGCTGTTACTATGCTCACTATCCTAAATCACAAAGTTCATTTATCCACCAAAGCTGTTGGTCACTGTTAGAACTGATTATACTGTTAACATTATATTTTGTAACTATATATTATAAAAATTTGTGATGCCAAGGTGATAGGATAGATTCGTGCTTAATTTGGGGGCAAGTATTTCTTTAAATGGATAATGCTGGTTTGTTTTTTTAAAGTGGGTTAACATAAATTCTCACATAAATTTTTACCAGGACTTTCAAACTATATCCTATTTCTTATGCACCTAGTACCATCAGTATGAAGTCATCCATTTAATGGGTAAATTTGATGAGCTGTAAGGCTGTGAGAATATCAAGATCCCAGTGGATTAAATTATCACAGAACTGAAGAGCAAATGTCTTGAGACAAGATGATGACATTGAACTGCTATCCATGTCAAGTCAGAGTAGAAAATTTCTGGTACCCCTGGTTAATTTGTGAACCAATGGTATCCTTTGATCATTAAAACAAACAAAAAAAAAATGTAGCTCCTTAATTGTAAGCTAAGAATGTTTCCTTAATTATGTCTTTTCATTCCTTTTCTATATTTGGATTTATACTAAATTTTTTGGTCTCAAGTTTTATGTGGCCAAATGTACTGATATTTCCTAATTTCCATTTTTTGGGAAAGATCTTCTAAACATAAATAATACCACTCATCCATATTTTCTTCTAAAATATTTAATGGATTTTATTAAAAAGACTAAACATGTACTAACCTGGAGTTTATTTTGGTAATTCCTTGAGATGTGTAGTTACTTCTTATCAGTAATTGATTTTTCCCAAACCATTTATTAATAATCCATATCATTTCTCATGGATTTGTGTAGTTTTTGTTATATTAATAAGTGCTCACCTCTATATTGTTTTCCAGTAATATGCTTATTCACCACCAGGGCATTATATGAATCTTAGATAGGCTTAGTAGGAGTCTTAGTTGTGGGTATTCAAGGCAACAACTTTCTAGAGGGCATCTGTTTCCATAGAAATTGGGAATGGGAAATCTTAGTTTTCCATTGCTTGGGGATCTAGACAGCATTTGACGAAGGAAATATAGAAGTTTAGAGATGACCTAATGAAGACTCCTTGAGTATCTTGGTCCATACAAAAACACTGCTGCTGCTGCTTCTGCTATCCAAATCTTGACAACCTACCTGAAGTCCTGGTGTGTAGTTCTAATCTCCCAGAAGCTTGTTAGTGGCTTTGACCCTCATTCCAGGCTACTTCAGGAAGTGTCAAGAGTCTTTTTCAGATATCACTATAGTTTTTAGTGGTCTCACAGGTCACCCTGGAGAATACTGTGGAGGCAGAAGACAAAAGATAATTTTTTGGTTGTAGGAAGCAACCTATTGTAGGAAGCAAATGCTTGGTGATCAAGAATTGATACCAGTCACACACACCAAAACTACTTGGTGTAGCTAAGCTGGATAGCCCTGAGAAATATTTTTTTTGTTTTCATTTGTGTTCATTGCTCTTTCATCAGTGAAAACACTGTCCTGGAACCAGACATCACTTCAACAGGGACCCAGCCTCTCTTCAGAGTTCTTTGGTGCATTCCAGCAGCAATATCTGCTGAAGGTCTGGATGCTTGGCTTCTCAGTCACGTATCCCAAAAATTTGCTATCAATTCATTCAGTCTACAAAGAACAAAATGGCATTAAATGGCCTGTGAAGAATAAGTACATAAATTAATTTGTCTTGCTGTAAAATAAGGCTGCCATACATTCAGATTTTGTTGGTGCATCTTGTGCAATGGAAGTATCTGTTTCTTTTGAATTTGTTTAATCAAAAGTCTTAAAGTCATTAACAAATGGAACAGGAACTTGGCGAGTTTGGGGTTAGCCTGTTTTGTATTAACTTGTGAGCCTGCTTCTGCTTCACCCACAATACTAGGTTTAGTCCAATTGTAACTACTGGATCAATAACTACATTAAAAGAAGTTTCAGTATATACTCACCTGTTTATGCCAGTATGGATTCAACCTGTTTTGCTTTATTCCTAAGAAATGGAATAAAGATGGAAACACACAAGTTGCAGACAAATGGAAACAAGGGAAAAGATGATCTAAAGTTTGGGAAATGTTACAGAGGATGGAACAAGTATAGAGCATAAGATGCCTCATAAAAATGGAGTTGATAATATTCTGCAAGGCCATTATAATTATTACACACACTTCGGAATGGGAAATAGATTTGGGTGAATAAAGCAAATGAACAAAGAGATCATTAAGAGGAAACAAAAAAGATGTCCCTAGAGTCAGACACAGCTGAGCATGTGCACACACACATTAGTTAGCAAATTACTGAAAAATCTGGCTAATAGGATATTAGTGAAATTTAGCTATATTAAATGTTTTTTAATTTGTAGCAATGGTCTTACACTTCAGTTTTTTAAAAAGCCCATCTTGTTTGCATTTGCTTGATTTTTTACAATCTTGCATATTATCACTATTACATCTTCCTGGTGAAATCTATACCAACAGTTTGTGCCTTCCTTCAGTACCACCAGAAACTCAACTCTTTCTTCCTATGACAAGATTATAATTTTAAAGTTCTTCATTCTGGCTGTCAAAAGAATACCCAGATATCAAAACAGTAATCATTCATAAATTATAATGAAAAATCCTGTACCATCACAGTAAAAATTTTAAAAAGCCCAGATATAAATACATCAAGAAGGGTATAGGATTTCATTTTAAAAAAAAGCTTCCAAAGGTTAATGAAGGACATAAAATAGGACAGAGACATAACAACTACTTGGTTACACTGATACAAGTGATTGTCAAGGTAAAATTACTTCTCTTAACCTAATTAATACAAATTTCATTGAGAATTTAACTGGCATGGTGATTAAAAATTCACCGCAAATAATGTAGAAATAAACATTGCCAAGAGAATGCTGAAAAGGACAAATAAGGGGAGGAACTTTGGATGTATAAAAGATATTAAAATATATTTTATATACTACCTATGCTAGAAGCAGCAGACCATTCAATGAAACAGAATGGAAAACCCAGAAACAGAACATCAGAGTTAAAAAGTGGTATTTTAAACTAGATGAGAAAAGATGGATTATTTTGGACACGTGAATGATAAGTTTTTTAAAAAGTTCTCAAATGTTACACTATCCTCCAAAATAAATCTTGGGTTTGTTAGCTAGTTAGAATAGGGAAAAGGAGTCCAAAATGGCAGTGGCTAAAAGACAACGGAAAAGCCCGCGAAAGTAGAACAGAGGAAGGTCAAAGGAAGGTCCGAGGACCAGGGTGAGGACTTCAGGTAGAACAGCACTCCTGACTAAGCCAAATTTGCATAGAGCAGGCCCACGGTGAAGAAAAAAACAAAAACAGGCGCCAAAGGGCCAAGAGCTGTGACACTCTGAGGGGGCTTTAATGTCCGTCACTCCAAAACTTTGTTGTGACGAGACTAAGAACCGAGGAGCATACACTCGCCTGACCAGTTGATTAAAGATTTGGGGAAAATAAAAGCAAAAAATTAAAATGAAGAAAATGTGTAGATGGAGGCTGGGCCACGAGAGGATCAGAGGGATGTGGAAATGTGGTTTCGTTTCATCTGGAGAACCTGAGTTGGTTTCCCCTGAATTTGCACTTGATAATACCTGTTAACCACAATTTCTGGAACCATGAAACCAGTTTTCTGTTGCTACACTTGCTAAATTTCACTGGTCCAAGAGGGATGTGGAAAGGAACAAGCTGAGGGATAAGTAGATTTAGAGTTGTTGTTGATACTTAGAAGAGCCCTAAAAAAGCTCTGGGGGACAGGCTTTCAGCATCCTGAAGCTCTAGCAAAGACGCCTTTCTCACCAACTCTAGCTTTTGTTAGTTCAGTTCAGTCGCTCAGTCGTGTCCGACTCTTTGCGACCCCATGAATCGCAGCACGCCAGGCCTCCCTGTCCATCACCATCTCCCGGAGTTCACTCAGACTCACGTCCGTCGAGTCCATGATGCCATCCAGCCATCTCATCCTCTGTTGTCCCCTTCTCCTCCTGCCCCCAATCCCTCCCAGCATCAGAGTCTTTTCCAATGAGTCAACTCTTTGCATGAGGTGGCCAGAGTACTGGAGTTTCAGCTTTAGCATCATTCCTTCCAAAGAAATCCCAGGGCTGATCTCCTTCAGAATGGACTGGTTGGATCTCCTTGCAGTCCAAGGGACTCTCAAGAGTCTTCTCCAACACCACAGTTCAAATAAGTTAAATAAGCAGGGTGACAATATACAGCCTTGACGCACTCCTTTTCCTATTTGGAACCAGTCTGTTGTTCCATGTCCAGTCCTAACTGTTGCTTCCTGACCTGCATACAGATTTCTCAAGAGGCAGGTTAGGTGGTCTGGTATTCCCATCTCTTTCAGAATTGTCCACAGTTTATTGTGATCCACACAGTCAAAGGCTTTGGCATAGTCAATAAAGCAGAAGTAGATGTTTTTCTGGAACTCTCTTGCTTTTTCCATGATCCAGCGGATGTTGGCAATTTGATCTCTGGTTCCTCTGCCTTTTCTAAAGCCAGCTTGAACATCAGGGAGTTCACGGTTCACGTATTGCTGAAGCCTGGCTTGGAGGATTTTGAGCATTACTTTACTAGCATGTGAGATGAGTGCAATTGTGCGGTAGTTGGAGCATTCTTTTGCATTGCCTTTCTTTGGAATTGGAATGAAAACTCACCTTTTCCAGTCCTGTGGCCACTGCTGAGTTTTCCAAATTTGCTGGCATATTGAGTGCAGCACTTTCTCAGCATCATCTTTCAGGAATTGAAACAGTTCAACTGGAATTCCATCACCTCCACTAGCTTTGTTCGTAGTGATGCTTTCTAAGGCCCACTTGAGCATCTGGAAATGCTTAGCCAACTGGCACAGTTGATTGAAATGTGCCTAGCGCCCCCACAGTCAATCTCAGACTTGAGCCCCCGGCCTGGCACATGCGCACTGGGCAGTATGGCCCGACAAGTCTGTGCTTACACGCGGGAATGCCCGCTTCCAAGGGGCTCAGGCGCACTGTGTTTAGTGGCGTCGCTTAGCCACGACTCTTCCGGGCTGAAAGATTGGAAAACCGCGGAGCTTCCCAACTGGGATATTGTGGGGGAACTGCTTAGGCTTATCTGTAGTATTAGTATTGGGTTTCGGGGACAGTGAAGAGCAGAGGGAGAGGTGAGATGTGTTTGAAGCCCGTGGGCTCTGTGATGAAGAAGACTTTCAGCTTCAGGAGTAAGAAGGGCGAGTCGCCCTTAGGCTCCTCCATCAGTCCGGGGAGAGACGGCAGCCATAGAGACCTGGCCACTTCCAGCCAGGGTATCGCATCCAAGACAAGGACCTCAGAAAGATCCACAAAGCTGCCATTGTAGGGAATGTAGCCAAAGTGCAGCAGATTCTGTTGCTGGGAAAGAATGGCCTGAACGACAGGGAAAAGATGAACAGGTAAGTGGGGTGGAAGGGCCTGGCAGAGGTCCCTCCTGTGAGTTTCTTCTCCAAGGCTCGCAGACACCTTCCTGGGCTCCAGCGCCCTGCAGACTTTATAGGCAGCAAAAAGCCTTAGCTCATTTTGGACCCACTTAGAATTTCCATTATACAGCACTTTACTGATAAGTTTTGAAGTCGTTTAACTGAATGTCAGTAATACATCTTGGCTCCTTCTGCCCACTTTGAAAGGTACCACATCAGAGCTGAGTTAAATTAGCTAGTTCATTTGAGAATTTAGGTTTAAAATAAAACTAAGGTGCTAGCATTTATATTTTATGATATTTCTTGAGAAATTTTTACTTTCTCTGCAGTGATTAAAATAGTTGTGAATTGAAGGTGTCAGAATTAGATGAAGAGTTATGGACAGTTACTTGCTCCTTTCTTGAAAAAAAAAAAAAGCTAAACTAAAACTAAAATTATCTGCCTTAAAAAAAAAAAAACAAAAAAACCATGTTTAGTTGCGCTGGATCTTTGTTGCTGTGAGGGCTCTTCTCTAGTTACGGCAAGCAAGGGCTACTCTTTGTTGCAGTGCACAGGCTTCTTATTGCAGTAGCTTCCCTCGTCGCAGAGCACAGGCTCTGAGCACATGGGCTTCAGTAGTTGTGGCTTGTGGGCTCACTAGCTTTGGCAAAAAAAAAAAAAAAACCATGTTCAGTTGCGCTGGATCTTTGTTGCTGTGAGGGCTCTTCTCTAGTTATGGCAAGCAAGGGCTACTCTTTGTTGCAGTGCACAGGCTTCTTATTGCAGTAGGTTCCCTCGTCGCAGAGCATTTCAGTAGCTGTGGCTTCTGGGCTCACTAGCTTTGGCACACGGGCCTAGATGATCTGCAGCTTGTGGAATCTTCCTGGACCAGGGATTGAACCAGTGTCCCTGCTTTGGCAGATGGATTCCTATCCACTGTGCCACCAGGGAAGTCCTCTCTGCTTTTTCTGTGTCAAGGTGAGTATCCTGCTTTCTCTCCTATGCAGGGTAAATAAATCATGTTACAACACAAACAGTCTGTTTTTCCTAAGGTGATGGTCCTTCCATCTTAGATGGGGTCAGAGGAGCTTGTTTGGGTCACCTTTTTGTTCCAGTTAGACTCTTGTTAATGGGAATATGTGAGCCCTTCATTTGTTCTGAGACCATTATGAATGGCCCTGGACAGTGCACATGACACAGTTTCCCTATATCACGTGCCGTGTCTTGGATGACGATGAATTCCTGGGGCACACTGATGAATTCTCATCATTTCCACTGTTGCTGCTGCTCTTCTCTAAGTCCCCCGTCAGCTCAAACAGTGTGTTTAGATCATGGTCATGAAGGGTACATCTCCTCCTCATTCTCTTGCAGCATCGCATGAATCTGGGACTCTAGGGTCAGTCCGGAGGTTAAGAAATGGAACCAGAGGAAAATCTGGGGTAGGGAAACTTTTTGCGTTACATACCCAGGACAACCTGCAACTCCGACCTCAGCAGCCAAATCCTCCATTCTCTAATTCCATCCTTAGACATCCCACTCCTCCCGCCTCCGCCCACACCTCCCTTCCCCACCGCCCCTTGCTTCAGTCAGTGGAAACCTAAGCTTGCTTTCAAAAGTTGCCAGGGAGTCAGCAGCACTGCTAAGTGTTCAGCATCTCTCTGGTTCAGTATCATGGTGTTAATGGGGCCTCCGGGGATGTCTTTGGCAAGTTAGAGCATCCATCCCATTATCTGGCAGGGTTCTCTCCACGCCAGCCAAGAACATTCTCCTTTCCTTGTTTCTTCCCTGCTGGGTGAGTGTAACAATCAAAACAAAAGTTGGATGTTTTCCTCTCTCAGTAAGTCCTGTACCTCAGGACTGTGACCCAGACTGACCCACACATACATCAATCCGACCTAGAGTGTCATGGGACTGACATAAAATCTGTGGAAGACCTCCTGTCGTCTTTCTTTTTTAGAGTTGGGAAGGATGGTGAGGGAGGTGCCATCCTCATCAGGCAATCAGGATTGGCTGTGCCATTTTCAGAGGTGTGACCTCAGGCAGAACCGTTAATTTCCCAAAACTTCAGTTTTCTCCTTCCCTGATAGCTCAGTTGGTAAAAAATCTGCCTGCAATGCAGGAGACCCCAGTTTGATCCCTGGGTCAGGAAGATCTGCTGGAGAAGGGACAGGCTACCCACTCCAGTATTCTTGGGCTTCCCTTGTGGCTCAACTAGTAAAGAATCCCCCTGCAGTGCGAGACCTGGGTTCGATCCTTGGGTTGGCAAATCCCCTGGAGAAGGGAAAGGTTATCCTCTCCAGTATCCTGGCCTGGAGAATTCCATGAACTATATAGTCCATGGGGTCGCAAAGAGTCGGACACCATTGAGGGACTTTCACTTTCAAAATATATAAACTGTCTCAGGTTGTCCTAAGGACCCAATTAGATCATAGGTTTGAAAGCACTTTGTCAGTTGTAAAGAGTGATGGAGGGGTTTATGACTATAAATGGATAGTTAGAAAGTATGGCTTTAAAACTTAAAGATGATGCAACTTTTAAACAGCTTCCGGTGTCTTCCCAGGGCAGTGGCAATAGGAGCAATGGTGACAGTGTAGGTGGTGGAGAGGAGAACAGATGATGGAGAAGCTCTCATCCTGTGCTGTAATTCATTCAACAGATTTTACTGGGTTCTGGTCACAGAGGACTTAAAAATTCATGTCAGTTCAGTTCAGTTCAATCGCTCAGTCATGTCCAACTCTTTGCGACCCCATGAATCGCAGCACACCAGGCCTCCCTGTCCATCACCACCTCCCAGAGTTCACTCAGACTCACGTCCATCGAGTCAGTGATGCCATCCAGCCATCTCATCCTTGGTCGTCCCCTTCTCCTCCTGCCCCCAATCCCTCCCAGCATCAGAGTCTTTTCCAATGAGTCAACTCTTCGCATGAGGTGGCCAAAGTACTGGAGTTTCAGCTTTAGCATCATTCCTTCCAAAGAAATCCCAGGGCTGATCTCCTTCAGAATGGACTGGTTGGATCTCCTTGCAGTCCAAGGGACTCTCAAGAGTCTTCTCCAACACCACAGGTCAAAAGCATCAATTCTTCGGCACTCAGCCTTCTTCACAGTCCAACTCTCACATCCATACATGACCACAAGAAAAACCATAGCCTTGACTAGATGGACCTTACTCGGCAAAGTAATCTCTCTGCTTTTGAAAATGCTATCTAGGTTGGACATAACTTTTCTTCCAAGGAGTAAGCGTCTTCTAATTTCATGGCTGCAGTCACCATCAGCAGTGATTTTGGAGCCCAAAAACTAAAGTCTGACACTGTTTCCACTGTTTCTCCATCTATTTCCCATGGAGTGATGGGACCAAAAATTCATGTACTGAGTTATAAACCATGTTCATGTGGATTCCCAAATCTGAAAGTATAAAATGGTAGTCAGTAGAGTTTTTTTCTCCCACCTCTGACACCCATCCACCCAATTCCCACCTACCCTCCAAATGAATAACCACTGTTGATAGTTTCTTGTAAGCTTCCAATGAGTATTCTCCCCCAACAAACAATTCAGTCAAGATTCAGCGTCTTCTTTAAGGGCATGGCAGCCCACGCCTATATTCCTGCCTGGAGAATCCCAGGGACAGAGGAGCCTGACGGGCTTCAGTCCATGGGGTTACAAAGAGTCGCCCACGACTGTGTGACTAGCACACACTTTTGGTTCCAGTGGCACTGCAATGTGCACACGTGGTTGTGCCCTGCTTTGTTCACAAGTTGGTACGTGTAAGTAGACATGTCAGTTGCTATATCTAGACGTATAAGTTGGTGTAAACAGCTGCATCGTATTCCATTGTACTAATGCCTTCCTGTGTATTTAATCAAGTCCCTTGTGGATAGGTAGTTACACTGTTTCCAGTCTATGGATATTACATGGAGTGTGCACATGTATGACATTATATCAGTACACACCTCATTTTGTGGAATTGTTGAGTCCAGTCTTTAGCAAGTGACTGTTGAGTGACTGCCATGAGGCAGCTGCTGTGTTGGACACCAGAGTTTCAACGTTGAGAAAAAATTTTAGAATATAATAATAATATATTTGTAAAAAATAAATTTTAGAGTATAATTATTGCTAATAGTTTGGGGAAACAGTGGAAACAGTGTCAGACTTTATTTTTGGGGGCTCCAAAATCACTGCAGATGGTGACTGCAGCCATGAAATTAGAAGACGCTTACTCCTTGGAAGAAAAGTTATGTCCAACCTAGATAGCATTTTCAAAAGCAGAGACATTACTTTGCCGACTAAGGTCCGTCTAGTCAAGGCTATGGTTTTTCNATGGGGAAACAGTGGAAACAGTGTCCGACTTTATTTTTTTGGGCTCCAAAATCACTGCAGATGGTGACTGCAGCCATGAAATTAGAAGATGCTTACTCCTTGGAAGAAAAGTTAGGTCCAACCTAGATAGCATTTTCAAAAGCAGAGACATTACTTTGCCGAGTAAGGTCCGTCTAGTCAAGGCTATGGTTTTTCCTGTGGTCATGTATGGATGTGAGAGTTGGACTGTGAAGAAGGCTGAGTGCCGAAGAATTGATGCTTTTGAACTGTGGTGTTGGAGAAGACTCCTGAGAGTCCCTTGGACTGCAAGGAGATCCAACCAGTCCATTCTGAAGGAGATCAGCCCTGGGATTTCTTTGGAGGGAATGATGCTAAAGCTGAAGCTCCAGTACTTTGGCCACCTCATGCGAAGAGTTGACTCATTGGAAAAGACTCTGATGCTGGGAGGGATTGGGGGCAGGAGGAGAAGGGGACGACTGAGGATGAGATGGCTGGATGGCATCATGGACTCGATGGATGTGAGTCTGAGTGAACTCCGAGAGATGGTAATGAACAGGGAGGCCTGGCGTGCTCCAATTCATGGGGTTGCAAAGAGTCGGACACGACTGAGCGACTGAACTGAACTGAAACATATCTTTGGCACTTCACCTCTGCATCTTATCACTCACTAGGACAATTTTTACCTGAGAATGATCAAGTCTCTTCAGAAACTATTCTGTATTGAGAGAAGGACATCTTGTCTTCTGTCTTAACCAGAAGGAGAAAAACTCAAACTTCTGATCTATATTAAATATTAGTTTATATATCTCTTTGTCCTAACTACTTGATGAGTCCTTGGGCTTGTTATGATCTTTAAGACTCCAATTGGCATATTAACTGGTTTTGGATCCCTTTTGACCAGTCATCTAGGCCATTTTGCTAGCCTTTTTAGGTAATTACAGGTCTCTTTCTTAAGCTTAGGAAATCTCAGCTATTTTTTTTTTCTGCACTATGCTTGCAGGTACAGATAAGGTATGTTTTCACCAGACATTTGAGCCAGCACAACTTTAACTGTCCTTACTTATTAGTGGGGTTTCCCCAATGGCTCAGCAGCAAAGAATCATCTGCAATGCAAGAGACACGGTTTCAATCCCTGGGGGAACATCCCCTGGTGAAGGAAATGGCAACCCACTCCAGTATTCTTGCCTGAAAAATCCCATGGACAGAGGAGCCTGATGGGTTACAGTCCATAGGGTCACACAGAGTCGAACACAACTGAGCATGCACACACTTACATGCACTTATTATGAGTGAAATTGTCCCCCCCCCCCAATAAGATGTGTTAAGTTCCTAACCAGAAGAACCACGGAGTTTGGTTATAGGGTCATTGGGTTATAGGGTCATTATTTGGATATAGGGTCATTGAAGATGAAATTCTTAATATGAAGTCATACTGAGGTAAGGTGGACCATTAATCCAGTGTGAGTGATGTCCTTATAAGAATGAAGAAATTTGGACACAGATGTAGGGGGAAGAAGACCATGTGAAGACAGCAGAGACTGGAGTGATGTCTACAAGCCAAGGAATGCTTGGGACCACTAGCAGCTGGAAAAAAACAAGGAAGGAACTTCTCCTAGAGCTTCATAGAGAGTCTGGTTCCGCCAATACCTTGACTTCAGACTTGTAGGCTCCAGAACTGTGAAAAAATAAATTTTTGTTGTTTTAAGTCAATGAGTGTGTTTACTTTGTTAACACAGACTGATGAAACTAATATATTTCTTTAGAATTTTGTTTCAATGTTAGAACTCTGTTCTTTCTTTAGTCTTTTTAGTCTCCCAGGCTAATACCCTTTCTTCTCTGGGAGCTCTTCAAATGTATCTAAACTGTCTTTGGTAAGTGGGTGGTTTTGTAACAACCTCCCTGGAGAAAGAAACGGAAATCCACTCCAGTCAGTACTATTGCCTGGAAAATCCCATAGACAGAAGCCTGGTAGGCTACAGTACATGGGATCACAAAGAGTCAGACACGACTGAGCAACTTCACTTCACTTCCCCTGAATGCATTGTGCTACCATGAAGAGGCGCCAGATTCCTTTTGAAAGATTCACTAACCTTTAAACCCTTCTCACATTGCCAATCTCAGGTTCATCCTTTACTCTGCAGTTTACTATATAAGCTTGCTGCTGTGCTTTTAACTATTTAAACTATACTTTTGGATTTTTTTTTTAAGCTACAACAAAGATGTTCTCTTTTCTTGAGTTTTATCTTTGGAAAATGACAGTCATGATTTCCAAGATTAATTTCTCTGCAACTGTGGTCCTTGACCCTGAAAGAAGTTGATATAAGAACTTGAAAATCAGGATTTTAAGTCATTGCTTCTCAACAGAATTTGTACAATTTACATCCACTTAGAACACCTCATTGCTGCTTTAATAATGGTGTTGATGTTAGGTGAGGCTTATATTAAAATAAAGTTTAATATAAATAATTTAGTATGGCAAAATTGATGTTTCCACATAAATCTGAAATCTAATTTAACAATGAAATGTGTACTTGGATAAAATAAGCTAAAATGTTTCTGAATAACTTATACAACCATTTCTTTTGCCAGTATTTCCCAAAATATCAGACTGTTCAGCATATTCAGGAATGTTTTTGATTTTGCTCTACAAGAATAGCTCACAATACACCCACATGGTAGACACCAAATATTTGAATTTGAATAAAAGAAAACAAATACATTCCAGTTGACGTTTTAATTGGGTTTTAGATTGCATCACTTTACAACCACCCCAACATAGAACTATATTCCTGACATCTGACAGCAACCACATTTATAATTTGGTTTTAAACTACCCCCTCCTGTTCCCTCAACCCATTGTAATTTATTCAAATCCCTAAAATATAAAAGGATCTTAAGCTTTGCTGGGGGAATATAGGAGTATGTCTACATTTTTGTTTTGATACAGAAAAAAAGAGTATGACTTTCCAAAAGCTGACCCTGATTCCCAGATCTGCATGGTGAAAAATGATATCATTTTGAACAGCATGAAAACAATGGAATTACAGAGAGTAACCAACAGTGAATCTAGTGGGGGTCACAAGCAGAGAGGAATGATTTTTAGCAGACAGGATACAGTTGAGGAATGGCTACTGCATGGAATGATGTGGTGATGGACAAGAAACTTAATCACTTCCCTTTTTCTGTCTCCACAATGTATAAAATAGAAACATTTTTGAAAGCATTGGCTAAATCTTATCATCAGTTAAATAGAAACTATCCAGGTCAAAACCATCAAGTGTCACATATGCAAATAGTAGCAATTTTTTTTAAATGTGCATTATAATTTTTTTTTATAAACTTTGTTTTGGTTTATTATCCCCCTCTTGTGAAGCACAAACACTTTAAAATATATTTTCTTTCAAGTTGGACAAAAGCAATTAACATAACCTCACCCACTTCTTATCACGTGAACTTAATTACAATATCACTTTTAAGAAGATATTTTTCCTTTTTGCTTTTCACTCAATCTGAGGTGCCCCTGCTCAAATATGATGTATACTTTTACTATATTTAATATACCCTACTGTGACTGTTAAAAACCTTTTCAATCTTTATTTTTTTAAAACCTTTCATCTTATTTATAAATTATATAAAAAATAGAACACATGTGCAAAGTCATTTTGTTCATATAAAACTGATGAAAATAAAATTAATCTATCAAAGATAAAAAAAAAAAAAAAACTTATCTGCATGAGGCATAGTTCCAAGACAGTGTTACAAGCTACATTTTAATGTTTATTAGAGACAGGAAATAACATTTTTCAAAGGCTTTCCTCAAGTCATTTTTTACCTCTTGGTTCCTCAGGCTGTAGATCATGGGATTCAACATAGGAATGACTATTGCATAGAAGACAGAGGCCATTTTCTCTGTGTCAAGGGAATGGATTGATTTGGGCTGCAAATACATGAAGATCAGAGTCCTGTAGAATATAGTGACAGCAATCAGATGAGAACCACAGGATGGGAATGCTTTGTGCCTCCCTTCTGCAGATTGGATTCTCAGGATTGCAGCCAAAATGTATAGGTAAGAAATATGGACCGTGGTCAAAGAGCTGATCATGTTGAATCCAGCTAAGATAAAAATCAAGATCTCTTTGAGGCTGGTGTCTGAGCAGGCAAGAGCCAGCAAAGGGACATCATTGCAATAGAAGTGATTAATAACACTGGGGCCACAGTAGATCAATCAAAAAGTAACAACTGTGTGGAGGAAAGCAACAGAAAAGCTGTATAAGGTAAGGGCCTGCTACCAGTTGCATGCACACCTTTTGGGACATTATCACCATGTAGAGAAAAGTACTGTAGATGGCCACATAGAGGTCATAAGTCATTACTGCAAGAAGGAACGTCTCCAAAATCAAGAAGTTCAAGGAAAAGCCCAGCTATGCACACATACATAGAGAGATATGGACCTTTGCTTGGCCAGGAGGGTTTCCAGGAACTTTGGGGCTCTTGATGAGGAGTAACAAAAGTCTACAAAGGCCAGATTACTGAGAAAAAAAATGTACATTGGTGTGTGAAGGTGAGGATCCAACCAGATTAAAGAAATCATGCCAATATTTCCCACCAGAGTTAGAGAATATACCACTAAAATGAGAAGAAAGAGAAGGATTTCAATCTCTCTCTGAACTGAAAAACCCAAAAGTATGAATTCCATCACCCTGGTAATAGTCTCTTCAATCATTTGTTCCATTCTCTGAACAAGTTAAAGACAGATAAGTTATCAGGAGTAAGGAATTGTCATCAGATGCCAAACATGTGTGCTTTGAACAAGTTAAAGACAGATAAGTTATCAGGAGTAAGGAATTGTCATCAGATGCCAAACATGTGTGTTTTAACTTGAGAAATTATTGCTCACTGAAGCAGAATATCAGAACAAGTAAATATATCCCCTCTCAAACTCTCCTGTTTGACTGTTTATAATTTTCTGAAGCCAAAAATTGAGGTTTAAAAAAATAATGTTTATAAAGATATGTAATATTTTAGGTTTAGATTATTTTAGTTATATTTTATAATAGAGAGAACAAAGATATTTTAAAATATCCTGCTCCCATATTTACTTCTCAGTGGAATAAAACTTAAATATGTAACAATTTATCTGTTTTAATAAACATTTATTTTAACAAATGTACATTATGCTAAATATAATAAAAGCTAAACAGGATATTTAATGCATAGAAACGTGGAGGAAACAAAATATTTCTATTTGTGAGTTAGGCAAATTTTGGATTCATATGTAATTTATTCATTTTCAAATACTATTTTCTAAATGTGAAAAAAGTACACTTGTAGTTAGAGTTAGAATACACATATATTAAAAAGTACAGCTCTTTATAATCATTTACTCAATGGACATGAGTTTGAGCAATGTCCAGGGGGGTAGTGAAGGACAGGGAAGGCTGGAATGCTGCAGCCCATGGGGTCACAGGGAGCCAGACACGACTGAGTGAGTGAACAGCAACAAATAGTTTTACATAAATTATTTTCAACACTTATAATTAGGAATGCTTTTTAAATTATCTGGTAACTTTAGTGTAACAAGAGCCTTCACTCCTGCTTTTAAATGGTAGCCATCTTTTTGACAAGAGAAATAGCAATTATACTGAAGTGGTACCCCTATCATGATGTTGAACTTGTATGAAGTGGTTTTTGAGACTTTTATACCTCTTTCCACTTCTGAGGCTAAGGAAAATAACTAGCTAGCTTTAATTTTAGGAGCAAAGTTAAAAAGAAAAGGAAAAAAATCTCACCATAGCAAATTAAAATGAAGTGTGCAAGATAGAAATAATAACCCTTTACTTTTCTCCTAAACATTTTACCCAAAGGGAAGCTTCATTTCTTGTTTTTGCTGTTTTTAAACAAGGTACTGTGAGTAGTCAAAAAATGTGTCCTTTTAATTTTTCCTCCTCTTTCTATTGACTCAGCTCAATGTGATGACTTGTACCTAATGTGTTTTCCAGAAAAAAAAAAAGTGCACCTATATATATATATGTATGTATATATATATATACACACACACACACACGTGTGTGTTAAGTCACTTCAGTTGTGTCTGACTCTGTGTAACACTATGGATTGTAATCTGCAAGTGTCCTGTGGCCACAGGGTTCTCCAGGCAAGAATACTTCAGTGGGTTTCTATGCTCTCTTCCAGGGAATTTTCCCAACCCAGGAATTGAACCTGCATCTCCTTTGGCTCCTGTGCTGCAGACAGATTCTTTACTGCTGAGCCACTGGAGAAACCTCTCTCTCTTACTATATATATAGTAAATCATCTGTCTGCAATGCAGGAGACCCAGGTTCGATTCCTGGGTTGGGAGGATCCCCTGGAGAAGGAAATGCCAACCCACTCCAGTATTCTTGCCTGGAAAACCCCATGGACAGAGGAGCCTGGCAGGCTACTGTCCATGGAATCACAAGAGTTGGACACGTCTTAGTGACTAAACCACCACATGCATATATACATACATATCAGTTCAGTTCCGTCACTTAGTCGTGTCTGACTCTTTGCAACCCCATGAATCACAGCACACCAGGCCTCTCTGTCCATCACCAACTGCTGGAGTCTACACAAACCCTTGTCTATCCAGTCAGTGATGCCATCCAGCCATCTCATCCTCTGTCATCCGCTTCTCCTCCTGCCCTCAATCTTTCCCAACATCAGGGTCTTTTCAAACGAGCCAGCTGTTCGCATCAGGTGGTCAAAGTATTGGAGTTTCAGCTTCAACATCAGTCCTTCAAGTGAACACCCAGGACTGATCCCCATATACATATATACAAACACATGCATACTTATACATAAGTACATACATAAAATGTGACGTGAAAACAGTTTCCCCCCATTCATCTATTTTTCTCTTGCTGGAGGCAAAACCCAGCTTGTGAAAGGTGTGTTTCAACTAACTTATCTTCCTGAACAGACTTCTTAGAAGAGCTACTGGCACTACAGCTCACCATTCTGGCAAAAGAATGGGAAAAAAGTGAAAATATTGATCTGAACATCATTTGTCCATTTCCATGATGCTAATAAAATAACTATAGATGCTTTTAAACTGTGGTGTTGGAGAATACTCTTGAGAGTCCCTTGGAATGAAAGGAGATCCAACCAGTCCATCCTAAAGGAGATCAGTCCTGGGTGTTCATTGGAAGGACTGATGTTGAAGTTGAATCTTCAATACTTTGACCACCAGATGCGAAGAGCTGACTCATTTGAAAAGACCCTGATGCTGGGAAAGATTGAGGGCAGGAGGAGAAGGGGACGACAGGGGATGAGATGGTTGGATGGCATCACTGACTCGATAGACATGGGTTTGGGTAGACTCTGGGAGTTGGTTTTGGACAGGGAGGCCTGGCGTGCTATGGTTCATGGGGTCACAAAGAGTTGGCCATGACTGAGCGACTAAACTGAACTGAACTGAGTCTCACTTTGGTCTTCCATGATAAATATCAATTTGGATATTTTACAGGTAATTAGCAGAAATTTTGATACTGAGTTACTTTTCTTTGAGCATACATTGAAATCAGGCTTATTTTCTTATATTTGTTGTTTGTAATAAAAAGAAAAAGAAGCCAAATCCACACAGCCTCATCAATTTTGGGAAAAAAAAAAAAAACTCCCTATTTTGTGAATTATTTCCAGCCACAAATGTGTCTTTTGACATTTTTTGTTTAAGATCAAAAGTTTCCCTTGAGAGAAAGACAAAATTCATATATACAAATGCTCTTCTTCCTTAGGAATTGGCTTCCACAGTTTCATCAACAATGTGTTTTCCTCTAAAGGAAACCCAAGTCTTGGGCAGAAGTCAAAGAGGATATTTTATTTGGTGTGGGCGAAGAAAGTATTTCATTATTGTGTATATGTGTCAGCTTCATCCAGTTGGAGCAGAGTTAGATAGGGTCCTCTGCTGCTGCTGCTGCTGCTGCTAAGTTGCTTCAGTCGTGTCTGACTCTGTGCGACCCCAAAGATGACAGCCCACCAGCTCCCTCGTCCCTGGGATTCTCTATGCAAGAACACTGGAGTGGCTTGCCATTTCCTTCTCCAATGCATCAGGGTCCTCTACTTTCCTTTAAATTGTGGAAAGTGTAGAGGTTTGGAAGTGGAGGGTTATGGAAATGACTGACAGTATCTCTTAACCTACTTCGTTGTAGAAGAAATCATCCCCTGAAAGTTGGAAGACCTAGGTTACCTGAATGTGTGAAGTAGGCCTTTATAAAGTTAAACAGATAAACAATATCTGTCCCTTGGGGAGTTTATTCCTAATATTCCCCAGACATGACTGCACCAGGTTCACTGACCCTCCAGGGTGCAACTGTGATTAGAAAGCTTCAATTAGAAAAAAAAAAAAAAGCCTATAAAGACAAAGGTAACTAGAATGTTGTGAAGTAATTAGACTTCAATTAAAATAAATTAATTAATTTTAAAAAATAAGCAAAACTTAACTGTAATGATGTCATCATGAAATCACTAATCCTCGATTCAGTTCAGCTCAGTCACTCAGTCGTGTCCAGCTCTTTGCAGCCCCATGGACTGCAGGATTCCAGGTTTCTCCTATCTATCACCAACTCCTGGAACTTACTCAAACTCATGTCCATCAAGATGATAATGCCATCCAACCATCTGATACTCTGTCGGTCCTTTCTCCCCCCACCTTCAATATTTCCCACCACATCAGGGTCTTTTCTAGTGAGTCAGGTCTTAGCATCAAGTGGCCAAAGTATTGGAGTTTTAGCTTCACCATCTGTCCTTCCAATGAATATTCAGGGCTGATTTAATTTAGGATAGACTGGTTGGATCTCCTTGCTGTCCAAGGGATTCTCAAGAGTCTTCTCCAACACCACAGTTCAACAGCATCAACTCTTCAACTCTTAGCTTTCTTTATACTCTAACTCTCACATCCATACACCACCACTGGAAAACCCATAGCTTTGACTAGAAGGACCTTTGTTGGCAAAGTAATGTCTCTGCTTTTAAGATGCTGTCTAGGTTGATAATAGCTTTTCTTCCGAGGAGCAAGGATCTTTTAATTTAATTGGTACAGTCACAATCTGCAGTGATTTTGGAGCCCCAAAAATAAAGTCTCTCACTCTTTCCATTGTTTCCCTATCTATTTGCATGAAGTGATTGGACCAGATGCCATGATATTTGTTTTCTGAATGTGCAGTTTTAAGCCAACTTTTCACTCTCATTTTTCAATTTCATCAGGAGGCTCTTGAGTTTTTCTCCAATTTCTTCCATAAGGTTGGTGTCATCTGCATATCTGAGGTTATTGATATTTCTCCCAGCAATCTTGATTCCAGCTTGTGCTTCATCCAGCCCAGCATTCCTCATCATGTACTCTGCATCTAAGTTAAATGAGCAGGGTGACAATATACAGCCTTGATGTACTCCTTTTCCTACTTGGAACCAGTCTGTTGCTTCATGTGCAGCTCTAACTGATGCTACTTGACCTGCATACAGATTTCTCAGGATGCAGTTCAGGTGGTCTGGTATTCCCATTTCTTTAAGAATTTCCAGTTTGCTGTGATCCACACAGTCATAGGCATTGGCATAGTCAGCAAAACAGAAGTAGATGTATTTCTAGAACTCTCTTGCTTTTTCCATGATCTGATGGATGTTGGCAATTTGATCTCTGGTTCCTCTGCCTTTTCTAAATCCAGTTTGAACATCTGGAAGTTCACAGTTCACAAACATTTGAAACCTTGCTAGGAGAATTTACTAGGAGAATTACTTTGCTAGCATGTGAGATGAGTGCAATTGTGCGGTAGTTTGAGCATTCTTTGACATTGCCTTTCTTTTTATTTATTTATTTACTTTATTTTACTTTACAATACTGTATTGGTTTTGCCATACAACAACATGAATCTGCCATGGTTGTACACATGTTCCTTGGGATTGGAATCAAAACTGGCCTTTTCCAGTCCTGTGGCCACTGCTGACTTCCAAATTTTCTGGCATATTGACTGCAGCACTCTCACAGCATCACCTTTTAGGATTTGAAATAGCTCCACTGGGATTCCATCACCTCCATTAGCTCTGTTCGTAGGGATACTTTCTAAGGCCCACTTGACTTTGCTTTCCAGGATGTCTGGCTCTAGGTGAGTGATCATGCCATTGTGATTATCTGAGTCATGAACAGTTTTTTTTGTATAGTGCTTCTGTGTCTTCTTGCCTCCTCTTCTTAGTATCTTCTGCTTCTGTTAGGTCCATACCATTTCTGTCCTTTATTGAGCACATCTTTGCATAAAATGTTCCCTTGGTATCTCTAATTTTTTTGGAGAGAGCGCTAGTCTTTCTCATTCTAATATTTTCCTCTATTTCTTTCCACTGATCACTGAGGAAGTCTTTCTTATCTCTCCTTGCTATTCTTTGGGAACTCTGCATTCAAAGCCATGTATCTTTCCATTTCTCCTTTGTCTTTAGCCTCTTTTCTTTTCTTTTCTTTTCTCAGCTCTTTGTAAGGCCTCCTCAGACAGCCATTTTACTTTTTTGCATCGCGTTTTTTTGTGGATTGTCTTGTTCATTGGCTCCTGTACAATGTTACAAACCTCTGCCCACAGTTCTTCAGGCACTCTGTCTATCAGATCTAATCCCTTGAATCTATTTGTCACTTCTGCTGTATAATTGTAAGGGATATGACTTAGGTCATACTTGAATGGTCTGGTGGTTTTCCCTACTTTCTTCTATTTAAGTTTGAATTCGCCAATAAGGAGTTCACGATCTGAGCCACATTCAGCTCCCAGTCTTTTTTTTTTTTTTTTTTTTGCTGACTGTATAGAGCTTCTCCACCTTCCACTACAAAGAATATAATCAATCTGATTTTGATATTGACCATCTGGTGATGTCCATGTGTAGAGTCTTCTCTTGTGTTGTTGGAAGAGGGTGTTTGCTATGACCAGTGTGTTCTCTTGGCAAAACTCTATTAGCCTTTGCCCAGCTTCATTCTGTAGTCCAAGGCCAAATTTGCCTGTTACTCCAGGTATCTCTTGACTTCCTACTTTTGCATTCCAGTCTCCTGTAATGAAAAGGACATCTTTTTTGGGTGCTAGTTCTATAAGTTCTTGTAGGTCTTCATCAGTTCAGTTCAGTCACTCTGTGGTGTCTGACTCTTTGTGACCCCATGAACTGCAGCACGCCAGGCCTCCCTGTCCATCAACAACTCCTGGGCTCCACCCAAAGCCATGTCCGTTGAGTTGGTGACACCATCCAACCATCTCATCCTCTGTCGTCACATTCTCCTCCTGCCCCCAATCTTTCCCAGCATCAGGGAAATGAGGTAGTTCTTCACGTCAGGTGGCCAAAGCATTTGGAGTTTCAGTTTCAGCATCAATCCTTCCAATGAACACCCAGGACTGATCTTCTTTAGGATGGATTGGTTGGATCTCCTTGCAGTCCAAGGGACTCAAGAGTCTTCTCCAACACCATAGTTCAAAAGCATCAATTCTTTGGTGCTTAGCTTTCTTCACAGTCCAACTCTCACATCCATACATGACCACTCAAAAAAACATAACCTTGACTAGATAGACCTTTATTGACAAAGCAATATCTCTGCTTTTAAAAATGCTGTCTAGGTTGGTCATAGCTTTCCATCTAGGGAGTAAGCATCTTTTAATTTCATAGTGCAGTCACCATATTAAGTGATTTTTAAGCCCAGAAAAATAAAGTCATCCACTATTTTCCCATCTATTTGCATGAAGTGATGGGACCAGATGCCATGATCTTAGTTTTCTGAATGTTGAGCTTTAAGTCTTCATAGAGCTGTTCAACTTCAGCTTCTTCAGCATGACTGGTTGGGGCATAGACTTGTGTGTGTGTGTGTGTGTGTGTGTGTGTGTGTGTGTGTGATATTGAATTATTTGCCTTGGAAACAAAAGAGATCATTCTCTCATTTTTTGAAATTGCACCAAATACTGCATTTTGGACTCTTGTGGAGTATGATGCTTACTCCATTTCTTCTAAGGGATTTTTGCCCACAGTAGTAGATATAACAGTCATCTGAGTTAAATTCACCCATTCCAGTCCATTTTAGTTCACTGGTTCCTAAAATGTTGATGTTCACTCTTGCCATCTCCTGTTTGGCCACTTCCAATTTGCCTTGATTCATGGACCTAACATTCCCAGTTCCTATGCAATATTGCTCTCTACAGAATTGGACTTTACTTCCATCACCAGTTATATCCACAACTGGGTGTTGTTTTTGCTTTAGCTCCATATTTTCATTCTTTCTGGAGTTATTTCTCTACCAATCTCCAGTAGCATATTAAGCACCTTCTAACCTGGGGAGTTCATCTTTCAGTGTCCTATCCATTTGCCTTTTCATACTGTTTATGCAGTTCTAAAGGCCAGCATACTGAAATGGTTATCCTTGATTGTGCATGTCCAATTCAGTTGCTTGAAATAAAACAAACAAAAGAAAAAAAAAAGTGGTAAACTATTTAAATACCCCAACTGTTTCCAATGCATTGTCATCATTTGTTTACATCTGTCTCTTCCATTCTCTGTGAACTTCCTAGTTGAAGGGATTCTGATTCAAATTACTTGCTTTATATCTACTAACAGTGTTTTTGACCTAGATATTATAAATCGTAAGTTATGTTCTTTATTCTTTGTTACATGTAGACCTAAGAACAATAAATACCCACTGTCTACATCATATATAATTAAAATTCAACTTTAAAAATTACATAGCATTAATTTGTTGTGTGACCTGCAGCAAGAATCTAAGCTATTGTTTTTCCTTAATATTATTAATTAAATAATCCATCCCTTTCATTTTAATTTATAATTTGCTAAGTTGCTAAGTCTCTTCAGTTGTGTCCAACTCTGTGTATCCCCCATAGATGGCAGCCCACCAGGCTCCTCTGTCCCTAGGATCCTCTAGGCAAGAACACTGGAATGGATTGCCATTTCCTTCTCCAAGACATGAAAGTGAAAGGTGAAAGTGAAGTCGCTCAGCTATGTCCGACTTAGCAACCCTATGAACTGCAACCTACCAGGCTCCTCCATCCATGGGATTTTCCAGGCAAGAGTATTGGAGTGGGGTGCCATTGCCTTCTCCAATTTATAATTAACAAGATTTTTTAAAAAATCACCTCGTTTACTAAAATAAGTCAATAAAATCCATAAGCTTAGAGTTTTCAAAAACTTGATAGGTATAAGGCATTTTTATATATGCTTTACTTTATGAAAAGACAATTTTGTAGAACATAAATAAAGCATAGTTGACACCTGAACGCTAGTAAAGTGATTCTCAAAATTCTCCAAACCAGGCTTCAGCAATACAAGTACCATGAACTTCCAGATGTTCAGCTGGTTTTAGAAAATGCAGAGAAAAAAGATTTCAAATTGCCACCGTCTGCTGGATCATTGAAAAAGTGAGAGAGTTCCATAAAAACATCTACTTCTGCTTTTTTGACTATGCCAAAGCCTTTGACTGTGTGGATCACAATAAAGTGTGGAAAATTCTGAAAGAGTTGGGAATACCAGACCACCTGACCTGTCTCTTGAGAAACCTATATGCAGGTTAGGAAGCAACAGTTAAAACTGAACATGGAACAGCAGACTGGTTCTAAATAGGAAAAGGAGTACGTCAAGGCTGTATATTGTCACCCTGCTTATTTAACTTATATGCAGAGTACATCATGAGAAATGCTGGGCTGGATGAAGCACAAGCTGGAATCAAGATTGCTGGGAGAAATATCAATAACCTCAGATATGCAGATGACACCACCCTTATGGCAGAAAGTAAAGAGGAACTAAAGAGCCTCTTGATGAAAGTGAAAGAGGAGAGTGAAAAAGTTGACTTAAAACTAAAACATTTAGAAAACGAAGATCATGGCATCTGGTCCCATCACTTCATGGGAAATAGATGGGGAAACAGTGGAAACAGTGTCAGACTTTAATTTTTTGGGCTCCAAAATCACTGCAAATGGTGACTACAGCCATGAAATTAAAAAAAAAAAAAAAAAAGCTTACTCCTTGGAAGGAAAGTTGTGACCAACCTAGATAGCATATTGAAAAGCAGAGACATTACTTTCCAACAAAGGTCTGTCTCTTCAAGATATGGTTTTTCCAGTGGTCATGTATGGATGTGAAAGCTGGACTGTGAAGAAAGCTGAACGCTGAAGAATTGATGCTTTTGAACTGTGGTGTTGGAGAAGACTCTTGAGAGTCTCTTGGACTGCAAGGAGATCCAACCAGTCCATTCTAAAGAGATTAGTCCAGGGTGTTCTTTGGAAGGACTGATGGTAAAGCTGAAACTCCAATACTTTGGCCACCTCATGCAAAGAGTTGACTCATCGGAAAAGAATCTGATGCTGGGAGGGATTGGGGGCAGGAGGAGAAGGGGCAACAGAGGATGAGATGGCTGGATGGCATCACCGACTTGATAGATGTGAGTTTGTGTACTCCAGGAGATGGTGATCAACAGGGAGGCCTGGCGTGCTGTGATTCATGGGGTCACAAAGAGACACAATTGAGTGACGGAAATGAACTGAACTGAACTGACACCTGAACAACATGGGTTTGAACTGCATCAATCCACTCATATGCCATTTTCTTTTCAATAAATACTACTACAGTTGTACTCTATCCAAAGTTAGTTGACTCTTCAGATGAAGAATGCATATTTAATGCAAAGTTAAAGCGAATTCTACAACCAGTGGGGTTTTTGTCGACTCTTCAGATGAAGAACTGATTATTTAATGCAAAGTTAAGGCAAATTCTACAACCAGTGGGGTTTATGTCCCTAATCCTACATAGCTCAAGTGTCAAATATATATGTTTGCATCATAATACAATTTGATATACAGGAAAATATGAAAAATATACAGTATAAGTCATCTGCTACAGGTAACTACTCTTTAAATTTGAAGACAATTCATTTCCTTCATATTTTATGTACTTTATTAAAATATGCTCTTAGAGTATATGATGATTTACTACTTATACTGCCCCCCCTTTTTTTCCCCAACAAGTCAGTAATTCATCAATATCTGGCAGGGGGGATGGTTCTAGGACACCTCTCCTCCCTTCCCACCAAATGCAGGGGTGATAAATTCCCTTATACAAAACAACATAGATAGCACAGTTGTCCCTCCAATTCAGAGGTTCTGCATCAGTGGATTCACCAACCATGGCTCCTGGATAAATTGCCAAATTCAGGGTCCACAAATATAAAAGCCTGATGATATATAAGGATTTTAGTCTTCCCTGGTGGCTCATATGGTAAAGAATCTGCCTGTAATACAGAAGACAGGGTTCAATCCCTGGGTCAGAAAGATCCCATGGAGAAGGGAATAGCAACCCATTCTAGTATTCTTGCTTGGAGAATCCCACGGGCAGAGTAACCTGGCAGACTATAATTCACAGAGTTGCAAAGAGTTGGACACCAGTGACTAACACTACTATTACTACAATATCAGGATTTAATACACTACATAAGATTATTTCCAAAATGTTTCTAATACTCTGTAACATATCCAATTTTAATATTTTGTCACTTTTTCTAATTAGCAAAATGCTTCTCTGGTGGCTCAGTAGAAAAGATTCCACCTGCTAATACAGGAGACATGAGTTCTATCCTTGAGATAGATCCCAAGGAGAAGGGAATGACAGGAAAATCCACTGGAGAAGGTAATGGCAACCCACTCTGGTATTCTTGCCTGGAAAATTCCATGGACAGAAGTTGCTAGCTGACTACAGTCCATGGACATGACTTGAGACCAAAATAGTCAGACATGACATAGTGACTAAACAACAAAAAATTACAAAATATTGATCATATAATAAATTATCTTACTCAAGATTGGTCTAGAATGATCCAATATTTTTAAGATTAAATACTGAAAAAATAGAAAATTTGAGTAAGACAATAAGTCTACTTTAACATTTTTTGCTGTTGTTGTTTAGTCACTAAGTTGTGTCCGACTCTTTTCAACCCCATGGGCAGCAGCATGCCAGTCTTCTCTGTCCTTCACTATCTCCGAGATTTTGCTCAAGCTTATGTACATTCAGTCAGTTATGCCATCCAACCATCTCATCCTCTGTAACCTCCTTCTCCTCCTGCCCTCAACTTTCTCAGCATCAAGGTCTTTTCCAATGAGTTGGCTCTTCACATCATGTGGCCAAAGTATTGGAGCTTCAGATTCAGCATCAGTTCTTCCAATGAATATTCAGGGTTAATTTCCTTTAGGATTAACTGGTTTGATCTTCTTGCAGTCCAAGGACTCTCAAGAATCTTCTCCAGCATTACAATTTGAAAAAATAAATTCTTTGACGTTCAGTCTTTATAGTCCAACCGTCTCATCTGTACATGACTACTGGAAAACAAACAAACAAACATAGCCTTGTATTTACTTTACTGAAAAATTTATCTTTTTTGCAGCATTGTTCTTTGCAAAATTGTTTGTGTTTGTATGCTGCCTCCATGTATGTCCTCCCACTCCTTATGAAATCATTCCAGTCATCCTTTTATTTCCATTATTCAATATAAGGTCCACTTAACAAGATCATGCTATTTAATCTATCACCATATTTGCCACAGTTTTTCCTTTCTTGATGAATTTTCTCACATTTCAATTTTCATGTCCCCCTGAATTTCTTCCTGAATGTTAATCCTCAGTTTCTTTGCTTGTTTCTCTTCATTGCCTTGACCTCTAAATGTTGGACAGACACAAGTTCAAGTCCTTGTCAATTTCATCTGATTATATCTACACGTTTTCCTTTACTTGTTAATTTCATTCAGTATTATTCCATTTAACAGTGTCCATATGCAGATTGTTCCCAATGTAACTCTTCACCTTAGTACATTCTGAATTTTAAACTCTCATATTCAACATCAGATTTATGTCTTTACTTGACAGTGCACTAAGCATCTTAGATTTAGTGTCCAAAACTGAGTTTCTAATACCGTTCCCTTTCTTTTCTCAAGTGTGTTCCTCTCAAACTCCTCTGGAACCTATGGTTGCTCGAGGCAAATATCTTGAGTCACTCTTGACTTGAAGGAATTCAGATTGGCACTTTCTTCCAATTTATCTGGCATCCAACTTACTTTGCCAGCTAGAATGCTATTCCATGTTTTTATCCATCATCCTTTCAGCTAGGTTCCCTGTTTCCATCCTCTCTCTCTTCAGTTGGTTGTAAAGCAGATTAATTTGTTTAAAGAGTAAATTAGGTTATCTCACTCACTGGCACAGAACCTCTGATAGTTGCCCATTTCACCCAGTATAGAAATCAGATTCTTTTTTTTTTTAATTTATTTTGAATTGGAGTATAATTGCTTTACAATGTTGTGTCAATTTCTGCTGTACAAAATGTGAATCAGCTTTAGGTAGACATGTATCTCCTTCTATTGAGTTTCCCTCCCAGTTCCCACCTCCATTCCATCCCTCGAGGTCATCACAGAACACCAAATGAGCTCCTTGTCCTCTACAGCAATTTCCCACCAGCTATCTATTATACACATGGTGGTATATACATGTCAATGTTATACTCTCAATGTGCCCCACTCTCTCAGATATGCAGATGACACTGTTCTAATGGCAGAAAGCAGAGAAAAACTAAAGAACATTTTGATGAAGGTGAAAGAGGAGAATGAAAAAGCTGGCTTAATATTCAACATTCACAAAACTAAGTTATGGCATCCAATCCCATCACTTCATGGCAAACAGATGGGGAAAAAGTGGAAACAATGCTAGATTTTATTTTCTTGGGCACCAAAATTTCTGCAGACTGTGACTGTAGCCACAAAATTAAAAGATATTTGCTCCTTGGAAGAAAAGAATAAATCTAGACAACTTCTTAAAAGCAGAGATGTTACTCTGCTGACAAAGGTCCATATAATCAAGGTGAAGGTGAAGGTGAAGTCGCTCAGTCGTGTCCGACTCTTTGCGACCCTGTGGACTATAGCCTACCAGGCTTCTCCGTCCATGGAATGCTCCAGGCAAGAATACTGGAGTGGGTTGCCATTTCCTTCTCCAGGGGATCTTCACAACCCAGGGATCGAACCCGGGTCTCCCGCATTGGAGGCAGACTCTTTAACCTCTGAGCCAGCTATGGTCTTTTCTCAGTAGTCATGTAAGGATGTGACAGTTGAACCATAAAGAAGGCTGAGTGCTAAAGAATTGATTCCTTCAAATTCCTTCTCAAATTTTGGGGCTGCAGAAGACTCTTGAGATCCCCTTTGACTGCAAGAACATCAAACTGGCCAATCCTAAAGGAAGTCAACACTGAGTATTCATTGGAAGGACTAAGGAAGAAGCACCAATGATTTGGCCCCCTGATATGAAGAACTGACTCATTGGAAAAGACCCTGATGCTGGGAAAGATTGAGGGAAGGAAGAGAAAGGGGTGACAAAGGATGAGATGGCTGGTGGCATTACTGACTCAATGGACATGAGTTTGAGAAAACTCCAAGAGATGGTGAAAGACAGGGAAGCCTGGCATGCTGCAGTCCATGGGTTTGAAAAGAGCCAGACATGCTTAGGGGCTGATCAACAACTCCTTCTCCTCCTGTGTCCACAAGTCCCTTCTCTATGTCTGTGTCTCTATTTCTGTCCTGCAGATAGGTTAATCAGCACCATTTTTCTAGATTATATATATATATATATATATATATATATATACAGAATATATGATATTTATTTTCCTTTTTCTGTCTTACTTCATTTTGTATAACAGGCTGTAGGTTAATCAACATCATTACAAAAATTTTACAGGGGTCCACAGAACTGCAAATGATCAGGCTGTTTATGGATCTCTGACAACATTTATTTTATTCCTTCCCCCTCCCCCCATTCCCTTCTTTCTATCTATCTGTCTATCTATCTATCTATATAATTTTAATATTTCAGGGCATGCCAGCTTGCTTGTGTGTGTTCTAGTCTCCTCTGTCCATTGGATAATCCAGCTAAGAATAATGGAGTGAGTTGTCATGTCCCACCTCAGGGGGATCTTCCCAACCCAGGGATCAAACCCATGTCTCTTATATCTCCTGCACTGGCAAACTTGTTCTTTACCACTAGAGCCACCTGGGAGACCCCATGTTTGCATTCATTCCCTCTGCCTAGGATATCTTTCTTTGACATCTCACTATTTCACCCCCTGGACACTTTCACAATGTAAAATGTAAGATCACTAGAGTTAGATTATCTAGACCCAAATTCTGGCTTTGTTGGTATGAGCCATGACAATACTTATTCACATAACACCCTGTGTTTCGTTTCCAACATCTTTGAAACAAAAATGGACATAGTAACTGCTTCTGGTGTGACTTTGAGGATTAAATGTGTGTGTAAACTATGCAAACAATGTAAAATGTAAGATCACTAGAGTTAGATTATCTAGACCCAAATTCTGGCTTTGTTGGTATGAGCCATGACAATACTTATTCACATAACACCCTGTGTTTCGTTTCCAACATCTTTGAAACAAAAATGGACATAGTAACTGCTTCTGGTGTGACTTTGAGGATTAAATGTGTGTGTAAACTATGCAAATATAAAGGATGTAAATTGTGTAAAAGGTCTAGAATCATGTCTGTACTATCATAAATGCCACATCAGCATTAATTACTAGTACACTGCTTCTATTCCTTAGCTTCTTTTTTTTTCCACAATATCATTCATCATTATACCAAACTTTTAGTTGGTTTGTTCCTTTGTCTTCTCTGTTATTTATCATATGGGCAGAAGTTTTTGTCTCTTATTAGCCTCTTTATATGTGTTTGTTGACACAAAGTGGAGACTCAATAAAGATTCTCAACAGAGTTGTAAGTGTTTACATCTATCTGCACTAATATTAATAATTATATATATAGTTTTCACTTGCCAAGCTCATTCTTTAAAAATGATATTTTCTCTTTTATGCTTATTAAATCATTGTTGTTGTTTAGTTGCTATGTCATTTCCAACTCTTTTGTAACCCCAAGGACTGTAACCCACTAGGTTCCTGTGTTCATGGGATTTTCCAGATAAGAATATGGAGTGGGTTGCTATTTCCTTCTGCAGAAGGTATTCCTGACCCAGGGATTTAACTCGTGTCTCCTTCATTGGCAGGCAAATTCTTTATCACTGAGTCACTGGGGAAGCATTAAATCTTTAGTGAATTGCATGTTAATCATTAATAAAATTATGGATACAAAAGATGGACTGTGAAGAAAGCTGAGAACCAAATAATTGAGGCTTTTGAACTGTGGTGTTGGAGAAAACTCTTAAGAGTCCCATGGACTTCAAGGAGATCCAACTAGTTCATCCTAAAGAAAATCAGTCCTGGGTGTTCATTGGAAGGACTGATGCTGAGGCTGAAACTCCAATGCTTTGGCCACCTCATGTGAGGAGTTGACTCATTGGAAAAGACCCTGATGCTGGGAGGGATTGAGGGCAGGAGGAGAAGGGGACAACAGAGGATGAGATGACTGGATGGCATAACCGACTCGATGGACACGAGTTTGGGTGGACTCTGGGAGTTGGTGATGGACAGGGAAGCATGGTGTGCTGCGATTCATGGGCTTGCAAAGAGTCAGACACGACTGAGGGACTGAACTGAACTGAACTGACTGAATAATTAACTAAATTAACATAAAAGAGGAAACACCCTCTGAAAATAATGAGACTGGTATTGTTGGGAGTCAAACTGCCAAAACTTTTTGAGAAATTCATTTATTGCTCAACAATAATTTATTAAGTCCCCACTTGTGTCAGGAACTACAGATAAAAGGGCTAAAAAATGACTCCATTTAATTATGTTTTCTTTTTTGTTGTTTTTGTTTTTATTTCCTAAATCAAGTTACATAAAGTTTTTTTTATTTTCTTTGCACAGTTTTTGGTACTTAATTTCTAGTATACCTAGTTTCAATCTTTCTTATTTAACTATGAAGGAGGATATGGCTATTCATGACTAATTCTCTACATATACCTTCATTTGTATTCTTTTAGCTTTTATTTGGGCTTCCCTGGTAGCTCAGATGGTAAAGCATCTTCCTGCAGTGTAGGAGACCTTGGTATTAAACACATACACATGCACAATTATTTCTCTGATATTTTTAAGCTGAAAATTTGACTTATTCCTTGAAGCAAGTTTTTTAATTTGTTTTCACAGAGTAAGTTGATTTGAGGGCTTCCCAAGTAATGATAAGGACTCTGTCTGCCAGTGCAGGAGAAGCAACCAACACAGGTTCAATCCCTGAGCTGGGAAGATTCCCTGGATTAGGAAATGGTAACCTACTCCAGTATTCTTGCTTGGAAAAGTCTGTGGACAAAGGTGCGTGGCAGGTTACAATTCATGCAGTAACAAAGAGTTGGACACAACTGGACACTGAGCACTGGCACTGACTGGACTTTATTTGATACCTTTATTATTTTGTTTTCATCATGATGAGATTTTTGTTCCATATCTAATTTCTAGAAAATGATCAAACCATAAATATGAGCATTTTATTTTTTATTTATTTTTTTTGCTTTCATAATATAGTAATAGTATTTTTTAAGTGTATTTTTATTTATTTATTTATTTATTTTTAATCTTTACTTTATTTTACTTTACAATACTGTATTGGATTTGCCATACATTGACATGAATCCACCATGGGTGTATATGAGATCCCAATCCTGAATACCCCTCCCACATCCCACCCCATTTCCTCTCTCTGGATCATCCCCGTGTACAGCCCAGCATCCTGTATCCTGTATCGAACATAGGCTGGTGCTTCATTCTTACATGATAGTATACATGTTTCAATGTCATTCTCCCAAATCATCCCACCCTCTCCCTTTCCCACAGAGTCCAAAAGTCCATTCTATAGATCTGTGTCTCTTTTGCTGTCTCGCATACAGGGTCATCATTGCCATCTTTTTAAATTCCATATATATGTGTCAGTATACTGTATTGGTGTTTTTCTTTCTGGCTTACTTCACTCTGTATAATAGGTTCCAGTTTCATCCATCTCATTAGAACATTTTTAATTATATTTTGGTTCATAATTTCTATTCTAGAGTTATGAAGAAACCAAAACTTTGTCTAATTATTGCAGCTCACACACTATCACCTAATCCAAAGTATGCACACATGGCATATGGCATCTCACATTGGTAGTACATATATTTTACATTAGCTATTTCAATCCTATCTTCATCTGAGTTAGCTTTTACCTAGCTGACTCTTTAGGATATTTTTTTAATTCAGGGAAGTATTAAACCCATTGGTATCCTTTAATGCATTCTAGCAATACCTTCCTTTATATGTTAAAAATCTGAATTATGGAAAAAATAGTAGCAGCATTGAATTAAAAAAAAATTAATCAGTGATTCTATTATCAAATTATTTTGTGTTAGTGAATATGAAGTATCTTTCCACAAAATTTAAAAGTTCCCAAGTGCCTATTGTTTGCTCATAATATATAATATGAAATAAATTGGGTTAATATTTCCATTTCTAGTCTGGTTGCAAAAATTCAGAATATCTGGAAAAACTAAGAAAAATATATATTTTTTGTAGCTACCATTCTTTACTTGTCTATTTTAATTGAATAACTGCTGATCACTAAGCAAAGAGAAACTGAAGTCAGAGTGTGCTTAAGTATCAGTAATGAAACTGTCTCTCTGGGTTTTATTACAAAACTCTTCCCTGCAAACAGAATTCCCTACTGTAATTGCTAAAGGTAGATTTACCTTTTAATCAGTTTCAAGGAGACTTATTAAAATGATGTTTCTCAGCTTTTTCTTGGGGATGTATTACTAGAAACCAATTTCAACAAACAGTTTAAACTCAGGATTAATGAATATGGGGTGCAGTTTGAGTGTGTTGAAGTAATCATCTGATTCCTCTGGATGACTCTGTCCTCAGCCCTGAAGCATCTTCTTTTGGGAGATCAAACTGCAGACTGCAGTGGGAAGATTAGAGGTTTTGAAGCAGGATGTAGGTTTGACTCAATTTCATCAAATACCTCCCCCACACACAGTTGGGGAAGTCATAAACTCTAAGTCCCAGTTAAGAAAGAAAAATACTACTTGTAACACCAGGCACTTTTGATGACTAAAGTTTAATGGACAGTAAGCGAATTTGAAAACTGCAAATTGATGCTGCTATAATAATTCCAAGTAGAATGATAGTAATGATGATAACTGAGACTAAGATTTATTGGGTCCTAAGCCACTCCTCTCACCACCAAAGGCACTGTGTGTGCGGCAAAGGACAGTCGCAGCCGCTGTAGGCTGAGCACCCGCGCGTGGACAAAGTCACCCCAGCAACTTCTCCAACTCGGCCGGCGCCGCCCCGCACACACCCGGGATCCTGGGGGAATGGTCATGTTGCCGATCGGGGGCCTGGGTGTTTGTTGGGCTCTCCACCTAGGGTTCTGTGACTGAATTACAAAGACATCTCTTCAGCCAGCTCATTCCAGATGAATGAATGATTACATGAAGTGTGGTCTACACTTCCTCTGGGGGATCGCTTCATGGATCTACTGCCAGGACTTAATAATCACGCTGCCTTGCTCCTGGGACCCTGTGAAGTCGACTGACCATTAATCTCCCTCAGTGCACAAACTAGACTGCAGGTTCTAAATGACATACCCTAGCTGCCCGTATCCGAATTCAGGGGTGGCGGCCGAGAGGAGCTACCCTGCGTCCGAGGTCAGGGGTGGTGGCCAGGAGGTGACACCCCACATCTGAGGTCAGGGGTCATGGCCAAGAGGAGTTACCCCACGTCCGAGGTCAGGGGCAGCGGCCCAGAGGAGCTATCCCACGTCCAAGGTCAGGGGTGGCCAGGAGGAGACGCCCTGTGTCCGAGGTCAGGGGTGGCCCCGAGAAGCCACCTTGCACCTGAGGTCGGGGCGGTGACCCTGAGGCCACCCCATGCCCAGGGCCAGGGCAGGTGGCCGGGAGGAGCAACCCAAAGAACAGTAGCTGCGCAGGTGCAGGAGGGCCTAGAGGAGCTATCCCATGTTGAAGGTCAGGAACAGCAGCAGTAAGGAGATACCACTCATCCAAGGTAAGGAGCAGCAGCTGTGCTTTGCTGGAGCAACCGTGAAGACATACCCCACGCCCAAGGTAAGAGAAACCCAAGTAAGATGGTAGGTGTTGCAAGAGGGCATCAGAGGGCAGACACACTGAAACCATACTCACAGAAAACTAGTCAATCTAATCACATTAGGAACACAGCCTTGTATAACTCAGGGAAACCAAGCCATGCCTGTGGGGCAACCCAAGATGGGCGGGTCATGGTGGAGAGATCAGACATGTGGTCCACTGGAGAAGATAATGGCAAGCCACTTCAGTATTCTTGTCTTGAGAACCCTATGAGCAGTATGAAAAGGCAAAATGCCTTTGGGGCAACCCAAGATGGGCGGGTCATGGTGGAGAAATCAGACATGTGGTCCACTGGAGAAGAGAATGGCAAGCCACTTCAGTATTCTTGCCTTGAGAACCCCATGAGCAGTATGAAAAGGCAAAATGCCTGTGGGGCAACCCAAGACCGGCGGGTCATGGTGGAGAGATCAGACATGTGGTCCACTGGAGAAGAGAATGGCAAGCCACTTCAGTATTCTTGCCTTGAGAACCCCGTGAGCAGTATGAAAAGGCAAAATGATAGGATATCAAAAGAGGAACTCCTCAGGTCATTAGGTGCCCAATATGCTACTGGAGATCAGTGGAGAAATAACTCCAGAAAGAATGAAGGGATGGAGTCAAAGGAAAAACAATACCCAGTTGTGGATGTGACTGGTGATAGAAGCAAGAGCCAATGCTGTAAAGAGAAATATTGCATAGGAACCTGGAATGTCAGGTCCATGAATCAAGGCAAATTGGAAGTGGTCAAACAAGAGATGGCAAGGGTGAACATCGACATTCTAGGAATCAGCGAACTAAAATGGACTGGAATGGGTGAATTTAACTCAGATGACCATTATATCTACTACTGCAGGTGGGAATCCCTCAGAAGAAATGGAGTAGCCATCATGGTCAACGAAAGAGTCCGAAATGCTGTACTTGGATGAAATCTCAAAAATGACAGAATGTTCTCTGTTTGTCTCCAAGGCAAACCATTCAGTATCACAGTTATCCAAGTCTATGCCCCAACCAAGAACACTGAAGAAGCTGAAGTTGAACGGTTTTATGAAGACCTACAAAACCTTTTAGAACTAACAGTCAAAATAGATGTCCTTTTCATTATAGGGGACTGGAATGCTAAAGTAGGAAGTCAAGAAACACCAGGAGTAACAGGCAAATTTGGCCTTGGAATGCAGAATGAAGCAGAGCAAAGACTAATAGAGTTTTGCCAAAAAAATGCACTGGTCATAGCAAACACCCTCTTCCAAAAACACAAGAGAAGACTCTACACATGAGCATCACCATATGGTCAACACCAAAATCAGATTGATTATATTCTTTGTAGCCAAAGATGCAGAAGCTCTATACAGTCAACAAAAACAAGACCAGGAGCTGACTGTGGCTCAGATCATGAACTCCTTATTACCAAATTCAGACTCAAATTGAAGAATGTAGGGAAAACCACTAGACCATTCAGGTATGACCTAAATCAAATCCCTTATGATTATACAGTGGAAGTGAGAAATAGATTTAAGGGCCTAGATCTGATAGATAGAGTGCCTGATGAACTATGGAATGAGGTTCGTGACATTGTACGGGAGACAGGGATCAAGACCATCCCCATGGAAAAGAAATGCAAAAAAGCAAAATGGCTGTCTGGGGAGGCCTTACAAATAGCTGTGAAAAGAAGAGAGGTGAAAAGCAAAGGAGAAAAGGAAAGATATAAACATCTGAATGCAGAGT